>QLOH01000447.1:0-600000 GCA_026901365.1 Sesbania bispinosa | reverse complement strand
CCATGCCTTAAATCTTCCACACTGGACATGCCCACTGCCCATCTGATACACTGCCTTGAGAATGGGGAGCAAGTTGATATCGCCTCAGTCATCTCTGATTACTTGGAGATGATGATTGAAGCTGCTCGTGAAGAAAGAAGACCTCGTTCCAAACTAAACTGGCATTTCCTGCTTTGATCACATTGCTATGTTTTAACAGAGGAATAGAGGTCCTCCCAAATACTCCAATTGGGTTACCAATCACCAGAGAATACATAGAGTCTCATTGTACTCCAACTGAGGAAGTCAAGATCATCAGGGAACATATAACACATCCTTCTCCACCTCCTCCTGCAGATAGGGCAGGACCACTCCATCTGGACCATTTGTCTCGACAACTTACAACGTTGTACAATGGTATGTTGCATATGCAAGAAGTTTCATGGTACAATGTTGATGGTCTATATCCTGTCATGGATCCTACTACTTTTAGAGATCACATGGAATGGCCTGGGGACAGGCCTATTTTTCACAGGGGGGAGGAGATTCAGAGAATGACGACTAAAGCAATTGGTGGTTTCTTTTCCTTTTCTTTTCATTTAGGACATTAGGATTCATTAGGATTCATTAGAACATGAAATTTTGCAATTCTTTTTCATTTTTAGGACATTAGGATTTAGGACACTAGGATACATTCAATAAGCATGCAAGCATGCATTTTCTCTGTTAATCCTATTAGTTTTCAATAATATTCATACATTTTGTTATTCTTTTCTTTAACTTTGTATATTTTAGGAGCTTAGGAATCAAGGTAACTTTTTCTAATTATCTGTAAATAAGTAGTTTAACTAACCAATCTAGGAAAGATGATAGAGTCTTTGCGATTAAATCCATAATCAGTTACGATTAGGGTACTTCTCAAGAGAACCTATCATAATAGTTTATTAAAACCATTAAGTGCTTTAGCAAGGAAATTTTAGCCAAACCGGTGAGCTGAGAGCCCAAACATTTAAACACTTAATGAGAGATTTATATTGCTGTTTGTCAACTGTTATTGCTTGAGTTTCTAAATTTTGACTTGCTTGTAGAAGGTATGGAAGTGACAAAGGCATATTTTTGTGATTATAATATTGTGCTCAGTGCCAAATAGCCAACCCTGATTTAATATTTCCATTTCTTGATTGCCCATTTGAGCTTGAATATTATTTTTGTTGCACCCTAACCATATTCATTGAATATCACCTGTCCCTTAACACTTGGGATAGAGAGCAAGGGTGCACCACAACACAATGGGACAAGAGATTGACAAGAGGTTGGTCACAAGAAATTCAAAACAAGGCACAAGAAATCACAAAAAGAAAGGATTCTCCCCCACCAAAAATAAGTTCTTTATGTTATGAATACAAAAAAAAAAAAACTTTCTGCACAAAGTGTGGAAAATAAATAAGTTGGGGGGAGAAAATTCTTCAAGACAAGAGAGGCCAAAGCTGAGAAAGGGTGACCATTCAAGAATCAACAGGTGAATTGAGAGAAGTCCCAAGGAACAACCACAAGATGCTCTCTATTCAAAGTGTTCCTTGAAATATCCAGAAAAACCATGATTTCTTGATAGCCCAGCCTCATTACAACCAAAGAAAGACCTTTTGATCCATACTAACTGCTTGCAGGTTCAGATCTTGGAAACGACTATCAATTCTAGTTGTTCAACAGTGGGTGAAAATGATTGAGGGAAACACTTACCCGTGAGAATGAGAGATTTCCTTGGTTTATCACTTACTGCTTTAATTACTATTATTGAGAAAGTTTAATTGATGTCTGTATTCCTATCCTAGCTGTTGATTGGTAATATCTCTTGATTCTGATTTTTTTCTTATGTTTGGAAAGTGACTTCTACTTAGGAAAGAGTTAAGGGATGATTACCTTAAATTAGTTTGTTTTTGTAAATACACTAGGAAGAGAATTGATTGCAAATACAAAGAGGTCTCTTGCTTGAGGACAAGCAAGAATTCAAGTTGGGGGGAATTTGATAAGTGAAAAATAGTCAATAAATTAGTATATATTTTATTTCACTTATCAAGGATAAAATGGTAATTTTGCCCCAAATTTATCCCTATTTATTTAATATTTAATAATTTGTATTTATTAATCCTAGTTTAGAATTTGATGCTATTTTAGTGGATTTATTGCTGATTTTTACAGGATATTGCAAAGATTTAATTTAGAGATTAAATGGCATTAAATGGGGCAGATTTATGCAATATTGGAGATTGATTGAGGACCAGTAATTAAAGATTTGAAGCAGATTTGAATCATTAATGAAGAGATCAGAGCCAATCAATCAAAGATATTGCAGACAAGCTTCCCAAATAAACAAGGATTGCACAATAAATATGAAGATATCAGAAAATAAAGGGAAACAAGGAAGGACAAACGCGTGAAAACCAGTCTCGGGGAGATATCAACAGTTTAAAAGAGGAAAGTTGGAGCTGCAGACGCGAGCTGCGCTTCACCCCGCGCTATAGCGCAAGTGAAGCGCAACTCTCTGGAATCTGCGCTACAGCTTGCGCTGTAGCGCAGCTTGAAGCGCAGAACACGCAGATTGCTCCCTTGTTGCCATTTTTAAGTGGATCTCTTCCCAAAGTTGCTTTGTCTTTCCTTATCTATAAATAGGAACCTCTTGTATTAGGTTAAAGAGCTTAGTCAGTCATTGTAATTCTGTCTCTATTTCAGTACTATGTGTTGTAACTAAGTTTAGAGTAGGAGAGGAGGAGTGCTTCACGAGGATTGAAGATGGTGACAGCATCTTCAGCGGTTTGTATGGCTACTCCAAGTAGTTAGACTCTCCAGTAGGATTGAATGTAATCGATTCTATCCTTAAGTGTATGTTAATGCTATTTTATTATTTCTGAGCTCTCTGTCTATAGTGCTGGTAATCTTATTCTGTGTTTATTCCTAACTTCCGCGCTCCGGAGTTATAGGCTAATCTTTATTACTCTTGTAGTTTAGATTAGGAGCGAGAGTGGGGGGGCGGATTCTGAAGAAACCCACTTTCTGATTGAATAAGAGGACTCAGTAACCAGAGTTCCTTTACAGGAGCGTGTTGATAATTGATGGGTAGTGTGAGTATTCTAATGAAGTGCGTTCCAAACGTTAGGCATGGCTTTTACTGATAGCAAAGGGTTAATTGATTGTCAATCCTGGAAGCGAGAGGTGGGTATATCTAATGAGCGATGGGTAGTGACAGTATTCTAGCAAAGGTATACATTCATTTGGTAGGCCACGTATTTTGATTAATCCTTTACAAACTGACTAATGTGAACATAATAAGCCGAGGGTAAGTCTGTCACCTGGGAGAACCCGTATAGTTTACCTTTGAGTGTGTGAGGTTGCTGGTAACTCGGGGTCTTAGCAATAGAGTTTTTCTACAGTATGATAGAGTAAACCTAAAATAATAGGTAGTTATTAACATACACGAGGGGTGTGATGAGATGAAGTTCAATCCTAATCCAAGTAAAGTATCTCTGACTCTACCTTTCTATATTCCATTGATTTAATATTCTATTTATATTTTCGTAACCATATTCACTCTAAACTGGTATTTTCCTTGATAAATACGATTTCAGTTTACATAAATTGTCGTTCCCTGTGGAGACGATACTTACTTACTATTATACTGCTGGGATTTTGGTTCGCTTGCCAGAAAACCATCAGATGGCTGATCCTGTGGAGAAGAAGGTGAGCCAAGGTTTCCAGATGGCGGTGGAACGATGGCTCTGGCACGAACGGTGGCTGGATGTGGCGGAGGAATGCTTGCAGCAGCCGAGACGAAACCGATTGTTGCCGAAAAGAGAGCTGGTGTTGTGCCAGAGGCCGTGAAGGGAGTGGTTCCTTCTCCTCCGACAGCTGAAGAACTACTTCTTGTGTCCCACCATTGTTGAGACCGAAAGAGTGCTTTGTCAGATGGTGCAACAGAGGTTGAAAGATTCGAAAGAAACACAGGAAGATCCAAGAACCAAAGTCTTGAAAAGTCTTCGTTTCCCATAGACGACGCCAATGATCTTCCAGTAACTTCAAGCCCGATCTTCAATGGAGGTCCGACGACGGAGCTTGGACGGAAAAGGGTGGAGTACCTATAGGGACTCCGACGCTCAAGTCAGTATGTGTATGAGCAGAGTAACAACACATAGAATGAAAGTGTACCTGTAAACATTTTTGAGTCGAGATATATATAGGTGAGATTTGGGCGGGAAAGTCTGTTAACGGTTATAACGGACTCCGAAATTCACGGAGGTATGCGCCCTTCCGAAGGTGGATACACGCGTCGTGATTAGTATCCATTCCGTGATAGATCAAGCCGGCATGCAACACGGGATCAACCATGCTGGTTATACTTATACAGTTGTGAAGAGTGTAACACATAGTTATAAGCAACAGACATCCCTGTAGGCCCAGAGTCAATGGTATGACCTCAGATTGTATATTTTGACGTCGGACATTATCTTTTTTTTGTCGGAGAAACATGTGGTATGTCGGCATGTGTCGGACCTAGGAGGTATGATAGTACCCCAGAACACTCCCCAAACTCCTTCTACATTTCTTTTCTCCTCCTTCAACATATCATTATAGAGTAGAGCTTCTTCTATGAGGTATGTTATTGCTCAACACCTTAATATTTGCCAATACTTATTATTTCCTTTGAATTATAATTTTCATTTTGTTACTATATACTCAATAATCCATATGTTACATTTAATTTAGATTAATATTTTATTAACAATAATAATGATAAATATTAACTATTCATAGATTTAAGAGTATCAAAGAAGTAGCCTATATTCATAAGGTTGGTTTTAGTTGTATATTCAAATATGATGAATATATTTGCTATAGATTTCTTATATTTAGTTAAGGGTACTTTATATCATTTAATTTCCATTATTTCCACATTAATCATTATATCATTTTAGTTCTATTATATAGACATTTATACATATATAATTTTAATTCATCCGTTGTTATAAAATATACTTTGACCACATATAATGTTCAAAGATTATCTTAATGCTAAGTTATTTTTTCTCATTGTTTCAGCAAATATTAATTTAACAATGGTTGGATCTGTTCACAAAAAAAGAAAGCGATCAGAAATAAAATTAAATTCTCAATGAGAAGAGGTTAATAATGGTGATGGTAAGTGTTGAGTCTCAAAAATATCATAAGAGAAAATATGATGTTTAAGACAACTCAATTCCCAAGTTTTAATGCTTAACAAATTTGAGTTAAAATATTTATCATAGATACATATATGTTTTAATGATTTATCTGTGATTTCAGCAAGCAAGCCACTATGAGCCTACATAAAAAAAACTAAGTGTTGAAGCTGTCTGAAGAAGCAGAACTCGTCTGAAGAGTTGAAGCTGTCTGAAGTAGCTCAACCCGTCTGAAGTATCAGTGCTGTCTGAAATCTCACTTATGACGTGGCACTCTCTGCTGAAGCTTGTGAAGACTTTTCTGAACCTCTGCTGCACGTACCTTTTCAAACACGTTTATAGCAAGGAACACAGAGACCTTTCCTGGTGATTTTGAATTTCATACACCACTGAGGAAATCTCTGCAACGCAGCCTCTGCAACAACATTTGTAGCAGCCTTAATGCAAGAGAAACCTTGTATCGTGTCAGAGATATCAGAGCTCTCAGAAGCATGTCTCACAACGGATTAAATAGCATTTAATGCTATCTCTAAACGGTGGTTTTTCAACGGATTAAAATTTGGGTATAAATACCCCTCTATGAAGACCATCAAGAAAAACGAAGAAAAAAAGAGAAAATCAACATACAAGAAAGCAAAAGAGAAACATCACGCTACAAGTTTTTACTCTGTAAAAACTCTGATAAAATTCGCTGTACACATTTGTATATCCTGAGCATACCTCAGATTTTATTGCACATTGTATTTGTTTGAGCTTCAAACTTGTATAGTTTAAAAGCTTAAACTCCTTTCTCTGTAAACACTGTTTAGAGCCTGGAGAGGCTTGGTTGATAAAAGAATACTTGATTGTAGAGCCTGAAGAGGCTTGACTGTAAAAGAATACTTGATTGTAGAGCCTGAAGAGGCTTGACTGTAAAAGAATACTTGATTGTAGAGCCTGAAGAGGCTTGACTGTAAAAGAATACTTGATTGTAGAGCCTGAAGAGGCTTGACTGCAAAAGAATACTTGACTGTAGAGCCTGAAGAGGCTTGACTGTAAAAGAATACTTGATTGTAGAGCCTGAAGAGGCTTGACTGCAAAAGAATACTTGACTGTAGAGCCTGAAGAGGCTTGACTGTAAAAGAATACTTGTAATCTTGAAAGATTAAAAGAAAATCCAAGTGCTAGTTGGCATTGGGACTGGACGTAGCTCACAGTGGTAGTGAGTGAACCAGGATAAATTCCTTGGCTAAGTTTTCTTACCCTTATCTCTTGTTAATTCTTTTTATACTAATCAAGGGGTTAGAGTAATCAATCTGATATTCTATAAAGGCACAAAAACATCTTTTAAAATCAGTATTTTTGGCCGTCTGAAAACTTCAGACAGTCCTTTAAGAGCCTGTCTGAAATTGTGTTTTTAACACCTGTTTGCGAAAAGCTTTCTAAAATATTCAGAAACACTATTCAACCCCCCTTCTAGTGTTTCCCTGTGTTCCTACAGTTGGTATCAGAGCTCTACTCAGGGTTGGAGCACCTAACAAGTGTTTGAGGACTAAAAGATCCAGATGGAAGCTTCTAACAGCAACAGGCAATACATCACAGAAGGAGCCTCCATCACAAGACCCCCAGCATTCAATGGAGTGGATTACCACTACTGGAGAGATCGTATGAAGTTGTTCATTGAGAGCAACAACATTGATGTTTGGGATGTGGTCACTGATGGAGACTATGTGCCTATGCAAAATGGTCTGCCTATACCTAAGACTGAATGGACCTTGGAGCAGAAGACTAGAGTCCAGATGAACGCTAAAGCCAAACTCTATCTGATATGTTCCTTAAATAAATCAGAATATGAGAAGGTCCATGGATGCACTTCTGCCAAGGAGATTTGGGATACTCTTGCAGCAGCCCATGAAGGGACTGAAACTGTCAAGCAATCCAAAATCAGCATGCTTATACATCAGTATGAGATGTTTAAGATGGAAGAAACTGAAAATATTGACCAGATGTTTGGGAGGTTTCAGACCATAACCAATGGACTCAGGTCCTTAGGAAGAACCTATGAAATTGGAGACAACAACAGGAAAATTCTAAGAAGTCTACCTAAGTCCTGGAGACCCAAAGTCACTGCCATTCAAGAGGCAAGAGATTTGAACTCTCTGAGAATGGAAGAACTGTTGGGATCTCTCAAAGTCCATGAACTTGAGCTCGGAGAAGATGACAACAAGAAGAAGTCTCTAGCTCTAAACTCCAAGGCCAAACAGTCTAGGCATAGCAGCATGAAGGCTATGCAAGCTGAGGAAACTTCAGAAGCAGATGAAGATTCTGAAGACAGCTCAGAAGATGAAAACGATCTTGCTCTTTTAAGCAGAAAGATCAAGAGAATGTTGCAGAACAGAGGAAAGTTCAGAAAGAACCAACCTTCATCATCCAAATCAGGTAAGACAGGTAAAGAGTCTAACTCTGATAAGATTATTTGCTTTGAATGTAAGCAACCAGGACATATGAAGGCTGATTGCCCAAGACTGAAGAAAAACAACTTCAAGAAGAAAAAGTTTTTCAAAAAGAAGAAAGGTCTCATGGCAACATGGGAAGACCTTGATGAATCAACCTCAGAAGAAGAAGAAGACACTTCAGAAGAGGCAAATCTGTGTCTCATGGCTAGTCTACCATCTTCAGACAGCTCTGAAGCTGAGGTATTTCCTCTTACTCTACAAGAGATGTATGATGATCTGGTGGAAAGTTCTCAAGAACTTTTCCAAGAGTATAAGAATCTATCCAAAGCCCACACAGAAATGTGTAACAAATATGAGGCACTTGAGATAGAACATACTATGCTCAAAGAAAAAGTTCTTGAGACTAAAAACTGCATTTCACAAGCTGTGTCTGAAGAAAATGAGAAACTTCAGAAGCAGGTTGTGGAACTGACAAAAGATCTGGCCAAATTTGTCAAAGGAACTAAAAATCTGAATATAATGCTTGGAAATCAAAGGCATTCCCTTGACAAAACTGGACTAGGCTTTTGTGATCATAACTTGTCTGAACCTCCTACTGTCTTAAATTTTTCTGAAAAGAAGGTTACTGGGTGTTCTCACTGTGGTAAGCCTGGACACAATATGGCTCAGTGCAAACACAAGAGAAAGACAAGGCCTAAAGCTAACAAGAAAGGACCCAAAAGAATATGGGTACCTAAAAACTTAATTATTCCTGTTGCAGATGTGTTTAACAGGACAAAGGAGACCCCACAAATGGTACCTGGACAGTGGGTGCTCGCAACACATGACAGGAGAAAGGTCTTTGTTCCAAAACCTTAGACCTAAAGCTGGTGGAGTGGTCACCTTTGGTGGAAATCAGCAAGGGAAGATCATTCGAATAGGGACTGTAGGTATATCTCCTTGATCCCTTATTAAAAATGTATTCCTTGTGGAAGGACTACAACATAATTTACTGAGCATAAGTCAATTATGTGACAGTGGTTATGTGGTATCCTTTACTAAGGAAGGATGCATAGTCAAAGACTCCTCTGAGCAAATCCTCTTTACTGCTAAGAGACACATCAATGTGTACAAAATTGATCTAGAGGATCTAGCAAGCCAAAATGTAAAGTGTTTCATTTCTGTTGAAGATGAAAAACAGATTTGGCATCAAAGACTTGGGCATGCCAGCTTGAGATTAATCTCAAGATTAGCAAAACACAATCTTGTTAAAGGATTGCCCAAGCTTTCATACAAATCTGACATTTTATGTGAAAGTTGTCTAAAAGGGAAACAAACAAGACACTCTTTTAAGAGTAAAGATGTTGTTTCAACTAGAAGACCACTAGAACTTTTACACATTGACTTGTTTGGTCCTATTAGAACAGAAAGTCTTAGTGGTAAGAAATATGGTTTGGTCATTGTTGATGACTATTCTAGATTTACTTGGGTGTTATTCCTAAGAAGCAAGGATGAGACTTTTAGGAATTTCACAGTATTCTGCAAGAAGGTACAGAATGAGAAAGGATTCTGTATTTCTGTTATCAGAAGTGATCATGGTGGAGAGTTTGAGAATGCAAACTTTCAAATGTTCTGTGATGAGAATGGGATCTCACACAATTTCTCTGTGGCTAGAACACCTCAACAGAATGGGGTTGTTGAGAGAAAGAACAGAAGTTTGCAAGAGATGGCAAGGACCGTGCTCAACTCATGCAGCTTACCAAGAACCTTCTGGGCAGAAGCTGTTAGCACAACATGTTACCTTCAAAACAGAATATTGGTAAGACCAATTCTGAAAAAGACTGCCTATGAACTGTGGAAAGGAAGAAAACCCAACATATCATATTTCCACACCTTTGGATGTGAATGTTTTATACTCAACACCAAGGATGATCTTGGAAAATTTGATGCAAAGTCTGATAAAGGATTTTTCATTGGATATTCTGAAACATCTAAAGCCTATAGAGTGTATAACTCTAGAACTTTAACTGTTGAAGAAACTATTCATGTTAAATTCAATGATAACAAAGAGACTGATAGGGAACTATCAGATCTAGAGGATGATTTTGCAGGAATGGAGCTGAATGACCACAACAGCTCGAAGGATGAGCAGCTGTCTGAAGTACCTACTGTTACTAAACCTCTTCAGACAAATGTTGAGTCTCAAACAGAACAAACAGATGTAATACCTCTTCAGAAACCTGACTGGAAATACAAATCACATCATCCTAAAGAGCAAATCATTGGCAGCACTTCAGAAGGAGTTAAGACAAGATCAAAATTCAAGATTCTGAATACTCTCGTCCTCCTATCTGAAATAGAGCCAAGGAACATTGATGAAGCTCTGCATGATGAAGGGTGGATCCTAGCCATGCAAGAAGAGCTGAATCAGTTTGCTAGGAGTGATGTCTGGACCCTTGTTCCTAAACCCCATGGGAAAACTATTATTGGAACCAAATGGGTGTTCAGAAACAAGCTGTCTAAAGAAGGCAAGGTAGTCAGAAACAAGGCAAGATTAGTTGCTCAAGGATACAACCAGCAAGAAGGTTAATAGGTTACTGTGATGCTGATTTTGCTGGAGACAGAATTGAAAGAAAAAGCACTAGTGGTGGATGTCATTTCTTTGGAGAAAATATGATTAGTTGGTCAAGCAAAAGGCAAAGCACAATTGCCTTATCAACAGCTGAAGCAGAATACATCTCAGCAGCCAGTTGTTGCTCACAGCTGTTATGGGTGAAGTATCAATTAGAAGATTTTAACATTACTATATTTGCTATACATGTTTTGTGTGATAATACAAGTGCTATTAATTTGTCTAAAAATCCCATTCAACATTCTAGGGCTAAACATATAGAAATAAAACATCATTTCATTAGAGACTATGTTCAGAAAGGTATTTTTGATATTCAGTTTATTGATACAGAGCATCAATGGGCTGATATATTCACAAAACCTCTGACTGAAGATAGATTTAAGTTCATTAGAAATAATCTAAACATACATGCATTTTGAATGTGTGTGATCTGATCTGTCAACAATGATGCATCTGAAATTTCAGCTTCTCTGAAACAAGTGACTTGTCTGAAATTTTGGGTTGTCTGAAATTCATATGGGTGTCTGAAATCTGTCACTTGTCTGAAGTAAACAAATGACGTGGCTTTATGAGACGGTTTAATTCCATTTATTTTGTCTCTTCCACTTCGCACGTTTTCCTATGTCTGCACATCCAGTAAATGCCATCATTGCTTTATGGATCTATAAATACGGAAGCTAGTGGGTCACAGAACTTCACTGTTCACGAATCAGTAGTCATCTCTTGAGAATCCTTCTTCTACAAGCATTATTTTTTCTCTCTCAAGTTCTCTAGAAAAACTCTCCAATGGCCCCTAAGAAATCTGCTGGAAGCAACATCGTGAAAACTAAGGGTGTAGTTCTGGAGGATCTTCAATCTCTGGGAATGGACTTGTTTGCTGAGTTCGATGCAGCTGGGTGGACTCCGTATTTCAATCACAACTTGACACAGTGGCATGAGCAAAGTGTGCTGGATTTCTGGGCTACTGCCAGAGGAATACCCAATCCTCATGGTATCTACACTAGCATCAAGGCCACAGTACGTGGTGTTCCTGTCTTTGTTGATGAAGATATCCTTGCTCACATCTGTGAGGTCAGGACTGAAGGAGCTGTATTCACTCCTGGCTGGGAAGTAAGAAATGGAGGACAGAAGCAGTTCACAGAGTTTCTGTATGGCACCTCTGAACCAGTAAGCTTGGATGCAATGCATATGTCAGACAAGGCTAGGGTTTTGCATGCCATCTTAGGATGCTCTATAATCCCTAAGAATGGAAGCAGAAACCATGTTTCTGAGTTGGAAAGATTTTGTCTGATTCACCTACTGCAGAAGAAGAAGGTGAACCTCCCCAACATCATAATGTACCACATGCAGAAGCGTCTCAGAGACTCTGCTGGGAGCTTCCCTCACAATACCATCATCACCAAAATCTTGCTGCATTTCAAAGTTCCCATTGAAAGGCTTTTTGATCGCCTTTCACAACCTATGTTTGGTGAATCAAACCTCAAGAGCATGGGAGTAAAGCTGACTCCAAGACCTCCCTCTCCGTCCTTGAAGGAGAGCCTTCTTCTTGAGAAAGCTGCAAGAAGGCAGACAACAATGGAGGTTCTTGAGAATGAACTCAGAGGAGACATAAGGAGGCATGAGTTCAAGCCATCAAAACCCTCTCCTCAGGCAAAATTGAAGAAGCTACCTGTAAGGAGTGCTGCTAAGGTAGCATCTGCATCTGTGCAGAGTCAGGTGTCTGAACCTGTTCAGAAGGCATCACAAAGGCCATCTGAAATGGTGGGTCAGTTGTCTGAACCTGTACAGACTTCACAGCCTACTTCTGAAATGGAAGGACAGGCTCAAGAGGCAGATGCAACTGATGTAGTTGTAGCCGAGCCATTGGCTGCATGCCCATCTGATCCTGAACTCATTCAGGTGGCAGCATTGGCTACTGCTTTGGAGCAGGAGGAGCTGGAGAAGAAAGCAGAACAAGAGAAGACCGATAGAGCTATTGCTATTGCTTCATAATTGGCCTATGCTGAAGATGATAGGCAAGCAACCATAGCTGAGGGAGCAAAGAAAAGGAAGAGGTCAAGTGCACCTCAGAGAAGGAGAACCAAAAGCAAGCTACTTCAGACTGCACCTGAACCTAGGGTGACTAGAAGTATTGCCTCTCAGCTGATAGCAGAAGATGAAGCTGAGAAGTATCAAAATTTTGTTAAAGCTCAACAATATTTTAAAAGGAAAAGGGAAGAAAAACAAGCACAAAGGGAGAAGGAAGAAGCAAAGGCAAAAGAATCTGAGGTAACCAAGCCTCCCTACAAGAGAATTAAGGTGAGATTTGATAATGTAACTCCTTCACCACCCTCCTCACCAGAAAAACAAACACCTCATCAACCTTCACCACAACCTTCACCAAAACCCCTATCACCTGAAAAACAACCATCTTCACCTCCACAAACAGAAAACCTACCCTCTGAACCTTCCAAACCCTCTGAACCTACCTCACCACAACCTTCAGAGAATCAACTCTCTGAACCTACATTACCTTCCCCACAAACCCATGACCTTGCCCTAATACCACTCTTAGCTTCATCACCTCCACCTCCTACATCTTCTCTGGAAGAAGAGCTCTCTGTTGAAGAAGAGCAAGTGCTTGCTGATCCCTGCTCACTGCCCAAGTTTAGCACCCTGTCTGAAGAGCTACAGTATTTCAGAACAGCACCTGCTGTATCCTTGCATCATGGCTTAATTAGGAAAACTGCTGCTGAAGTAAGAAATCAATTCAGTGCTTCTTCAGGTGGACTAGACAAGATCAGGAAGGGTGTCCCTCCTGCACATATTTGGGCTCCCATCAATCCATTCTCAAATGATTCCCTGAGGCTGTCTAATGATGAATGGAGCTTTGTGAGGCAGCTGAACACTGAGTCTGAGCTGTTTCAGAGGGATCTGCACAAGGGAGTTGGGATGAGAGGCTACAGGCCACCTAGAACTTGTTCAATCAGGCCAACCACTAAAATCTTGGTGAAACCTGATAGAATAGTTCCTAAGTATCCCCTACAGGAAGAGTCATTCAAAGGAGCTAAAATCTATTCAAAGAAAAACTCACCTCTGTCTGAAGTGATGAGTCCATCAGAGTGGGAATCTTTACCAGAATTCATCACAAATCAAGGAGGAGGGCTGGATCATCTACTTCAAGATTGGATGTGGTCCTCTTACTGGAAGATCAGAGAAGATGCTGGATCTTCTTCTGGATCAACTGGTCCTGATGCTGATTTTGGTGTTGGACTTGGAAAGACAACCACTGTCAAATATCACTATATGAGAGATCACTTTCCCCCACCTGCTGACTCTTTCAATGAAGATTGGGTTCTGCTGAATCCTATTGGCACCTTCTTTTGCCCTGTGTTCAGCCCATCTGACTACAGATTACAGCCAGGATTTGGAGTGCTTAGATTTGTTTGCCCCTACATCCAGCTCATCTTTTATGAATCTGAGCAAGACTTGGCTGAGGAAAATCTAAAGTTGAAGTCCAAAGTGCAGAAACTTGAAAAGAAGTGTGCTGATCAAGAGCAGAAGACTAAGCATCTGATTGCTCAACAAGAACAGATTCTTCAAGAACAGCAGCTTATCAGAACTGGTCAGCAAGACTTGAAAACCTCAGTGGAAGCTGCAATAACCAAGGCCAAGGACGACTTGATTTCCTTTCTCACTGAGGCCTTGCTAAAGAACAAAGATTAGACTGTTCATTTTAGCCATTGTCTTTTGTTTATTTTCATGCTTATGACAAATGTCTGATTGTTTGTTTCTTTATCTGAACATTCCCATATATACAATCAGTGGCTTTTCTCATCTTTTTGTGAGTGCATTGTTAACATTATGCTATATGTTCTATGTGAATTTATTGCTCTGTTACTGTTTAGCTCTGATATTCCCTTTTGATTGATGACAAAAGGGGGGAGTATTAAAAATCTAACAAAACCTGAATCTGTAGTGATTACAGGACTCAGGGGGAGTAAATAAGAAACTGATTTTTGATCAATTCAGTTTAAGAGATCACCATCTGAGGGGGAGCTATCTATATTTTTATCTTTAAAACTCTTTTCAGATTTGTGTATTTTAAACAAATTTGTCATCATTAAAAAGGGGGAGAATGTTGAGTCTCAAAAATATCATAAGAGAAAATATGATGTTTAAGACAACTCAATTCCCAAGTTTTAATGCTTAACAAATTTGAGTTAAAATATTTATCATAGATACATATATGTTTTAATGATTTATCTGTGATTTCAGCAAGCAAGCCACTATGAGCCTACATAAAAAAAACTAAGTGTTGAAGCTGTCTGAAGAAGCAGAACTCGACTGAAGAGTTGAAGCTGTCTGAAGTAGCTCAACCCGTCTGAAGTATCAGTGCTGTCTGAAGTCTCACTTATGACGTGGCACTCTCTGCTGAAGCTTGTGAAGACTTTTCTGAACCTCTGCTGCACGTACCTTTTCAAACACGTTTATAGCAAGGAACACAGAGACCTTTCCTGGTGAATTTGAATTTCATACACCACTGAGGAAATCTCTGCAACGCAGCCTCTGCAACAACATTTGTAGCAGCCTTAATGCAAGAGAAACCTTGTATCGTGTCAGAGATATCAGAGCTCTCAGAAGCATGTCTCACAACGGATTAAATAGCATTTAATGCTATCTCTAAACGGTGGTTTTTCAACGGATTAAAATTTGGGTATAAATACCCCTCTATGAAGACCATCAAGAAAAACGAAGAAAAAAAGAGAAAATCAACATACAAGAAAGCAAAAGAGAAACATCACGCTACAAGTTTTTACTCTGTAAAAACTCTCTGATAAAATTCGCTGTACACATTTGTATATCCTGAGCATACCTCAGATTTTATTGCACATTGTATTTGTTTGAGCTTCAAACTTGTATAGTTTAAAAGCTTAAACTCCTTTCTCTGTAAACACTGTTTAGAGCCTGGAGAGGCTTGGTTGATAAAAGAATACTTGATTGTAGAGCCTGAAGAGGCTTGATTGTAAAAGAATACTTGATTGTAGAGCCTGAAGAGGCTTGACTGTAAAAGAATACTTGATTGTAGAGCCTGAAGAGGCTTGACTGTAAAAGAATACTTGATTGTAGAGCCTGAAGAGGCTTGACTGCAAAAGAATACTTGACTGTAGAGCCTGAAGAGGCTTGACTGTAAAAGAATACTTGATTGTAGAGCCTGAAGAGGCTTGACTGCAAAAGAATACTTGACTGTAGAGCCTGAAGAGGCTTGACTGTAAAAGAATACTTGTAATCTTGAAAGATTAAAAGAAAATCCAAGTGCTAGTTGGCATTGGGACTGGACGTAGCTCACAGTGGTAGTGAGTGAACCAGGATAAATTCCTTGGCTAAGTTTTCTTACCCTTATCTCTTGTTAATTCTTTTATACTAATCAAGGGGTTAGAGTAATCAATCTGATATTCTATAAAGGCACAAAAACATCTTTTAAAATCAGTATTTTTGGCCGTCTGAAAACTTCAGACAGTCCTTTAAGAGCCTGTCTGAAATTGTGTTTTTAACACCTGTTTGCGAAAAGCTTTCTAAAATATTCAGAAACACTATTCAACCCCCCTTCTAGTGTTTCCCTGTGTTCCTACAGTAAGGTGGTTGTTGAGGATGAGAGCTCAAATCATGTTGATGAGACATATTTTATCAACCAAAGTGTTCCACTCTCCAACATTACAAATGGTATGTTATATTTAATAGTATAATGACAATTATATCCTCTTTTGCAACTTAATATTTAATTACCAAAGATTAGATATTCTAACCTTTTAATGCAGTGTACAATGTTCCTTTGTCGTTGTCGTCAAATACCATTGCAAATGATGGCTTTTGTACACCGTCTACACTCAAAATGGGAAGTCATGTAACCACTCCATTGTTTGATATTACAAATGGTACATTTTTAATATATACATTAACTTCATAATAATAAAATCTTACAAATTAAGTAGAGATATTCATTATTTGTGAAATAATTATCTTTCGTTTTCAATTATAGTTAACACATTGACTTCCCAAAGGGCAACCTTACATATATCAAGCCAACAAAGAGATGGAACGACATCCCAGACATCGAAAAGCATTGAACATGCCACCGGATTTCGTTCGGGAAAATTTATGATAAGATCTAGGGAAACTTCACAGCTAACTATGATCGAAAACATTACTCCAAATTCAAGAAGAACAAAAGAAGTTGACTACATAAATTTATCAGGTATGCTTATGACTATATTAAATATTTTTTAAAAATACTATCTATATTTATTTTTATTCAAAGGGTTCATTAAATTCAAATGGATATACTTTTAATACACAATAAAATGAATTTTTTAACTATTTTTTAGATGATGATGAACCTTCAATTAATGATGTATCTAGCCCATTACTTGACATTCCTAATATAAATGCTTCTCCACATGTTTAAGATATTGGTGAGCCATTTTTTATGATTTCTTCATGCATTTTATATTATTATAATGGTAGAATTTATAATAAATTGACAGGAGAAAGGATATACTAACTATATTTTATGCACCTATTTTTTATAATTAATCTTCCTAAAGAAGGTGATGAATGCACCGATGGCGAAGGCAATGAACTGGATCATAACGAAGTGGATTACGAGGAAATTGTTGATTCTACTTCAGGTATATTCATTATGCAAATTTCAATTTATTAATGCTATATAACACAAATAATAAATTTCCATTTTCTATAGATTATTTAGACTTAGGTGACCCAACATGTGAATGTACATTTTATGGAGCTATATTATGGTACTCGAAGCGTGTGCAAAAGTCATACAGAGCAAAAAATCCAAAATTTGCACTATGTTGCATGCAAGGAAAGATAAAGTTGTCGTACTTATTGGAGCCTCCTGCAATCTTGAATTATTTGTTTGATAAGAAGGATAAAAGAAACAAATATTTTTTTTGCAAAATATTAGATCATTCAACATGATATTCTCATTTACCTCTACGGGAGGTCAAATAGACAAGTCAATCAATGAAGGTTGTGCTCCTCCAATTTTTGTTATGGGAGGAGAAAATTATCACAGAATCGGAAGCTTACTTCCATAAATAGGATCACAACCAAAGTTTTCCCAGCTTTACATTTATGATACTGAGCATGAGTTGACAAATAGAATGAATGTTGTCGGGTAATAACAAATTTACTTATATTAGATACTTTGCAAATTATTTATGTTTTTTTAACCAATCTCATTATGTTTCTACTTGATATAGTATTTTTTTCACCTTCTTTGATGCAGAATGGGAGATGATGATGCACAAATGCATTCTTCAATAGTCAAAGATCTTAAGGACATGCTTGATAGATATGATCCATATGCAAAGACATATAGAATGATTAGAGACCGCTTCCAAGAAAACAATATGCCAGATGTGCGATTGAGGCTCATAGAAAAAAGGGGAGGAGATGGTAGAAAATATAACTTGCCAACAACCTCTGAAGTAGCTGCATTAATTGTAGGAGACTTTGATACCGGTAATGCAGAGAGATGTTATAGTACAAGTCAAGGAGGTCTTTTACAACGCATCTCTATCATAAGTGTTGCATATTTACCATTGCAATATCCTCTACGGTTTCCTCGAGGAGAAGATGGATATAGAGATGATGTGCCCCATAATGAGTTTTCATTAGATTCTTCCAAAAAAAGGAAAAAAGTTACAATGAGAGAGTTTTTTGCATTCCGACTTTAACAAAGGCACAAAGAGAATTCTCCACTATTGAAGTCCAAACATCTGTTTCAACAGTTTGTGGTCGATGCTTATAGCATGATAGAATCATCTCGGTTAACTTACATAAGAACTCATCAAAAAGAATTGAGAGCAGAAATGTACAAAGGACTTTCTGAAGCAATACTCAGAGGAGAAACCAATCCAGCCACATCAGGAAAGCGTATTGTGTAGCCTTCATCCTTTACCGGCGGAGCAAGATATATGTTTCAAAATTACCAAGATGCTATGGGAATATGTAGATGGGCTGGCTATCCATATTTATTTATTACATTCACATGTAATCATAAGTGGCCTGAAATCGTCAGATTGATGACAACCCAAGGCCTCAGATCAGAGGATAGGCCAGATATTATTTGTCGAGTGTTCAAGATGAAGCTAACTCAATTAATGAAGGATATTAAAGAAGGCTCAATTTTTGGCAAAGTGAAAGCAAGTATGTTGCTATATTATTTTAATCCTTATTCATCTCATTAGAAGTAATACAAATTATTTATTTTATCTATAATTATCATAATAATATGCTGAAAATGTACTTATTTATGTTGTAGTCATATATACAATTGAATTTCAAAAGCTTAGATTACCCCATGCTCATATCCTTATATTCTTGCATCTAGAGCATAGATATCCGACTCCCAATGATATTGATAAAATCATTTCAGCTGAAATTCCAGATGAACATGCTGACCCTGAGTTGTTTAATATAGTGAAGACTTTAATGATTCATGGTCCATGTGGTCCTCAAAATTTTAGATCTCCATGCATGCAAAATGGGAGGTGCACCAAATACTTTCCTAAGAAATTTTTGGATAAAACAACTATAGATCAAGATGGTTATCCCTTATATAGGAGAAGAGATGATGGTAGAAAAGTTATGAAAGGAAAATATATCATTGATAATAGATTTGTAGTGCCATACAACAGGCAACTTCTTCTGAAATATCATGCACATATCAATGTTGAATGGTGCAATCAATCTAGGTCAATCAAATATCTTTTCAAGTATGTGAACAAAGGCCATGATCGTGTCACAACAACAATTTATAAAGCTGGAAAAGACAGTCAAGAGGTTGATGAAATCAAGATGTATTATGACTGTAGATATTTGTCTTCATGTGAGGCAACTTGGAGAATATTTGCATTTGACATACACTATAGACAACCATTCGTTGAGAGATTGTCCTTTCACTTGCCAAATGAGCATGTTGTTGTATTTAATGACAATGATTGTATCGATACTCTAATTGATAATCCGCGGGTTCATCAATCCCAATTTTTGTCATGGATGGAAGCCAATAGAATGTATCCTGAAGCAAGAAATCTTACTTATGCTGAATTTCCTACAAAATTTGTTTGGATTGCTCAAGAACGTTGATGGACTCCAAGGAAATCAGGATTTTCTATTGGAAGGTTGTATTTTGTTCCCTTGGAAGTGGAGAAATTTACTACCTCGAGATTTTCTATTTGAAGTGAGTACAACTCACCCACTTTCACCTTGTTTGATTGTGTGCTTGTGCATGATCCCTACTCTCTTATCCCTTTGTCTATGTTTGTAAATATTGGTTATTGGAGATTATGTATGTTTTGTAGATTGTAAATGGTACATGCATTGATTTTTATAGAACCTAGGTTTTGAAACTTAGGGAAGTTAGGGTTTTGTTCTTATATTGACTGTTAAGTTTATAATTATTGAGATTTAGAGCATGAAAATAGGAATTATGTTGATGTAATTGTTTAAAAATGCTATTCAAGGTTATATGTAAGAAATTAGCAAGTTGAAATAACATGAAATGTATGTAATCTATTGAATTAATATCTTGTCAACATGATTCTTATTAATTGATAATTCATTGAGATTATGAGCATTGAGATAATATAAGCCGGTTTTGACCGTGAGTTAATATAAGTCGGCTTCGGCCGTGAGTTAAAAAATAAGTTATTATGTGAAAACTTGACTTCGGTCCAGTAATGGGTGGGATTCTGTAGGAACACAGGAAAACACTAGAAGGGGGGTTGAATAGTGTTTCTGAATATTTTTGAAAGCTTTTCGCAAACAGGTGTTAAGGACACGATTTCAGACAGACTTTTAACGGACTCTCTGAAGTTTTCAGACGGTATAAAAATACAGATTTGAAACAATGTTTTATGCCTTTATAACCTATCAGATTAATTACTCTAACCCCTTGATTAGTGTAAAAAGAATTGACAAGAGATAAAGGTAAGAAAACTTAGCCAAGAAGTTTATCCTGGTTCACTCACTACCACTGTGAGCTACGTCCAGTCCCAATGGCAAACAACCACTGGATTTCCACTATATGAATATTCAGATTACAAGCTTGAGTGTGAGTACAGTCTCTCCAGACACAACGAGTACAGTCTCTCCAGACACAACGAGTACAGTCTCTCCAGACACAACGAGTACAGTCTCTCCAGACACCACGAGTACAGTCTCTCCAGACACACCGAGTACAGTCTCTCCAGACACAACCAAGTATTCTTTTCTGTCAAGCCTCTTCAGGCTCTACCACAAGTATTCTTTTCTGTCAAGCCTCTTCAGGCTCTACCACAAGTATTCTTTTCTGTCAAGCCTCTTCAGGCTCTACCGCAAGTATTCTTTTCTGTCAAGCCTCTTCAGGCTCTACCACAAGTATTCTTTTCTGACAAGCCTCTTCAGGCTCTACCAAGGTTTACAAAGAAAGGAGTTTAAGCTTTTAAACTATCCAAGTTTGAAGCTCAAACCAATACAATGTACAATAAAACTGAGGTATACTCAGGATATACAAATGTGTACAAAGAATTCTATCAGAGAGTTTTTACGGAGTAAAAACTTGCAGCGTGATGTTTCTCTTGGCTTTCTTGTATATTGATTTTTTTTCTTTCTCTTTCGTTTCTTGCTTTTGATGGTCTTCATAGAGGGGTATTTATACCCAAACTTTAATCCGTTGAAATACCACCGTTTAGAGATAGCATTAAATGCTATTTAATCCGTTGTGAGACATGCTTCTGAGAGCTCTGATATCTCTGACACGATACAAGGTTTCTTTTTGCATTAAGGCTGCTACAAATGTTGTTGCAGGGGCTGCGTTGCAGAGATTTCCTCAGTGGTGTATGAAATTCAAAATCGCCAGGAAAGGTCTCTGTGATCCTTGCCATAATCGTGTTTGAAAAGGTACGTGCAGCAGAGGTTCAGAAAAGTCTTCACAAGCTTCAGCAGAGAGTGCCACGTCATAAGTGAGACTTCAGACGGCACTGATACTTCATACGGGTTGAGCTACTTCAGACAGCTTCAACTCTTCAGACGAGTTCTGCTTCTTCGGACAGCTTCAACACTTAGTCTTTCTATGTAGGCTCATAGTGACTCTTGCTGAAATCATAGATAAATCATTAAAGCATATATGTATCTATGATAGATATTTTAACTCAAATTTGTTAAGCATTAAAACTTGGGAATTGAGTTGTCTTAAACATCATATTTTCTTTATGATATTTTTGAGACTCAACATTCTCCCCCTTTTTAATGATGACAAATTTGTTTAAAATACATAAATCTGAAAGGAGTTTTAAAGATAAAAGTATAGATAGCTCCCCCTCAGATTGTGATCTCTTAAACTGATTTGATCAAAAATCAATTTCTTATATACTCCCCCTGAGTCCTGTAATTTCTTCATTCTCATATACTCCCCCTGAGTCCTGTAATTTCTTCAGATTTAGATTTTGTTAGATTTTAATACTCCCCCTTTTGTCATCAATCAAAAGGGAATAGCAGAGCTAAACAGGAACAGAGCAATAAAATCATATAGAACATATAGCATAATGATAACAATGCACTTATAAAAGGATGAGAAAAACCACTGATTGTATATAGATGGGAATGTTCAAATAAAGAAAAACAAACAAGCAGACACTTGTCATAAGCATAAACAAAAGACAATGGCTGAGATGAACAGTCTAATCTTTCTTCTTCAGCAAGGCCTCAGTGAGAAAGGAAATCAAGTCGTCCTTGGCCTTTGTTATTGCAGCTTTCACTGAGGTGTTTAAGTCTTGCTGACCAGATCTGATAAGCTGCTGTTCGTGAAGAATCTGTTCTTGTTGAGCAATCAGATGCTTAGTCTTTTGTTCTTGAGCAGCACACTTCTTTTCAAGTTTCTGCACTTTGGACTTCAACTTTAGATTTTCCCCAGCCAAGTCTTGCTCAGGTTCATAAAAGATGAGCTGGATGTAAGGACAAACAAATCTAAGCAGTCCAAATCCTGGCTGTAAGCTGTAGTCAGATGGGCTGAACACAGGGCAGAAGAAGGTGCCAATAGGATTCAGCAGAACCCAATCTTCATTGAAAGAGTCAGCAGGTGGGGGAAAGTGATCTCTCATATAATGATATTTGACATTGGTTGCCTTCCAATTCCAACACCAGAATCAGCATCAGGACCAGTTGATCCAGAAGAAGATCCAGCATCTTCTCTGATCTTCCAGTAAGAGGACCACATCCAATCTTGAAGTAGATGATCCAGGCCTCCTCCTAGATTTGTGATGAATTCTGGCAAAGAGTCCCACTCTGATGGACTCATCACTTCAGACATAGGTGAGTTTTTCTTTGAATAGTTTTTAGCTTCCTTGAATTTCTCTTCCAGTAAGGGATACTTAGGAACTATTCTATCAGGTTTCACCAAGATTTTGGTGGTTGGCCTGATTGAACAGGTTCTAGGGGGCCTATAGCCTCTCATCCCAACTCCCTTGTGCAGATCCCTCTGAAACAAGCTCAGACTCAGTGTTCAGCTGCCTCACAAGCTCCATTCATCATTAGACAACCTCAGGGAATCATTTGAGAATGATTGATGGGAGCCCAAATATGTGCAGGAGGGACACCCTTCCTGATCTTGTTTAGTCCCCCGGATGAAGCACTGTATTGATTCCTTACTTCAGCAGCAGTTTTCCTGATTAAGCCAGGATGCAAGGATACAGCAGGTGCTGATCTGAAATACTGTAGCTCTTCAGACAGGGTGCTGAACTTGGGCAGTGAGCAGGGTTCAGCAAGCACTTACTCTTCTTCAACAGAGAGCTCGTCTTCCAGATAAGGTGTAGGAGGTGGAGGTGATGAAGGTAGGAGTGGTATTAGAGCAAGGTCATGAATTTGTGGGGAAGGTAATGTGGGCTCAGAGAGTTGATTCTCTGAAGGTTGTGGTGGGGTAGGTTCAGAGGGTTTGGAGGGTTCAGAGGGTTGGTTTTCTGTTGTGGAGGTGGTGATGGGTGTGATAGAGGTGAAGATGGTTGGTTTATAGGTGATAGGGTTTTTGGTGAAGGTGATGGTGAAGGTTGTGAGGGTTGAAGAGGTGTTTGTTTTTCTGGTGAGGAGGGTGGTGAAGGAGTTACATTATCAAATCTTACTTTGATTCTCTTGTAGGGAGGCTTGGTTACCTCAGATTCTTTTGCCTTTGCTTCTTCCTTCTCCCTTTGTGCTTGTTTTTCTTCCCTTCTCCGTTTGAAGTATTGTTGAGCTTTAACAAATTTTTGATATTTCTCAACTTCATCTTCTGCTGTCAGCTGAGAGGCAATACTTCTAGTCACCCTAGGTTCAGGTGCAGTCTGAAGTAGCTTGCCTTGGTTCTCCTTCTCTGAGGTGCACTTGACCTCTTTCTTTCTTTGCTCCCTCAGCTATGGTTGCTTGCCTATCATCTTCAGCATAGGCCAATTGTGAAGCAATAGCAATAGCTCTGTCTGTCTTTTCTTGTTCTGCTTTCTTCTCCAGTTCCTCCTGCTCCAAAGCAGTTGCCAAAGCTGCCGCCTGAATGAGTTCAGGATCAGATGGGCACGCAGCCAAGGGCTCAGCTATGACTATATCAGTTTCCTCTGCCTCTTGAGTCTGTGCTGCCATCTCAGAAGAAGGCTGTGGGGTCTGTACAGGTTCAGACACCTGACTCTTCCCAGATGCAGATGCTACCTTAGCAGCACTCCTTACAGGCAGCTTCTTCAATTTTTCCTGAGGAGAGGGTTGTGATGGCTTGAACTCATGCTTCCTTATGTCTCCTCTGAGTTCGTTCTCAAGAACCTCCATTGTTGTCTGCCTTCTTGCAGCTTTCTCAAGAAGAAGGCTCTCCTTCAAGGTCGGAGAGGGAGGTCTTGGGGTCAGCTTTACTCCCATGCTCTTGAGGTTTGATTCACCAAACATAGGTTGTGAAAGGCGATCAAGAAGCCTTTCAATGGGAACTTTGAAATGCAGCAAGATTTTGGTGATGATGGTATTGTGAGGGAAGCTCCCAGCAGAGTCTCTGAGATGCTTCTGCATGTGGTACATTATGATGTTAGGGAGGTTCACCTTCTTCTTCTGCAGTAGGTGAATCAGACAAAATCTTTCCAATTCAGAAACATGGTTTCTGCTTCCATTTTTAGGGATTATAGAGCATCCTAAGATGGCATGTAAAACCCTAGCCTTGTCGGACATATGCTTTGCATCCAAGCTTACTGGTTCAGACGTGCCATACAGAAACTCAGTGAACTGCTTCTGTCCTCCATTTCTTGCTTCCCAGCCAGGGGTGAATACAGCTCCTTCAGTTCTGACTTCACAGATGTGAGCAATGATATCTTCATCAACGAAGACAGGAATACCACGTACTGTGGCCTTGATGCTGGTGTAGATACCCTGAGGATTGGGTATTCCTCTGGCAGTAGCCCAGAAATCCAGCACACTTTGCTCATGCCACTGTGTCAAGTTGTGATTGAAATACTGAGTCCACCCAGCTGCATCGAACTCAGCAAACAAGTCCATTCCCAGAGATTGAAGATCCTCCAGAGCTACGCCCTTAGTTTTTACGATATTGCTTCCAGCAGATTTCTTAGGGGCCATTGGAGAGTTTTTCTGAAGAGCTTGAGAGAAAAAGAATTTCTTGTAGAAGAAGGATTCTCAAGGGATGACTACTGATTCGTGAAGAGTGAAGTTCTGTGACCCACTGGCTTCCGTATTTAAAGATCCATAAAGCAATGATGACATTTACTGGGTGCGCAGACATAGGAGAACGTGCGAAGTGGAAAAGACAAAGTAAATGGGATTTAAACCGTCTCATAAAGCCACGTCATTTGTTTACTTCAGACAAGTGACAGATTTCAGACACCCCAAAATTTCAGACGGGCTGAAATTTCAGATACATCATTTTTGACAGATCAGATCACACACATTCAAAATGCATGTATGCTCAGATTATTTCTAATGAACTTAAATCTATCTTCAGTCAGAGGTTTTATGAATATATCAGCCCATTGATGCTCTGTATCAATAAACTGAATATCAAAACACCTTTCTGAACATAGTCTCTAATGAAATGATGTTTTATTTCTATATGTTTAGCCCTAGAATGTTGAATGGGATTTTTAGACAAATTGATAGCACTTGTATTATCACACAGAACAGGTATAGCAGATATAGTAATGTTAAAATCTTCTAACTGATACTTCACCCATAACAGTTGTGAGCAACAACTGGCTGCTGATATGTATTCTGCTTCAGCTGTTGATAAGGCAATTGTGCTTTGCCTTTTGCTTGACCAGCTAATCATATTTTCTCCAAAGAAATGACATCCACCACTAGTGCTTTTTCTTTCAATTCTATCTCCAGCAAAATCAGCATCACAGTAACCTATTAACCTGCAATCCTTACTTTTCTTACAGCACAGACCAAGATTAGTAGTACCTTTAAGATATCTGAAAATTCTTTTTACAGCTTTGTAGTGAGTACTCCTTGGATCAGATTGAAATCTAGCACACAGACATACACTGAACATTATGTCAGGTCTGCTTGCTGTTAGATATAGTAATGATCCAATCATTCCTCTATACAAAGTCTGATTCACTGGTTCTTCCTTCTCATCTTTATTTAAAGATGCAGAGGGATGCATTGGAGTTGGCATGGGTTTGCAATCATAAAAGTTAAACTTCTTAAGCATTTCCTTTGTATATTTTTCTTGATGAATCCATATACAATCAGAATCTTGCTTAATCTGAAGTCCTACGAAAATTTTAGTTCACCCATTAAACTCATTTCAAATTATGATTGCATTAACTCTGAAAACTCCTTGCATAATGAAGAGTTAGTTGAACCAAAGATAATGTCATCAACATATATCTGAACAAGTATAAGATCTTTGTTTGACTGTTTTCTAAAAAGAGTTGTATCCACTTTTCCTCTTTCAAAACCATTTGAGATTAGAAAACTGCTCAATCTGTCATACCAAGCTCTTGGGGCTTGTTTCAGACCATAGAGAGCCTTTTTGAGTTTGAAAACATGTTCAGGAAAAGAAATATCTTCAAAACCAGGGGGTTGTCTAACAAAGACTTCTTCTTCAATGAGACCATTGAGGAAGGCACTTTTAACATCCATTTGATATAGTTTGATGCCATTATTTACAGCATAGGATAAAAGAATTCTAATTGCTTCTAACTTGGCCACTGGGGCAAAGGTTTCAGTGAAATCAATACCTTCTTGCTGGTTGTATCCTTGAGCAACTAATCTTGCCTTGTTTCTGACTACCTTGCCTTCTTCAACAGCTTGTTTCTGAACACCCATTTGGTTCAGTTAATGGTTTTCCCATGGGGTTTAGGAACAAGAGTCCAAACATCACTCCTAGCAAACTGATTCAGCTCTTCTTGAATGGCTAGGATCCACCCTTCATCATGCAGAGCTTCATCAATGTTCTTTAGCTCTATTTCAGATAGGAGAGCAATAGTATTCAGAATCTTGAATTTTGATCTTGTCTTAACTCCTTCTGAAGTGCTGCCGATGATTTGCTCTTTAGGATGATGTGATTTGTATTTCCAGTCAGGTTTCTGAAGAGGTATTGCATCTGTTTGTTCTGTTTGAGACTCAACATTTGTCTGAAGAGGTTTAGTAACCGTAGGTACTTCAGACAGCTGCTCATCCTTCGAGCTGTTGTGGTCATTCAGCTCCATTCCTGCAAAATCATCCTCTAGATCTGATAGTTCCCTATTAGTCTCTTTGTTATCATTGAATTTAACATGAATAGTTTCTTCAACAGTTAGAGTTCTAGAGTTATACACTCTATAGGCTTTAGATGTTTCAGAATATCCAATGAAAAATCCTTTATCAGACTTTGCATCAAATTTTCCAAGATCATCCTTGGTGTTGAGTATAAAACATTCACATCCAAAGGTGTGGAAATATGATATATTGGGTTTTCTTCCTTTCCACAGTTCATAGATAGTCTTTTTCAGAATTGGTCTTATCAATATTCTGTTTTGAAGGTAACATGTTGTGCTAACAGCTTCTGCCCAAAAGGTTCTTGGTAAGCTGCATGAGTTGAGCATGGTCCTTGCCATCTCTTGCAAACTTTTGTTCTTTCTCTCAACAACCCCATTCTGTTGAGGTGTTCTAGCCACAGAGAAATTGTGTGAGATCCCATTCTCATCACAGAACATTTGAAAGTTTGCATTCTCAAACTCTCCACCATGATCACTTCTGATAGCAGAAATACAGAATCCTTTCTCATTATGTACCTTCTTGCAGAATACTGTGAAATTCCTAAAAGTCTCATCTTTGCTTCTTAGGAATAACACCCAAGTAAATCTAGAATAGTCATCAACAATAACCAAACCATATTTCTTACCACTAAGACTTTCTGTTCTAATAGGACCAAACAAGTCAATGTGTAAAAGTTCTAGTGGTCTGCTAGTTGAAACAACATCTTTACTCTTAAAAGAGTGTCTTGTTTGTTTCCCTTTTAGACAGCTTTCACATAAAATGTCAGATTTGTATGAAAGCTTGGGCAATCCTTTAACAATATTGTGTTTTGCTAATTTTGAGATTAATCTCAAGCTGGCATGCCCAAGTCTTTGATGCCAAATCTGTTTTTCATCTTCAACAGAAATAAAACACTTTACATTTTGACTTGCTAGATCCTCTAGATCAATTTTGTACACATTGCTGTGTCTCTTAGCAGTAAAGAGGATTTGCTCATAGGAGTCTTTGACTATGCATCCTTCCTTAGTAAAGGATACCACATAACCACTGTCACATAATTGACTTATGCTCAGTAAATTGTGTTGTAGTCCTTCCACAAGGAGTACATTTTTAATAAGGGATGAAGGAAATATACCTACAGTCCCTATTCCAATGATCTTCCCTTGCTGATTTCCACCAAAGGTGACCATTCCACCAGCTCTAGGTCTAAGGTTTTGGAACAAAGACCTTTCTCCTGTCATGTGTCGTGAGCACCCACTGTCCAGGTACCATTTGTGGGGTCTCCTTTGTCCTGTTAAACACATCTGCAACAGGAATAATTAAGTTTTTAGGTACCCATATTCTTTTGGGTCCTTTTTTGTTAGCTTTAGACCTTGTCTTTCTCTTGTGTTTGCACTGAGCCATATTGTGTCCAGGCTTACCACAGTGAGAACACCCAGTAACCCTTTTTCCAGAAAAATTTAAGACAGTAGGAGGTTCAGACAAGTTAAGATCACAAAAGCCTAGTCCAGTTTTGTCAAGGGAATGCCTTTGATTTCCAAGCATTATATTCAGATTTTTAGTTCCTTTGACAAATTTGGCCAGATCTTTTGTCAGTTCCACAATCTGCTCCTGAAGTTTCTCATTTTCTTCAGACACAACTTGTGAACTGCAGTTTTTAGTCTCAAGAACTTTTTCTTTGAGCATAATGTGTTCTATCTCAAGTGCCTCATATTTGTTACACATTTCTGTGTGGGCTTTGGATAGATTCTTATACTCCTGGAAAAGTTCTTGTGAACTTTCCACCAGATCATCATACATCTCTTGTAGAGTAAGAGGAAATACCTCAGCTTCAGAGCTGTCTGAAGATGGTAGACTAGCCATGAGACACAAATTTGCCTCTTCTGAAGTGTCTTCTTCTTCTTCTGAGGTTGATTCATCAAGGTCTTCCCATGTTGCCATGAGACCTTTCTTCTCTTTGAAAAACTTTTTCTTCTTGAAGTTGTTTTTCTTAAGTCTTGGGCAATCAGTCTTCACATGTCCTGGTTGCTTGCAACCAAAGCAAATAATTTTATCAGAGTTAGACTCTTTACCTGTCTTACCTGATTTGGATGATGACGGTTGGTTCTCTCTGAACTTTCCTCTGTTCTGCAACATTCTCTTGATCTTTCTGCTTAAAAGAGCAAGGTCATCTTCATCTTCTGAGCTGTCTTCAGAATCTTCATCTGCTTCTGAACTGTCCTCAGCTTGCATAGCCTTCATGCTGCCATGCCTAGACTGTTTGACTTTGGAGTTCATAGCCAGAGACTTCTTCTTGTTGTCATCTTCTCCAAGCTCAAATTCATGGACTTTGAGAGATCCCAACAGTTCTTCCATTCTTAGAGAGTTCAGATCTCTTGCCTCTTGAATGGCAGTGACTTTGGGTCTCCAGGACTTAGGTAGACTCCTTAGAATCTTTTTGTTGTTGTCTCCAGATTCATAGGTTCTTCCTAAAGACCTGAGTCCATTGGTTATGGTCTGAAACCTCCCAAACATTTGATCAATAGTTTCAGTTTCTTCCATCTTAAACATCTCATACTGATGTATAAGCATGCTGATTTTGGATTGCTTGACAGTTTCAGTCCCTTCATGGGCTGCTGCAAGAGTATCCCAAATCTCCTTGGCAGAAGTGCATCCATGGACCTTCTCATATTCTGATTTATTCAAGGAACATATCAGATAGAGTTTGGCTTTAGCGTTCATCTGGACTCTAGTCTTCTGCTCCAAGGTCCATTCAGTCTTAGGTATAGGCAGACCATTTTGCATAGGCACATAGTCTCCATCAGTGACCACATCCCAAACATCAATGTTGTTGCTCTCAATGAACAACTTCATACAATCTCTCCAGTAGTGGTAATCCACTCCATTGAATGCTGGGGGTCTTGCGATAGAGGCTCCTTCGGTGATGTATTGCCTGTTGCTGTTAGAAGCTTCCATTTGGATCTTTCAGTCCTCAGTCACTTGTTAGGTGCTTCAAACCTGAGTAGAGCTCTGGTACCAACTGTAGGAACACAGGGAAACACTAGAACGGGGGTTGAATAGTGTTTCTGAATATTTTTGAAAGCTTTTCGCAAACAGGTGTTAAGGACACGATTTCAGACAGACTTTTAACGGACTGTCTGAAGTTTTCAGACGGTATAAAAATACTGATTTGAAACAATGTTTTATGCCTTTATAACCTATCAGATTAATTACTTTAACCCCTTGATTAGTGTAAAAAGAATTGACAAGAGATAAGGGTAAGAAAACTTAGCCAGGAAGTTTATCCTGGTTCACTCACTACCACTGTGAGCTACGTCCAGTCCCAATGGCAAACAACCACTGGATTTCCACTATATGAATATTCAGATTACAAGCTTGAGTGTGAGTACAGTCTCTCCAGACACAACGAGTACAGTCTCTCCAGACACAACGAGTACAGTCTCTCCAGACACAACGAGTACAGTCTCTCCAGACACCACGAGTACAGTCTCTCCAGACACACCGAGTACAGTCTCTCCAGACACAACCAAGTATTCTTTTCTGTCAAGCCTCTTCAGGCTCTACCACAAGTATTCTTTTCTGTCAAGCCTCTTCAGGCTCTACCACAAGTATTCTTTTCTGTCAAGCCTCTTCAGGCTCTACCACAAGTATTCTTTTCTGTCAAGCCTCTTCAGGCTCTACCACAAGTATTCTTTTCTGTCAAGCCTCTTCAGGCTCTACCACAAGTATTCTTTTCTGACAAGCCTCTTCAGGCTCTACCAAGGTTTACAAAGAAAGGAGTTTAAGCTTTTAAACTATCCAAGTTTGAAGCTCAAACCAATACAATGTACAATAAAACTGAGTTATACTCAGGATATACAAATGTGTACAAAGAATTCTATCAGAGAGTTTTTACGGAGTAAAAACTTGCAGCGTGATGTTTCTCTTGGCTTTCTTGTATATTGATTTTCTTTCTTTCTCTTTCGTTTCTTGCTTTTGATGGTCTTCATAGAGGAGTATTTATACCCAAACTTTAATCCGTTGAAATACCACCGTTTAGAGATAGCATTAAATGCTATTTAATCCGTTGTGAGACATGCTTCTGAGAGCTCTGATATCTCTGACACGATACAAGGTTTCTTTTTGCATTAAGGCTGCTACAAATGTTGTTGCAGGGGCTGCGTTGCAGAGATTTCCTCAGTGGTGTATGAAATTCAAAATCGCCAGGAAAGGTCTCTGTGATCCTTGCCATAATCGTGTTTGAAAAGGTACGTGCAGCAGAGGTTCAGAAAAGTCTTCACAAGCTTCAGCAGAGAGTGCCACGTCATAAGTGAGACTTCAGACGGCACTGATACTTCATACGGGTTGAGCTACTTCAGACAGCTTCAACTCTTCAGACGAGTTCTGCTTCTTCGGACAGCTTCAACACTTAGTCTTTCTATGTAGGCTCATAGTGACTCTTGCTGAAATCATAGATAAATCATTAAAGCATATATGTATCTATGATAGATATTTTAACTCAAATTTGTTAAGCATTAAAACTTGGGAATTGAGTTGTCTTAAACATCATATTTTCTTTTATGATATTTTTGAGACTCAACAGATTCGTCTCCGGGGAAGACGTTCCCCGAAGTCTAAGCTCAGTTCTAACTCCAGTTAAAGTGATAAGATCATGCCTGTTGGGAACAACAGTGAGTTGTATCATAATTGCATTTATATTGAGTTAATTGTGATGTATGAGTTTATGCCATAACTGTTGTGTATTAGAAGTGTACATGTATCCTTACCTTGTTTTAAAATAAGTTTCCATTATGTAAAGTATCAGAATTTAGTCATGAGCTTTGTGTTAATTTGTATTATGTGTTGCATTTTTGCATAATTGATCCCCACACTGAATTTGCATAGTTGTACTCGCTGAGACTATAATCCCACCCCACGTTTCGGGGATATACTCTAGTTTGTGCAGGGAATTCCAGGTTATGGTGAAGCAGTGGAAAGGAACTGTGGAGCTGAGTTTTACTTCAGTGGAAGACTTACTTAGTGGAATTAGTTTCTTATGTATTTAACAGTTAATTAGTTATTGTTGTATATATTTATTTTGTTTGGCCACGGAGGCTGGTTATTAATGTTAGTGAATTCGTGATATTAAACTGTACGGGTGGTTTTACTGATTTTCAGGTTAAGTTTAAAATTGGTAAACATCCAGTTTTAGGGGAGACTCTGCTGGGTTTCCGGTATGAGTCTCGTGAACCATAACACTCCAAGTGTAGGTTTTTTCCCTAAGTTTAATAAAGATTTTCAGTTTGTATGAGATTATGATGTACTCCCTCTGGTCTCAAATATAAGCAAAAAAAATCCACTTGTGTTGGTCTAAAATATAAGCAAATTTCAACTAACTTTGCCTTATTTAATGACCTTGGACTAAAATATCCTTTACTTGAATTCAAATTGTTCTATCCAATGACCCTATTTAATGAACCATGTAGAGATAGTGTTTCCACTTGGAACAAGTTTCAATAAAATTGTAGTCTCCTATGAAGGGCAATTTAGAGAATACAATTCATTTTTAAATGATATCAAGAAAATTTAATGAAGTTAACTAACATTTCTTAGTTAGCGTGAGTTAGTTTTTTTTGCTTATATTTGAGACCGGAGGGAGTATGTATTAGTAACAGCTTAAGCAAATCATTGGAAAGCCTAAGCTATTGTTTGACGATATCAAAATTGAGCGAAATAATTTCAGAAAATCAGGAATAGTGTCTCCAACAGGCAATATTTATGAGTTGAGAAATTAGGACGTTACATTTTGCTATCAGAGCAGTTCAATCCAATTGGACTATGGTTAGGTTAGTTGCCCATGACTTACTATGATCTCACGGTACACGTATCCATTATAGGGACTGATCACCCCTATAGTGTGTGTGTTGTACACATGATTATGGTTAGTTATGTAGGTAGAATACCTTGGTCAGGAAGTTAATACACTTCTCTAACAAGATTAGAACCACCCTCCTTTAAGGTAAATAGAGAACACCCTAAGTTTGAAATATGATATTTACTTATCCTAAATTCTAAAAGAATTCAAACAGGATAAGTATTGAAGATAAGGTAAGATAAATTTCAAATTTCAAATTTCAAATTTTTTTAAAAAATAAAATACGAAAATAAATAAAAAATAAAAAGAAATATGAAAATTACACTTTTTGAAAATTTTTGAAACAAATGAAAATTCAATCACTAAACTATACAAATTGAGACACCACTCCCCAGCAACGGCGCCAAAAACTTGATGGGTTTCCTGGCAAGTTTACCAGTAGTCCAGTAGTTTTAGAGTAAGTAAGATATCGTATCCACAGGGAGTGGTTTTAACTTGTAAAGTTAAAGTAATTGTATTTTCACATAAAACGTTTCAAAAAGGTTGGTTTTAATACTGAATAATAAAATACTAAAATAAACACAAATAACATGAGAAAATAATATTTAGGACTAGGATTTGATTTCGTTTCATCTCCCCCCTTGTGTATTCGAACTCCTTTTCCCTTATTTATGATCGTACTTGTAATTACCTTAGCATTGTTTAATTACAATAATTATAAGGCATGTCTGGTAATTATCGTACCCGCAAATTCCCCTATAATATCATAATTAAACGCCAAAAGCTATTCTCTACAGGCATTCAAAGTGGCATTTGGCGATCCCGAACATTCCCCGTATTTTGCAATCAGCGCTATCGATTTAACCATACTTTCACATAAGGCACCTACGGAGGGGTGTGTCACTCACTGAACCTCCGATCGTTAGAATACAATCCTTATGCTACGATATAATTAAACCGAGTACCTTTAGCAATCCGAGAATAAGCTTCATGAACAACTCCATGCTCACCTACCTCTGATACTAGCCGGAGTTCCACTTTTTGTATCCAGAGCACTAGCCTACCATCCCGGCACACGCGCGGAGTTGATGCATTACACACAACATAAAGATACCGATAAATTACAAGCATAGAATCATAAATAAAATAGAAAAGAGAATTTTTATACACAAGGGGATCGAATCTACTACATCAAATCCTACTAGAGAGCTTAGTTACTCATGGTAGCCATTACAAACTACTGAGAAATCTGTCACCTTTCTCAATCCTATACTACTCTCTCTGTGTATCCGTGTTTTGGTCCCAAGGACCGTGTCTATGACCTTTGCAAAGGGCTCTATTTATAGAGTTGGAAAACCTTCAAGGGATCAGGTTGTGATGTCACTGGTGAGTGTTTAATCCAATCAGAGGGTGCCTTTTCATTAATTGACGTCACTGTTGTGAAGCTTGACCAATCAGGAGCTACCCTTTCATTAATTGACGTCACCTACGCGCGGCTTTATTAATCAGGACACGCGCTTCATGTGCGCTTAGCGCACATGAAGCCTGGCCAATCTGCTCATGCGCTCCATGAGCGATAAGCGCATATGGAGCGTGTGACTCACTGCAGCATTCCTTGATTTGTGGATCTAACCTCTTGATTCCTTTCTGATCTCGTCTGGTTTTCCTTTATCCCTTTTATCCGAATTATTATTGTATTTATCTGCCTTGGATTTGAATTAAAAAGATTCTTTACAGGATTCTCTGATTTTCTTTTATTTATTTAATTTCTGAATCTGTAATATCCTCCATTCTGATGCTTTTTCCACTCTTGTCCCAAATCTGCTATAATTCTGCATAAAATAGCAAATTTCTATTTAAAATAGCATCATATTCAAATTTGTATCAAATAAATATAATTATTATAAATATTAATAAAAAGGGATATTTTGGGGCATAAATTACTATTTTAACCTTGATAAGTGTAATAAAAACTATATGAAAATAACGCTAATTTTACACTTATCAAATACCCCCCAACTTAATTTCTTGTTTGTCCTCAAGCAAGACACTCTTGCAGTCAAATTTCAAATCACCCTTGAATAAAATTCTCAAAATAATTACAAGGAAATTTTTTTCATTATCTCTTTATTAGGCAGAAGTCACTTTCCAAATCAAGAAAAATTGAGATCAAGAGATATTACCATGTTTCAACGAAAATCAGAACACAACCAGCAACTTGAATTTTCTCAGGAGTAGCAATTAAAGCATTAAACAAAATACCAAGGAATTTCACTCATGCTCACGGATACTGTTTCCCTCAATGTTTTCACCACTGCTGAACAACTAAGATTGATAATCGTTTCTAGTTCCTAAGCCTGCTCATGGTTGATATGGATCAAAAGGTCTTTTCAAGGTTGTAATGAGGCTGAGCTATCAAGAAATTATGGTTTTTCTTTGGATAAACAATGAACATTTAGAATAGAGAGCATCTTTGGATGTTGCTTTCAATTTTCTCTCCTTCCACCATTTTTTTTCTTGATTTATTTCTCTTCTTTGCAGGCCTCTTTCCTTGTTTGAAGATGCACTCCCCCCAGCTTATTCAATTTATTCACTTTTATTTTTTTGATTTTAGGGGGAGTGCTCTTCTTTTTCTTTTTGTTTTTCTATACCTGCTCCTTGGAATTTCAACCTTTTCTTCCCATTATTTTTCTACTTGTCACCTTGCTCTCTATCCCAAATGTGTGAGGAACAGTGTATATATATATATATTTGGCTTGGTTGAACAAGAATACTCAATTAAGGCTCAAAATGGGTTATCAAAAAAATTTGGAAAAATTGTACCAAGGTTGGCTTTTTGGCTCTGGGCAGATATATTGAAAAACAAATTTTTGCCTTTGTTATTTCCATATTTTCCAAAAACAGGATAAGCTCCAAAAACTCAATCAATAAAATTTGACAGACAGCGGTGAAAAACTCTCAATTTACTGTTTGGGCTCTCAACTCACTGGTTACTTGGCTAAATTCCTTGATAAAATATTTATTGGTTTTAATTAACTACCCTGATTGATTCTCATGTCAAGTATCCTAATCCTAATTGATTAATTATGGGATTAATCACAAGACCTTTTTCCTTCCTAATCTGGTTAGTTAAACTGCCCAATTTCAGAAATTTTAAAATTTTTTTCCTTATTTTCCTAATTCCTAGGTCCTAAAAATTTTAAAAATCCTAAAATTAAAAATAAACAAAAACCTAATTAATAAAATAAAAGAAAATAGAAAATAAAAGAACGGAAAGAAAGAAAAACACCAATGTCAATCTTCATCCTCTGTATCCTGTGGGTCTTTGTTATATGCTGTTGCTGCTTCACCTCCCTCCTGGAAGAATAGGCCTGTCCCCAGGCCACTGCTAGAATATCCGGAACTCTTCAAACAGCATGCCTGAGTATGGGTCTTGCAGCAGCCTGCGTACTCTTGAATCTCATGGGATCATATTCTATGATCCTTTTCTTCATGTCTTCTCCTCGTGAGCTAAAGCCACGAGAAAGACTAGCAATTTATTCCTAGGCATCTGAAAAGTCAAATAACAATAATCAGTTGCTAAACACATTTATTTTAATGATGTCTTATTGAAAATACCAATTCATGAAGAACATGGAAGCCTATCATTAACCAATTGCATGCATAAAGAATTATTTTCAACAAATTTTTTTTTTTACTACACTTGGTAATGCCTTCCTAAAAACAGAATATACTAATTTGTTTTGCAAGTATTCAATCAATCCATAGAAAGTGAGAGTTTAAAATTTTTAAAAGAGATAGAGCATAACACATAAGGCGACCCTGAACATTCCCCGTATTTTGCAATCAGCGCTATCGATTTAACCATACTTTCACATAAGGCACCTACGGAGGGGTGTGTCACTCACTGAACCTCCGATCGTTAGAATACAATCCTTATGCTACGATATAATTAAACCGAGTACCTTTAGCAATCCGAGAATAAGCTTCATGAACAACTCCATGCTCACCTACCTCTGATACTAGCCGGAGTTCCACTTTTTGTATCCAGAGCACTAGCCTACCATCCCGGCACACGCGCGGAGTTGATGCATTACACACAACATAAAGATACCGATAAATTACAAGCATAGAATCATAAATAAAATAGAAAAGAGAATTTTTATACACAAGGGGATCGAATCTACTACATCAAATCCTACTAGAGAGCTTAGCTACTCATGGTAGCCATTACAAACTACTGAGAAATCTGTCACCTTTCTCAATCCTATACTACTCTCTCTGTGTATCAGTGTTTTGGTCCCAAGGACCGTGTCTATGACCTTTGCAAAGGGCTCTATTTATAGAGTTCGAAAACCTTCAAGGGATCAGGTTGTGATGTCACTGGTGAGTGTTTAATCCAATCAGAGGGTGCCTTTTCATTAATTGACGTCACTGTTGTGAAGCTCGACCAATCAGGAGCTTCCATTTCATTAATTGACGTCACCTGCGCGCGGCTTTATTAATCAGGACACGCGCTTCATGTGCGCTTAGCGCACATGAAGCCTGGCCAATCTGCTCATGCGCTCCACGCGCGCTAAGCGCATATGGAGCGTGTGACTCGCTGCGGCATTCCTTGATTTGTGGATCTAAACTCTTGATTCCTTTCTGATCTCATCTGGTTTTCCTTTATCCCTTTTATCCGAATTATTATTGTATTTATCTACCTTGGATTTGAATTGAAAAGATTCTTTGCAAGATTCTCTGATTTTCTTTTATTTATTTAATTTCTGAATCTGCAATATCCTCCATTCTGATGCTTTTTCCACTCTTGTCCCAAATCTGCTATAATTCTGCATAAAATAGCAAATTTCTATTTAAAATAGCATCATATTCAAATTTGTATCAAATAAATACAATTATTATAAATATTAATAAAAAGGGATATTTTGGGGCGTAAATTACTATTTTAACCTTGATAAGTGTAATAAAAACTATATGAAAATAACGCTAATTTTACACTTATCAGAGTGCACCAGTAAGATCCTTAAACTTTACCAGGTGGGTAGGTTGTCACGGGACGATCATACCTTTACCCTTTTCCATTCCATATTTAGAAGGTACTTAGTGATCTTTAGGAGCTATGACTTATAACCCTGATAATCTAGGATTTCCCAAGTGAGAATACTTCATCCATACCATTACTTCGACCATGTCGGTTTTAACCCTCGAGGACTCGAAGAATTACTAAGGAGAAGAGTGAGGTAAGGGTCCCTAGTCAGGGTAGTGAGAACAAACTAGATTTTTCTCGGAAAGTTAACTTAGCAGGAACTGTTGAGTCTTAAAATGTTATTAATGGGATAATAACGTTTTAAGTCTCACAACCTCAAGTTTTAATGGATAACAAATTTGGTCTTTATGAGAAAGAATAAGTTTATGTTGAAAGGTGTTTGTTCTCTATTTCAGAAGATGTTATCTGAAGAAATTATATCAGCTGAAATAAATAGAACCTTCCGAAACAAAGAAACCTCCTGAAGAAGAACTCAACCTGCTGAGAAAGAAGAACCTTCCGAAGTTGTGAAAGGACGTCTCAACGTCTGTTCGTCTTCAATTATATATTTTCTGATATTCTCTCGGAATACTCATGACAAACATAGCTGTCTCAGATTACTTGTGCCTCCCATTTTACTGGAAAGTCAAAGAAAGTGCTTTTTGGCATATTTCAAATTTCTCTCATTAAAAAGGCAAAGTCTGCAGAATAGTACATGCGGGTCAGAAAAAAAAGACTGAACAACTGACTCTACTACCTGCTGCGTACGAAGTTCAGGCTATGTGTCACAACGAGAACATTTGCATTAAATGCTCTCTCTCAACGAGATTTAGATAAGTCTACCGGTTACCTTCTTATCTTCCCTATATATATGATGCTTCATGAACAACCAAAATGGAGAAGAGAGACGAAGAAAACGAACTTGTTGAAACGCTGCTGAAATTTCTCTGAGAAAATCTTATTCGTTTCACCTTGTACAACAAAATCTTACCCTGAGTTCTACTCAGTTATCTTGTACAATTTTTGTATTTAAGTTATGAACTTGTTCATAGTTCTGTAACTTCAATCCTTTTCACTGTAATCACTTGGGATTGAGCCTGGAGAGGCTTGCTTGTTAAAGAATACTTGGGTTACACTTGGTTAAGTGTCTGAGAGCTTGAAAAGGCTTGGTGGAACAAAGAATACTTCATATTGAGCCTGGAGAGGCTAGGTGTGCAAACAATACTCGGTCTTGAGCCTGGAGAGGCTAGGTTTGCAAACAATACTCGGTGTTGAGCCTGAAGAGGCTAGGTGTGCAAACAATACTCGGTGTTGAGCCTGGAGAGGTTATGTGTGCAAACAATACTCGGTGTTAATCCTGAAGAGGCTGTGGTAAAACAATACTTGTATCTGTGATTCAGATAGTGGAAAATCCAGTGGTGGTTTGCCCTGGGACTGGACGTAGCTCACTGTGTTAGTGGGTGAACCAGGACAAATTTTCTGGCTGAGTTCTCTCTTCCCTTAACTCTTTTAATTTCCGCTGTTATATGTTTTTATCTAACCAAGGAGGGTTACGAAAAGTGAATTTATAATTTGCACAGTTTAAAAAACTTCATTTTACACGCAAAGTCCTTTTGAAAAGGTATTTTATTGGACTTGCTAAAGTAGTTCAGTAAGTCTCCGAAAAATATAATTTCAGCAAGTAGCTCAAACACTTTTAAAACTCTGATTTCGAAAGGTTTCCAACTAAATCTGTAAAGATTATAAAAACACTATTCAACCCCCCTTCTAGTGTTTCCTGTGGTCCTAACAGAAACACCATCCAAAGTCACCTAAATGAACCTATTATACCAATGGAGAGAAACCTTAATCACAACCCTCTTAGGGAAGAGGAAACTTAGTCAAGGAAGTTAAGAATTCTAGTATAGATTAAATAAGGCAGCGGTGAAGTAACCATAACCTAAGTGAGAATGAGAAGTTCCCAATTAAGTCATATTAAGGGTAGTCTTGTAGAAAAGAATTAGGAATCACCACAAGGGTTTATTAGGGCATGGAATAAGTGGACCAAACATCTTAGTTAAAGACAACAAAATAGTGGGAGTAACTTAGACATCTTAGTATCAAATATAAAAAAAGAGGGGGAAGTTAGAGTTTGAGATTCGGTTGGGAAATAAGTAGATTACTCAGATCACCTTAGAGTTAGCCAAGAATTGTCAAGCAACTATAGATGTCTTCCAGTCACTCAAATATCTAGCCTTATCCATGAATCACATAAGTGAGATCCTAGAACCTTAAACCGGACATGTTTAATATTGTAGTTGTGACCATACTTACCTGTGTCATCACTCACCTAGAAAACACATAACGACCCTTATGGAGTAGTGTGGAACCTATGTGCCAACACTCCAAACAGAAATAGAGAATTCTATATCACACCATAATAAGAATAACCCGGGAGCTTATGAAGGGGAGCACGAATTAGTTTAGGAATTTGGGTGTAGGCTTGGTACCTCCAATGGAGGAATCGAGATTTAGAACCCTGAAGGATGTTAGGGAGGGCCTAAAACTTTAAAGGGGGTAGCCTTATAGAAAGGACATGGGAATCCACAGAGGAAACTTGGTACACTAGCACACCTAAGTTATACCTAGCCTGAAAGTTAGATTTGAGGATGGGTAGTTAGGCTCAGCCCAGAGGGTCAGGAACGATTATGAGATTGTTAGGCTCGCGCACCGGGTTAGAATGCCAAGACGTTTAGAAGTCCTTACTCCTAGGAGGACCAGGGCGTGGATAACTCCAAGTCACCTTCCTTTTCCAGTGGAAACCTAAAGCCAAACTAGGTGTAAGCCTTAACCGGTATAGTAGGGTTGAATGGGGGAGATATCCCATTAAGGGAAGTTAGGAGATTGGTCGAGTTTTACTGTGACCATGCTATGACCTATGGGTATTTCACCTGCGTTCATGGCGTGAGTGTTTTGCTAGAATTCTAAATACTTCATTAGGAAACGTGTGATTTTCGTCACATGTTGAGTTTGGTGTGTGTTGTGTAGTTGTGTGGACTTAATTCCTTGAGCACAACGTGAGTGTTGGAATATCCCACCAGCACAAACTTCGTGGTTCAAGGGATTAAGTAATTGTATGAGTATAATTTAATATTGTTAACACTGTAGAGTTTAGATTACAACCTGATAGATCACTTAGAATCATCCTAAGCATAACAAGTGGCGGTCGAAGGTTAGGATCCCTAATCATTTAGATAATTTCTAGATATCCCTAAGGTGAGGTGTATTTGGCAAAGATTAGGTATTGAATTAGTACCCTTAACTAGTTATTGTGGGAACTCTTTTATTTCCTTCAGATCCTAAGGGGTAAGTGTTTAACCAAATTAGTCGAGTCATTTGAGAGTGGAGTGATTAGTGTAAGGCCCCGTTAGAAAACCATATTAGGGTCATAGGGAAAGTGTAGGTGCTGGGGCATGTACTATGAGGAAGAAGGAGATATGAGGTGAACTGGTGTTGGAAGATGACCAGAGCGAATTTTGGGGACAAAATTCATTTTTAGGGGGGGGTAGAATTGTAACATCCAAAAATTGGACTTAAACCAAACTAGAGGAAAGTTAGGAGTGGGTTGAGAAGCTGAGGAGGAGAGGAAGGATTTCAAGAAAGGATATGAGGATTAGTAAGTTTATGGGTATTAAAGGGGAATTTAGGAGAATAATTAAGTTAGGAATGAGTTTTGGCAAAGGGAACTAGGAATGACGGAGTAGGTAAGAGTTAAGAGGAGTTAAATTTAAGAATTTAAATGTTAGGATCCTTGTTGTAGTAACATTCCGGTAATTAAGATTTATGATGAGTTAAAAGAGATTAAGATAATGATTTGTAAGTTTAATAATCAAGAAAAGAATAATTAGGAAATAGGATACAAGGCTTAGACTAAAAACCATATTTTTAGAAGTATCAACATTCTCTCTTAAGCGAGCATGTCTAGATTGAGCGAATTATGCAGCAAAAGTGTGAAAATGAGTTTCAGCATATCTCGCTTGAGCGAGAGATTTCGCTTAAACGAGATACAAGGGAGTTTTGGGAGGATCTATGGACATTTTTCGCTTAAGCGAGATGGGCTCGCCTAAGCGAGAATCATCCAGGGATGGGGGGTCTTTTCTGGATCATTCTCGCTTAAGAGAGATAGTTCGCTTAAGCGAGAATGTGAAGAAAAGACATGCAATCGACATACTCGCCCAAGCGAGAATATCTCACTTGAGCGAGAATTCACTTAAAGGCCTTTAAATGTGTTTTAGGGTTGGATTTCTTCAATTTTCTTCTTCTTCCGTTCTTTTAGAGAGAAGGCAGAGAGGTTTTAGAGAGAGGGAGAGACTTCCTGTAGAAACGAGTGGCTTTGGAGCTTGGAGGAAGAAAATGGACCCTCGGATTTGCACCCCAAGCCTTCTCCAACTTCATTATCTTCTCTTTGAGCATCTTTGAAGTGAGTACAACTCACCCACTTTCACCTTCTCTGATTGTGTGCTTGGGCATGATCCCTACTCTCTAATCCCTTTCTCTATGTTTGTAAATATTGGTTATTGGAGATTATGTATGTTTTGTAGATTGTGAATGGTACATGCATTGATTTTTATAGAACCTAGGTTTTGAAACTTAGGGAAGTCAGGGTTTTGTTCTTATATTGATTGATAAGTTTATAATTATTAAGATTTAGAGCATGAAAATAGGAATTATGTTGATGTAATTGTTTAAAAATGCTATTCAGGGTTATATGTAAGAAATTAGAAAGTTGAAATAACATGAAATGTATGTAATCTATTGAATTAGTATTTTGTCAACATGATTCTTATTAATTGATAATTCATTGAGATTATGAGCATTGAGATAATATAAGCCGATTTTGACCATGAGTTAAAAATAAGCTATTATGTGCAAACTTGACTTCGGTCCAGTAATAGGTGGGATTCGTCCCCAGAGAAGACATTCCCCGTAGTCTGAGCTCAGTTCTAACTCCAGTTAAAGTGATAAGATCATGCCTGCTGGGCACAACAGTGAGTTGCATCATAATTGCATTTATATTGAGTTGATTGTGATGTATGAGTTTATGCCATAACTGTTGTGTATTAGAAGTGTACATGTATCCTTACCTTGTTTTAAAATAAGTTTCCATTATGTAAAGGATCAGAATTTAGTCATGAGCTTTGTGTTAATTTGTATTATGTGTTTCATTTTTGTATAATTGATCCCCACACTGCATTTGCATAGTTGTACTCGCTGAGACTATAGTCTCACCCCACGTTTTGGGGATATGCTCTAGTTTGTGCAGGGAATTCCAGGTTATGGTGAAGCAGTGGAAAGGAACTGTGGAGCTGAGTTTTACTTCAGTGGAAGACTTACTTAGTGGAATTAGTTTCTAATGTATTTAACAATTAATTAGTTATTGTTGTATATATTTATTTTGTTTGGCCATAGAGGCTTGGTTATTAATGTTAGTGAATTCGTGATATTAAACTGTACGGGTGGTTTTACTGATTTTCAGGTTAAGTTTAAAATTGGAAAACATCCAGTTTTAGGGGAGACTCTGTTGGGTTTCCGGTATGAGTCTCGTGAACTATAACACTCCAAGTGTAGGTTCTTTCCCTAAGTTTAATCAAGATTTTCAGTTTGTATGAGATTATGATGTATGTATTAGTAACAGCTTAAGCAAATCGTTGGAAAGCCTAAGCTATTGTTTGACGATATCAAAATTGAGCGAAATAATTTCAGAAAATCAGGAATAGTGTCTCCAACGGGCATTATTTATGAGTTGAGAAATTAGGACATTACATGTACACCCTTGAAGGAGTATGAGGTAGGACAACAACCTTAGGACATGCTTGGGAGGCCTCCTTTTGCACAAGTGACTGCATTTTATATTTTGTTATTTACACTCAAAGACAATTTTGGCTTTTATACACCAGTTTGACAGTTCTACTGCCATTGGATTTGTTGATGCTTTCTCTAAAAGAAAAAGACACTTACAGAAAATTACAGAATTTTATATGTTGGTTTACTTTATAATCATGTGTCTGGATGTGGGTGGCTGATACGGTCAGGTAACAAATTTGGACTGTGTCTTTCTTGTCTGTCAAGTTGACCTATTAAACAAATTACTCTGTCCCACAGGCAATGATGTGGATCCAATTAATTTTGTCCAGTTTTCCAATTACTTAGGCAAGCTTGCTTCTTCTATTCCTTTATTCCAGTCCCAAGACCTCTGAGGCCTGATACATGTCATCTGGAATGGTCTTCTAGTTTGAATGATAGTGAAATTTTTGTTTGATAGATTTGAGGACTATGCAGGGTATCCAACTTTCAAAGGCCAGGTTTTGAATGGACAACAACTCTGGGAGCTAATAGAAGGCCTTGAAGCTAATGATTTACTTTACTACACTCACTTATTAACTGGTATGTCATATGTGAACGAGTTTGTTTAATTGTGAATTGTATCACACTTCCTCATGTTATGAAATTCTAACATATTTGTTTATGTGTTTGTGTGTCTCTTACTTTTTGTTGGAAATAGAAAACTAATTGTAGGAAGATAATGAAATGAAAACTAGAACTCATATTTCTCATTCATACTAACCATCTTTAAATACAAGAAAGACAACCAAAAATTATAAATAATCATAAATAAAAATTTGCCCATTAATTTGTAACAGCCCATAATTAAAAACTTAAAACTGTCATAATTGTCATAACAGTAAAATTCTACCATAAACTCTTATAAACTCTAAAACAGGTGCTGATTCATTTTCTAAACACTTTTTAAGGGGGAAAAAAAGAAAGTAAAAGACCGATCTAAGTGGACGATAATACAGTAATGCAATTCACTTGCTGGAACTTGTTGCACGTTTCCGTGTTTTTGACATTCCTCACAAGACTTAAAAAAATTATGGCAATCTTTGGCCATTGAAGTCCAATAAAATAACTTCCTTCTCAAAACCCATTCCATTTTTCTTCCTGCTTGATGGACTCCACAAGCTCCTTCATGTACTTCTACTAAAGCCAAATACGCTTTAGTTTCTCCAAGACATCGAAGTAAATTCCCATCAATGGCTTTTTTGTAAATTTCTTCACCTAAAATACAATAATTAAGAATCTTATACTTTGATTGTTTGTCATTAGAAAGGGAAGGATTTTGTATAAGGTTAACAATTTCTCTCCTCCAATCATCTTGATCTAGGAGATTTATATTATGGATATCAAATTCCTTCACTGGAAGTCTTTCTTGAATATCACTGATTTTTCTTAATGTTCCAATTGAAATTTTATACCCTGAAGCTATCTGAGCCAATTCATTAGCTTCAAAATTTTGACCTCTAGGAATATGTTCAATTGTAACTTCATCAAACATTTTCAAAAGCTTGTTGCCTTGAATCAAATACTTAGCCAATTTTGGATCTAAACATTTATACTCCTTAGTTATTTGCTTTATAACTAATTGAGAATCCCCTCTAATATGCACATTCCTCGAATTCATAGAAATCAATACTTCGAGGCCAGCAATAAGAGCTTCATATTCCACTGCATTATAAGAACAATGATGCTTTATTTCAAACATTATTCGAGTAGGAAATCCCTTAGGTGAAATAATTAAAATTCCAATTCTTGGTCCATTTTTATGTTTTGATCCATCAAATATAACCTCCAAGGTTCTAAGCCTACATATATTGACTCTTCGATTGGAATTAGGGGATCATCAACCAAGAAGTCAGCAACAACTTGTCCTTTCATTGCTTTCAATGGGACAAATTTTAATGAAAACTCAGTTAATGCTAACGCTCATTTTCCAACTCTACTGTGCAATATAGGTTTTAATAACATGTGTTTTATTACATCGAAATGAGAAATTACGAATACATCATGAGGTTTGACATAATACTTGAGTTTAGTATAAGAAAAGTACAAACACAAACATGATTTCTCTATTGCACAATACCAAGTTTCTGCATCATTGAGGACTCTACTTAAATAATAAACAGCTCTTTTTATACCGTTTTCATCCTCTTGAGCCAACATACTTCAAATTTTGGCTTCTGAAGCAGAAATATATAACTTTAATGGTTTTCCTGGCAAAGGAGGAGTCATAATTGGAGGCATTGTCAAATATCTCTTGATTTCTTCAAAGATTTGTTGATGCTCATTTTCCCACTTGAAATTTTCTTCTTTCTTTAGTCTAAGTAAAGGGGAAAACACTTTCGTCTTTCCTGATAAATTAGAAATAAACCTTCGAAGAAAGTTTACTTTCCCTAGGAAAGACTGTAATTGCTTCTTTGTAATAGGCGGAGATGCTTCTAGAATTGCCTTAGCCTTATTCTTATCAATCTCAACGCCTTTTTTATGAACAAGGAATCCCAAAAAATTACCTGCAGATACCCCAAAAGCACATTTAATAGGATTCATTTTCAAACCATGCTTTCTCATTCTTTCGAAAGCTTGTCTCAAGTGATCTAAATGGAAGTCTTTTGATTCAGACTTTACCACAACATCGTCTATATAGACTTGCATGAATTTTCCTATTAAATCATGAAAAATCGAATTCATGGCTCTTTGGTACGTTGCACCAGCATTTTTAAGACCAAAGGGAATCATTATCCATTCATAAGTACCTATTGCACCGAGACATCGAAAAGCTGTTTTCGATATATCCTCTTCAGCAATAAAGATTTGATTATACCCTGAATATCCATCTAACATACTTAAAAGTTCATTTCCTGCCGCCAAATCTATTAACATATCAGCAACCAGCATTTGATATTCATCTTTTTGGGTTCATTATTAAGATCTCGAAAATCAATACATACTGTTAAAGTTCCATTTTTCTTAATAGCAAGTACTATATTATAAATCTAATCTACATACCTGGCAGTTCAAATAAACTTAGCTTTTAGAAGACGCTCAATTTCTTCTTTAATCTTTGAAACTATTTCTGGAGCAAATCTTCTAGGAGCTTGTTTAACTGGTCGTTTATCTGGAAAAGTTGGAAGTTTATGCTTAACCAGTTCTCGACTCAAACCAGGCATCTCATGGTAATCCCATGCAAAACAATCATTGTATTCTTTCAACAAGTCAATTATTTTCTTCTTAAATTCACCTTCGAGATTCTAACTTACGAAAGTAGGTCTTTTCTCATCATCAGCTCTTAAGTTCACTTCTTCCAAAAAGGATCTTGAGCTTCCATCCTCTTAATACCCTGAGATAAAGTCCCTTCGAAACCTAAGGGGGAATCATCATAAATACAGTCTAATCTCTCAAATTCGCCCTTTTGCATTTCTTGAACATATGTTTCAACTTTCTTAATCATGTTCTCAAGGTACTCATTTCCAGAATTTTTACATCCTTCAGAAATCTCTTCAAAACTTTTACTTTCTTGTACTGAAGATGTTTCCTCTTCCACTACTTCCTCAATAATTATTCTTCCTTCTTGCCACTCGACCTTAGTGGCTGTTATTTCCTCATCATGTTCGATTTGATCAGATTTGGCTTCATGAGCCGCTTCCATTTTCTTTTCGGCCATATAGGCCAAAATTCTAGCCCAAAAGCTCGAAGTTACTCCTGATCTGGCCATTCAGAAATCTTCATGGCCTCATATGGGCCAACATCACACTGCAACATGAATCCACAATCTGGATTCAACCTTAAAAAATAAGGCACTTTGATTGACATCAACATGTATTTATCAATTACTTCATAAGGTCTTACCTTCATTACTTTCTTTTCCATACTCCTCACATCAACAACATCTTCTTCAACATTGAAATAATTCTTATCCCCATCGACATAAATAGGCACTCCCTCTTTAGTCCATAGGTAAAGCTTTTGATGCATCGAAGATGGAACATCACCAACTCCATGAATCCATTCTCTACTGAGCAACAGATTATAATTTGCTTTTGAATCGACCACAACAAACATTGTGGGTCTCATGATGGTTCCCACAGTCAATTCTAAACACAGAACTCCCTCAGACTTAGATGTTTTTCCACTAAAATCAGTAATTACCATCTGATGTGGCATCAAGTCTGCTTTAGACTTCATTAACTTCCTCATCACAAACTTAGGCATCAGATTTACTGTTGCTCCAGAATCAATAAGCACTTTTCCTATGCTCACATCATTGATCAAGGCTCTGATAAACAATGGTTTCATGTGCAACTGCATCTCTTTAGTAGGTCTTTCGAATACAGTAGAATCATTTTGGTAAATTTGTTTTCCAATGTATGAATAACATATAGGTTCATCACCTATGTTATATTCTTCATAATCTTTATCTTCCAAACCCTTTTCAAGCTCTTCTACGTACTCAGCAGGCAGAACAGAAACTACTGCGCAGATATCATCTAGACTATCTGCAAAGCTTGTTTCAAAGTTTTCTGTTAACAAATCATCTACGTCTTCCTCGAAACTTCTAGTCACTTGAAAATATGGTTTTTTCTTCACCACTTGTCCATACGAAGGATGATTCGAATTTTCCTGAACTTGAATCACTTGTGAATTCTTTGCTTGGATTGGCTTGGGTTGTGTATTTTTCTTCTCAATCATCATGTTTTGTTTTTTTCTGCTCCTCAAAAGCAGCCTTCCTCATTCTCTGTGCCCTTCTTCATTAGGTTTTTGTCATTGGTGGCCTGTTACCATAATAAGGCCTTTGCTGGAATCCTTGGTAATTATATTGAGGTTTAGGATACCCAGGATGAATCCACTTATTCGGGGGAACAATTGAAGGTGGCACAAAAGTTTGAGGTTTCCCAATAATCTGGGAGTTTGGATATAAAGGTTGTTTCCCTTTATTCATCACACTTACTTTCTGAGGCACTTTCTCTTCTGAAATCGAATTAGATTTTGAAATCCATCCTCCAAAAACAGGCCCAGTTTTAACTTGTTTATTTTGATTACTTTGGCCTTTCATGGCCGCTGCTTAATAATGCCTTTTCATTTCTGAATCTCGAAAGGTCTTAGCAGCTGATTTGTCAAATACTGCATGGCATCTTGGACACAATTCGATTGAAGCATTTTCAAACTTCTTCCTATTCAGAAATTTGATAAGTGATTCTCCACCCTTTGGAAAAACATCTCAAAGTTCCTGAACTTCATCAACATCCATTTCAGTGGCTTCCTTGACAGGATTCAAATCTTCCACTTCCACCATATTAATGCTTGCAGGTTCTGCATAGTTAGCATTCACCTGAAGTGGGTCAGAATCGATTTTCAATGCCATTGGTGTTTTCTCCTCAAACTTCAATCTTCCTTGCTTAATAGCTTCTTGGATAATATCCCTAAAACGAACACAACTATTAATCCAATGTCCATATGTATGATGATACTTACAGTATTTTCGACCTCTTCTCTGTTCTTGAGAGGGAATTTTATGATCATCACTTAGAATTATTTGTTTATCCTTTACCAAGATGTCAAAAATCTAATAAGCTTTTGAAATATCAAAGCCATAAGTTTTCTTAGAAAACTTATCCTTTGAATCATTATTAGTATTACCATATGGTTTCAAGGATTGACAAACATAAGGAGGCCCTGGCTTAAGTTCTTCCACATGAACATCATTATCCTCTAAATCATACTCAAAATCACTACCATCAGAAACTTCGAAGTATGCTATCTTATCTTTCCTTAGAAATTTCTCAGGTTTCTTGAATCTTTCTTTTTCTTTCTTAAGATGTTCTATTTGTCTTACTTTATCAGCTAATTGGGCCATATCCCTAAGTTGTTGATTGATCAACTCTTTACGAATTGAATAATCCAAACCACCTGCGACCATTTGAACTAATTCATATTCAGAAATTTGAGTAAAACATCTTGCTTTCATTTGTCTAAATTTATTCAAATAGTCATCTATTGACTCATTTTGATGATCTCTTAATATTGACTAAGTCCATAAGAGTAACCTTAGTTTCCCCCCTAAAGAATTGTTCATGAAAACTTCTTTCTAATTGATTCCACGTATGGATCAAATTAGGGGAAAGAGTTGTGAACCAAGTGAAAGCGTTCTTGGTTGAGGAACTAGGAAAATATTTCATTTTATATTCCTCATTATTGGCCAAATCACCTGCTTCGATTTGGTATCGAGCAATGTGTTCGACGGTAGATTCTCCTACTTCACCAGCAAACTTAGTGAATTTAGGAACTTTCCATCCCCTGGGTAATTCAGTTTGTAAAACCATTTGAGTGAATGGAGATATCACATAAGGATGATTTGCAGATCCTACATATCAAGAAGAAGTAAAATTTTCTCACTATCATTTTTACACGAACTTACCCTATTGTTGATCCAATTTTTTAGAGCCAAGAACCTGCACCACCAAAGAAGTCAACAAATTGATTTATGTTAAAGCTCAATCATTTCTCAAGCAAGAATGCAGAACAAAGAAGTATAAATAAAATAACAGAATATATTCCCCCATTTATCAAAATCTAAAAATGAGCCAAGCAAGAATGCTGTGAGAGAAGTAACAGGCAGAGATAATGAATTTTATAAAAAAAAAATCAGAACAGTTAAGTTTTTCAAACCAAGCTTAGGGTGCAAATATATTGCAGTCATATATTTTTTAAATAAACTACATCAAAATTGACAACCAACTACATATCATCTTGTCTTGCTGCACCACTTTCACCTTCCCTGCTCATTGTCTATCAATCAAAATGAGGACACAATTTCAATTGAAATAATATTATTACTATAACGATGGATATTGAACACTCTTTCCTCAAATACAAAGACCCAATGTGGCCATAAGCTACTTGCAGCCTATGCATTCCTTTATTGAAATAAGCACAACCCGCATGAACAAAGACAAACTGCAAACTGATTCTTCATAGGATCCTCAAGCATGAGAACACCACCTAGCTGATAAGCACGACCCTCACTTGTGCATAAATGTTCTACTTGACAAATAAAAAACTGAGAGGATGCATTTAAAGGACAAATCTAATATATGACCAAACAGTAAGAAAAAAGTTGTAGATATGCAAGCAAATTTGAAGCCAAAGCAAATAATACATGACAAAACAATTAGATGCATCAAAACTCATAATTCCCTTTTTCAAACAATATTGATGCACAAAAAGGAACTACTTGTACCTTTCCTATTTGATTTGGGAAAACTACATGGAAAGGGAAAAAGGACAAAAAAAATAGACCATGGTTTCATACAACCCGCTGCACGGTAAAGATTAAGGAAAGACAAGCATGATGGTCTTTCTACATATGGATTTAATTAAAATAATATTATTTATGCAATTTTTTAAAAATTTATTAAAAGATTAAAATTTGTTTTTTTATGTAATTTAAAATAATTTACATATTATATATATATATATATAATCACACATTACATAATTCATGCATCGCACAGGGATTTACACTAATTAATAATCATAACAATTAATGTATTAGAAATTTTTAAAGTATATTCAGGAAAACTAGCTAAAAATAAAAATTTGCCGAAAACTGAAAGTGAGATGAATGTTGATAAACTGATTGATTTTATTGAAAGTTTTTTTTTTTTATAAAATTAGTTGAAAAATATAAAATGATGGAAATAAACATTATTAAAATAATAAATAATGGTGACCGAGGGTTTTTGGGTGACAAAATTACAAAAGTTTTTAAGTTAGTTGCTAAAAAGTTGAGTTTTTTTTTTTAAAAAAAAACTACCTTAAGTACTAACTTCTCAAAAAAAAAAACGCTAGTAATTATCTGAAAAAGTTACCTTACAAAACATTGATGAAATGATTACAGCTATACATTTAAGCTTTTATATATAGCTGAAGTGTTTTATCAAACACACTCTAATGTTTAAAGTTTATAAGACAAAGTACACAAATCTAGAAATATTTATAAGACAATGCTTAAAGTTTTTCCATGGTTCTATTTATAAGATAAAATACACAAATCTAGAAGTATTTATTGTTTTTTCTTATATTTACCCTTTGTTGACCGTTAAAGGTTTCAAAGTGACATAATTATCATGGTAGTGAAGTTTAATTTTAAATATGGCTAAACTTATAATCTTGTAGAATAATTTCTTGAAAATCAATGCATTAATTACTTTTTTTAATATGTGTGTTTTTTATCTAAATTGTCTTATAAATAAGATCGGATGAAGTAGTTTCCAATATCCCCTCACAACTTAACGATATTTAGGGGGTGAGAATGCATCAATACTTCAAATAATTTCTCAACATATAGGCACTATTCAGTATTTATGTATTAGTAAACACGTGTTGAAGTCGTGAGGTCTAAGAATGCATCAATACTTGAAATAATTCTCAATATATAAATTAGTTATAGAAAACACACATACTTCAAATTAATTTCTCAAAGAATTTCTTACCCAAGAATTACTCCTACAAAATATTGACTTTTTTTGTTGTAATACTACTAAAGAATGTCTTTATTAATTGAATGTAACAAATTAAAGTCTTAAAACCACCAAGAAAATGTTATTAATAGTAAAAATGTTATTATTGATCTGATTATATTCTCATCTCAATGATGCTAGCGTGGAGCAAAATCCAAATCTATGTGAACGTGCTTCATGCAACCAACAGACATATAATCAAAAGAAGAAGAAAAATAATATAGTTATTCCCGTGGTAGCATCAGTTGCTGGGATTTTGGTGCTCCTTGCAATCATAGTAGCAGCTATCATCCGCGGCCTTAAAAAAAGAAAACCACGAGGTACGACTATCGCGGACTCCTCTTTACAATCTTCTTTGGTTAATCACACACATTTGATTTCATTTTAATATGTAAACAGCTAAAATCTTTTTTGCATGAAATTAGTAACAATGAACAGTCAAGTGGAGCCCAGTACTCCAAATGTGTCACAATTGGAATCCAAACAAAGACAATATACATTCAATGAACTTACCAAGATCACAAACAACTTTGATAGAATTCTTGGTAGAGGTGGATTTTGAACAGTTTATCATAGCTTTGTTGATGACACTCAAGTAGCTGTGAAGATGCTTTCTCCATCTTCATTACAAGGATATCAACAATTTCTAGCAGAGGCAAGTGGTCATTACTTGCAAAAATGTTTTCTGTCCAAGTTCAAAGAAAACTGTGGTTATAATGACATAAAAGTGGCCTTTAAATTGCAGGTTAAACTTCTGCTGAGAGTTCATCACAAAAATCTAACTTCTCTTATTGGGTATTGCAATGAAGAAAACAATGTAGGGCTCATATATGAATATATGGAAAATGGTAACCTAGTAAACATCTTTCAGGTATGTATGTTCATTGTTCACACCCTTATTATCATTTTCAATAAGATTAAATCAACCTACCCAAAAAATCTTTGCAAAGTACTAAAATTGATTTGATTGTACAAGGAAAAATAGGAGGGCAAAGTTCTTCACTTGGGAAGACAGGCTTCGAATAACACTGGATGCAGCGCAAGGTTAGAAAGGAAACTAAACATGTAAAATTCTCCTTCAATGGTTTAATTCTTTCCATCAATTTATGTTAAGAATTTGTTGGTGTCAGGACTGGAATATCTGCATAATGGTTGCAAGCCACCAATAATCCACAGAGATGTAAAAACTACAAATATTTTATTAAATGAAAACTTTCAAGCAAAACTGGTTGATTTTGGGCTATCCAAAACCTTTACCACTGATGGAGGCACACATTTGTCCACTGTTGTTGCTGGAACTCCTGGTTACCTTGATCCTGAGTAAGTGCTTCTATTATAGCATATGGTTATGCATCACTTTGTGTAGAAGAACATTCCACATGTTATTGAGATAATCTTATTAATTCTCATATGAAAAAATTTTGAGGAGAAAATGAACTAAGTTGTATGCATGATCTGGCTTGCAGGTATGGCATATCAAGCAGGTTGACAGAGAAGAGTGATGTTTACAGCTTTGGAGTTGTTCTTTTGGAGATAATAACAAGTCAACCAGCTATATCAACAACACATGAGAAGATTCACATAAGTGAGTGGGTTAGTTCCATGGTTTCTAATGGAGATATTAAAAATATTGTTGACTCAAGATTACATGAAGACTTTGAGACTAGCTCTGTCTGGAAAGCTGTTGAAATTGGAATGGCTTCAGTGTCGACCAATCCTGCCAGAAGACCAAACATGAATGATGTTGTGAACGAGTTAAAAGAGTGTTTGGCTATAGAATTAGCTCGAAAAATGACTGGTCGTGACATTGAAAATGATCCAATAGAGTTGGTCACCTTGAATGTGACTACCGAACTCGGTCCTGGAGCTAGGTAGTAGTAGTAATAGTACCTTCCTGATGCTAATAATAATATTCCTATCAGTTGTGGTGTATTTCCATATTTTTTTGATGTACCTGAATTTATTGCAATCTTGCATATTCAAGCCTTGTAGTTTGTTGATTCAGTGCACTATTTTCTTCATCAACACAAGTCTTCAAAAATTCCAGTTATGGTGAAAGCTCACACATTCAATTGGTGAGTTCTATGCTTGCTGATTATGGTGAAATTGAGAATGTAATGATCTTAAGTTACAAGGTGAATATGACACTCACTACTCCCTTTTCGGGTTTTAGCAACATTTTTTTATCTACACCTATGAAAAATGTTACCAATACATTAAACTAAAGTGATATTGCAACATTTTTGTGAGAAACGTTAGCGCATGGTCTGTAGCATTTTGTACATTTAATAAATTCACTCATTCCCTCCCCGATATCCAAATGCTCTAGACTCACCAATGCTACTTTTTTCTGGTTTCACTCATTCTTTATTCACACGCCATTTTCATGTCTTCGCAACACGGTGCTCATGATTGATTCGTAAGCTTCTTTTTCTTTGATTTTCTCTTCAATTTCGTTTTCCTTATCAATATCCTCTTTGCAAATTTACAATCGTTTCTCTTTGATCGATTTGCTTGTAGAAGTAGCTTTTTGGTGAGCACACTTTCAATAATCTCTTCTTCGATCTCCTCTTTCCAGGTATCAATTTTCTTCAATTTAGAAATCTCAGTTTTAAAGCAACTTAGTGGATTTGATTTCTTCTTTTCTTTTGTGATTTGTTTCTTATTTCAGATTCATTTGCTGGTGAAATACAAATTTAATCGGATTTCTTCATTGCTTCCGTTCTAGGTTTCTGGTTAGTCTTTTTATTTTAATTTCTTTTTTTCCTTGCATTATTTTTACTCTTTCTGGCCTTTTACTTGATGTTTATTGATCTTATAGTGCCTTTGTGTTAATTTTGTGTTGAAAAAAACACAAAGAAAGGTAGGTAAAAGACATGCTCTTTTACAGTAACTTGCAATATACTTTTCGAGTTAAGTAAATCATATATATTGGATTATTTAACCTTTATGGATTTGGAGCTCATTATATTAGTAGAGAACTTGCTAGTTTTCTGCATTTTCCTAAGCTATATGGCTTATACCAAGACACAATATTGAAAAGACTAAAAGCCTTCTTTATTTTCAAGGTCAGACACTTGAGTTGGTTGTTATACTTATAGGGTGAATATAACAATTTAATATATATTTTTGGGTTGATATTTCACTTTTCTACTCAGTTACTAATTGTTACTTGCTAGGAGTTTTATTTTGTTTAATTATATTTTTTAATTTTTCCTTTGATGAAGTTGGAAATTGTTCTCAAGTTTTGTCCGTTTATGGTTATTATTATGCAGCATCAGTTTTAGATTTTTGTTTGTTTGTTTGAGAAGCTTTAAGTATCTGAAGCAAGTTTAGGTAATGCTCTTTTAATTTCATAGATAGACTATGGTCATGTTCATAATATTTTTAATCCTGACTTAACAATTGAGGTGCTTAGACTAACTTTTCTCCCCTTTCCCCTTCTTGAAAGCTTATGATTGATTGATATGTTCAAGTTAAAACTTTTGGCTGAAAACTAGTTTTTTGAGAGCAATTTAAAACCATATATGGTACTTGTATTTTTGTTCTATAGTTCAGTATGATTATTCCATTGATTGGTTGGATGACATAGATGGATAGGCTTCACAGAATCACAATGATAGGGTGTACTACTTTGCTTTGTAATTTTCCATCTAGATAGTGCTTCATATCAACCGTTCCCCCATTAAACACTACTACATTATAGTCTTATTGTCTTTGCCTTGTTATTTTCCATCTAACTTTTTGTGTTTCTTTCAGAAATCCTTTTTCAAGTAATTTTATGGATTTGTGACAAAGCTAGATTATGCGACATTAAGGCTTGGTTTTATTATGGGAAGATTTTAGTATGCCCAATTTGCTGTCAAAATAAGCTCCAAGCTTGTTATTAGCATGTAGTTTCTATGAATAGACCAGAGTATTAATTTTGTTTCTCTGTTTTAGTCCCACTGCAGGGGAAATCCAAAGCTTAAGTTTTACAAATACATGATTCGGGCACTTGAGGATGATTTCAAAAGAGTTGTTGGTATAAGGTATGTGCTTCTGCAGAATAATTTTGTAGTATATATTTAAGATTCTATACTTACAAATATCACACTTCTTCATGAGTTCATTGCCCAAAATTTTCTCACTGTCCTGCTTATTATAGTGTTAATTTATTCTCTCTGTGGTCACTAATACATACTTATATTTCCATGGTTGCAGTTGGTTTCTTTGGCTCTTTGTGATCATCTTCTTGTTATTTAATATCAATGGTATGCCACAAGATTTAGAGTGACTCAACAGTAGTGTTGCATGCCATCTATATTTTGTACTGCAAACATGAGTTTGCTGTGATGAGTTTTCAAACTATTTAAATCATATATATTGGTGCTCATGATTGATTGATTGGTAAGTTTTTCTAACCTTCTTTGACCAAATCTCATGCGATGCTCTCTTCGCAAATTTTCTCTTCGATTTGTTGTTAGAGTTGGTTTTCATTAAGCAATGTTTGATGATTTCTTCTTCGATCTCCTTTTTCCCTTCATTCCGGTATCAATTCTCTTTGATCTCCTATTTTATCATAGATTTTTTGTTTAACTGATTTTTTTTTATTTTCTTATTTCAGTTGCTTCTGAAATATAAATATAATCGAAACACAACTCAACGATTTGTTCATTACTTGCACTGCAGTTCTTCTCGGTTAGTCATTTTCTAATTTCTTAATTTCTTTCTGGTCTTTTACTTGATATTTGTTGATCTAAACTAAAAAGATTTTCCTGAAATGTTCAAGATTCCTGTGTTGTGTGAGTATTTGTGATTGAATTGTTGATTGAAATACATGTATAAGGTTCCAGAGTTTATTGTGTATCATAGATTTTAGTTTATAGTTACTCATTCTGCATTAATTTGTAGAGAGGAACCAAGGCTCAGCTTCATGGTGTTATTTGGATTCTTGGTGAGCCTGCTTGGGTGCATGTGATTTGATAAAGCCTTGTTTGGCATGGATATCTTTTCTCTTTGTTGTAAATCTTAAGTTCCTTTTGTCTGAAACTATAAATCTTAAGCTCCTTTACTCTCTACTGTAAATCTTAAGTCTTGTTTGACATGAATTGCTTGGAAATCTTGTGGTGGAGTGGAGTGAATAGCTAAACAGTGTTTGTGTGGAAGTGCTCTATAGATAAACAGTTAGCTTAATTACTTATTAGCACAGTGCTGAATAGACCATGATTAGCTAAAGTTGTTGTATTTGAAGGTAAATAATCTATTAATTTCTTTTGTGTTTCTGTTATTAAAGAACACTTTTTGGTCTACTGACAGAATTTTTCAAGTTGTATAAGCACTTATATGAGAGCAGAATTCCAGCACACCTAATTATGGATGGCTAGCTTGTCTGTATAGTGTGATAGTGCTTGATTTGGTCTCATCAGTAAACATGTCATCTATTGCATGATATTATGTGTATTTAAATTTCAAATCAATACCTACTTGCAGGATTACATCCATTACTACATTATAGAGTTTTAACAACATTTTAATTAAGGACACTATAATTTGGTTTTAATCATTTTTTTTGTCATCCTGCAGCTAAGATACTCAAACTATTTTATGTCTTCGTGCTTGAATTCACCTTGGCTAGAATCTTTCTGGTTTTTTTTATTAGCTACTGGTTTTTTTTATTGGCAGGTCACTTTTCTCTCCTTGGCATTGACCATCAGGCCAATTGGCTTCAATCTTGCATTTATCGCATTCACGAACATATGATTGATATTTTATTACTATGGCCAATTGTGCCAATGTCACTGTTGGTTGATCATACAACATGGACATTGAAACCTTTGTCATCACTTTTCTTGCCTGGTCCCCAAATCCATGAGTGTTTCTCACATTGGTCTGTGAAGTCTGATCTAACACACCTGATTCTGTCAAGGGAAGGCTTCTCAGGTATGGTGCTGTGAAATCAGATGGGAAAGGTGGTCACAAGAAAGAATGAAGGCTCTTTTCTTTTTCTTTTTCTTTTTCCCAATTATTGTGGTTTATTATCCCTTTGATCATGTGATGGAATATAATTTACTGTTTTCTTGTTTATCTGCTTTTTTTCTTTCTATAAAGAGCTAGATTGCATGAGAGAGAGGGATGGCAGATACGGTTTTAGTCCCACTGTTTTAGTCCTCATAAGGTTCTCATTTAGGGGGTGGAATTGAACTTCCCCTTGCTTATCTTTTCCTTCTCAGGTTCTTTCTCTTTTACTTTTCAATTTTCCCTCTTTTTATTCTCTTTATGCAATAAATGTTCTCTATGACAAACCTTATAGTTGATAATTCTCTGGCTTGGATTTCTCTCTCTCTCTGATTGAGTAGATGTCTTTTTTGGTGGTCCCAGTGTGTGGCAGCCTAATTTCCTGATCTTAGGAGACAGGCCCCACATGAATGATTGCTGAAAGTGGCCTGTTTCTGGTTTAGATTTTGCACATTGATGCATAGGATAGGACCAAATGTGTACACCCTTAAAGGAGTATGAGGTAGGACAGCAACCTTGAGGGCATGCTTGGGAGGCCTCCTTTTGCACAAGTGACTGCAATTTCTTTTTTGTTCTTTACACTCAAAGACAATTCTGGCTTTTATGTACCAGTTTGACAGTTCTACTGCCATTGGATTTGTTGATGCTTTCTCTAAAAGAAAAAGACACTTACAGAAAATTACAGAATTTTATATGTTGGTTTATTTTATAATCATGTGTCTGGATGTGGGTGGCTGATACAGTCAGGCAACAAATTTGGACTGTGTCTTTCATTGTCTGTCAAGTTAACCTCTTGAACAAATTACTGTGTCCCACAGGCAATGATGTGGATCCAATTAATTCTGTGCAGTTTTCCAATTACTTAGGCAAGCTGGCTTCTTCTATTCCTTTATTCCAGTCCCGAGACCTCTGAGGCCTGATACATGTCATCTGGAATGGTCTTCTAGTTTGAATGACAGTGAAATTTTTGTTAGATAGATTTGAGGACTATGCAGGGTATCCAACTTTCAAAGGCCAGGTTTTGAATGGACAGCAACTCTGGGAGCTAATAGAAGGCCTTGAAGCTAATGATTTACTTTACTACACTCACTTATTAACTGGTATGTGATATGTAAACGAGTTTGTTTAATTGTGAACTGTATCACACTTCCTCATGATCTGAATTCTAACATATTTGTTTATGTATTTGTGTCTCTTACTTTTTGTTGGAAATAGAAAATTAATTTAGGAAGATAATGAAATGAAAACTGAAACTCACATTTTTCATTCATACTAACCATCTTTAAATACAAGAAAGACAGCCAGAAATTATAAATAATCATAAATAAAAATTTGCCCATTAATTTGTAACAGTCCATAATTAAAAACTTAAAACTGTCATAATTGTCACAACAATAAAATTCTACCATAAATTCTAATAAATTCTAAAACAGGTACTGATTCATATTCTCAACACTTTCTAAGGGGAAAAAAAGAGAGTAAAAGACCGATCTAAGTGAACGATAATATGACAAAATTTATGTGCAAATTTAATAATTAGATGAGACTAATTTCTAATCTATCTATTCTATTAATAAAAGTTGAGTCGCGTAATCTGATCTCGCCATTTCACATCTTCATATGCCAGCCGTTCTAATTTTTACCACATCATTTTAATTCTGATGTGTCACCCTTCTACATTCAGATTTCTCTAAAACCCTGTATACCCTTCTACGTCCCCCTAACTTTTAATCCCTCAACTAACTTGCGACCTCTCCCTGTCCAGATCCCAAACAACTTGTTCATTTTTTAACAATCAAAATTGAAAATGTGGCTCAAACTTTTAATTCCTAAACTTAGGCCTGAGCAGTGGGTGGGTACGGTCGGTTTCGGGCCTTATAGGCCCAATCCGACCAAAAAAAGTCCTTCAAAAATATGGCCCAATTCCGTCCGAATTGGGCCTGGGTTAATGCGGGTCTCGGGTCAGCGGGTCATAGGTTAAATTGGGTGGTTTGAATCGGATTCCGGGTCAGTAATGGGCCGGGTCAAAATTTGGGCTTTTCAATTTAAGCATTTTTTGTCCTTTTGGAAGACATTGTTTTTGTCAAGTCCTTTTTTTTTTGGTCAAGTCCTTTTGGAAGACTAATTTACAAAAAAAAAGCCATATGGGCCTTCAATCAATTTTCATAGAAAATTTAATTTGCATGAATCAACCATTGGCCCAATTATTTTGTAACCACTCTGGCTAAATTACATTTTCATAAAAATTTAATTTGCAGAAAAATTTAATAAGTTGGTGGTTAAAATAGTACTTGATTAAAACGGAAAGTTTATGTTTATATTTAAACGCACTTCCTGAGCTATTGCATCAAATTTTAAAATCTAAAATGTAACAAGCATAAACCACTTAAAATATTTTGCCCCTACATAATTATCTCAAGTGTGACCATAAAAAATAAGTAAAGCTTAAACAGTAATTGTTTTTGTTGTAACACCAGGAGACGATATTGATTGTCCTTTGATTTGCGAAGGAAAACTTGCATACTGCATAGTGCATACTGCCATGAAAAAGAAAGGAAAAAAATTATTATAATTTAAGAAATTTAAAAGGTATTGAGGACATTGCAAAAGGTATGGTACTGTGAGTTATTAAAGAAAAAAGATGCAAATTTGACCCCACAATAAAAAGCTATAAATCAGGATCAATAAAATGTAACAGAATATAAACACAGGGACTTTGATAAATTCAATCCTGATATACATCCCTTGCTACTATGATAGGCTTGCAGTATTTTAAAAAGTTCATGGTTCTGTTCATCCACAATAACTTACCAAATTTAACTCACATTCCAGCTGGTGGTATGGCTTTGGTACCTTTTAGTGTGATTTTTCATAAAATATCTCCAAGAATAAGGTTTATTATTTATATTTACCTTGCTGTTGTCAATGTTCAATGGTGGTAAGTTTCTCCTTGATGTATACATTGGTTTTGCTGCATCATAAAAGCTAAACCTGGGTGGCTGAAAATAACAAAAGAGTTTCCAAGTGATGAAGATTTTAGATCTCAATCATAGAAAAGGAAATACAATACTTTGAAACCAAAATGAAAAAGTTTCATTGTCATCTGTTTATAGCAGTTTGAAGTTTAATTGATTTCATTGGCTTACCAGTCCATTAGAAGTTTCCCCTAATTAATTACAAAATGAACTCAATAAGATGCTTAACAAAATAGCAAGACAAATATACTTGACCTCACATGCTCAGTCAGGGCTAGATTTGCCTCAAAGAATGATCTGATAGTCCTAATGTCCTCCCATATTAGAGTATGCGCAGTTTCTGTTTGTATTAGCTAAAGCCACATGTGCTTATTGTTATTGACATGTGCTAATTGTAATTAGACATGTGATTCATGTGCTTCTGTTAGGTAACTGACTAAAGTCAGTTACAATCAGTTAGTTAGTTTAGCTGTTAGTTCTGTTAGCTCAGCTTCTCTTAGAAGCCAGCTTACAATATAAAAGTGTATCAGATTCATTTGTAACTCAACAATTAATTCAGTCAATATACAGTTTTACAGATTCAGAATTTTCTCTCTTCTTTTCTATCTTTTCTCTTTTTCTCATATTAAAACATGGTATCATGAGCTTATGATCGATCCAGCAACAATGACTTCATCTCCTGATTCCTCTGTGCTCAATCAACAAAATCCCACTGCACCAATTACTTTTTCGCACCTCATCACTATCAAACTTGATGAACAAAATTTCTACTTATGGAAACAACAAATAGAAGGTGTAATTCGCGGGTACAAGCTTCAACGCTTCTTGGTCAACCCTGTCATTCCTTCAAGATTTCTCTCTGAAGCTGATAGAGATACTGGTAATGTAAATCCAGCCTACACTACTTGGGAACAACAAGACATTTTACTCTTTATTTGGTTGTTATCCTCTCTCTCTGAAGCTGTGTTACCTCATGTTATGATCTGCATCCATTCTTGGCAAATCTAGGAAGAATTACATAATTTCTTTGATGCCCAAAATAAAGCCCAATCCAGTCAGTTACGATCTGAGTTAAAAACTATCTCCAAAGGCTCCATGTCCATGACTGAGTATCTTCGGAAAATCAAAATCAAAGTTAACATCCTTCACTCAGTTGGTGATCCAGTTCAGTTTCGTGATCACTTGGAAACCATTCTTGATGGTCTTCCAGAAGATTACCATGCAATTGTAGCTGTCATTCAGAACAGACCCGATTTATGCACTATTGCTGAAGTTGAAGCCATGCTACTGGCCCATGATGTTCGTCTGGAAAAGAGCAAGAAGAAGTTGCTAGCTGATTCTTCAACACTATCCATCAATGTTGCTCAAGTGCCTGCTCCAGGATCATCCTCTGCTGTACCTACACCCTCTGCATCTGATGGTTCTCCTATTGCAAATCAGGTTTCTTTTCCATCTCAAAGCACACAGCAGTTTAACTCACAAGGTTTTGGTTGTGGTCGTGGTGGTAGATTTGGCCGTGGAAGAGGCCGTGGAGGTCGTTTCAATGGCAAGTCTAATGTTCAATGCCAAATTTATTTTAAATATGGACATGATGCAAGTATGTGTTATCACAGGTTCACAGATTTTTCTCCTTCCTTCACTGGCTACTATCCTCAATTTCAAGGTCCAAATACGTGGTATCCTCCACCCCCTAGGCCTGCTTCTGCTTAGTATGCTTACCCTGGAAATGCATACTCCCTTCAACAGGCTTCAAATCAGAGACCTGCATCTACTCCTAATGGCTCTTTTCAGTCTCAGGCACAAGTTTATCTCACTGCTCCGGATAGCTCTCATAACACTCAGCAACAATCTTGGTACCCTGACTCGGGTGCAACACACCATGTCACCAACAATGCTGCAAATCTTTCAGACAGTGTTCCTCTTACTGGTGCAGAGGAGGTTCTCATGGGGAATGGTCAAGGTTTGTCCATCACTTCTATTGGTTCCAAAATTTTTCCATCTCCTTATAATCCCAATTCCTCTCTTCATCTCAAAAACCTTCTCTTAGTTCTCTTTATAACAAAGAATCTTGTTAGTGTTAGCAAATTTGCTAAAGATAATGTTGTTTACTTTGAGTTTCACCCTACATTTTGTCTTGTCAAATCTCAGGCCAATTCTGAGGTGCTTCTTCATGGAAAATTGGACAAAGATGGGCTCTACAAGTTTGATACATTTGCTACCTACTCTACCCCATCAATTCTCACTTGTACTAAACACTCAGATTCTACTGTTCCTTTTGACTCATATGATGTAACTAGTCTAGGTTCTCCTTCTGCATATATATCAATAACTCCTAGTGCCTATTCTTTATGGAACTGTAGATTAGGGCACCCTCATCATGAGGCCCTACGATTGGCTTTACAACATTGTAACATCTTGTTACCTAATAAAAATTCTGGTGATTTTTTCTGCACTGCTTGCTGTTTGGGTAAAAATCATAGATTACCTTCATCTACTTCTACTGCTGTTTACACAGAACCTTTGCAACTTGTGTTTAGTGATCTATGGGGGCCAGCACCTATTGAATCCTCTTGTGGATTTAAATATCTTCTTACTTGTGTTGATGCTTTTTCTCGATATACTTGGGTCTATCCCCTCAAAGCCAAATCTGATACACTCAAAATCTTCCTTCAATTTAAAGTTATGGCAGAATTACAATTTAAGTCCAGAATCAAATTTGTTCAAACAGATTGGGGGGGTGAATTTAGACCTCTCTCTCCTTATTTTGCAGACTTGGGAATTGTTCATAGGGTTGCTTGTCCTCACACCCATCACCAGAATGGCACAGTTGAACGTAAACACAGACACATTGTTGAAACAGGCCTTACCCTCCTTGCTCAAGCCAATTTACCATTTCAATACTGGGATCATGCCTTTCTCACTGCAACCTACTTGATTAACAGACTCCCAACCACTGTTCTACAACTTCAATCACCATACTTAAAATTATACAATCAACTTCCTGACTATAAATTCCTAAAGGTATTTGGCTGTGCTTGCTTCCCTTTTCTACGACCTTATAGCTCCTCCAAGTTTGCCTTTCACTCAAAGGAGTGTGTTTTCTTGGGCTACTCAACAAATCACAAGGGTTATAAATGTTTAGATGCAGAAGGCAGAATCTTCACCTCCAAGGATGTTACTTTTCATGAGTCCAGGTTTCCCTATTCTTCTTTATTTCCATCTAAGTCTATTTCATCTCCTACTCCTACACCTATACCTGCTGCACCACCCATACTCCCTTCCCCACCTATTTCCTCTCCTTCTACATTACCTATCTCACCTCTTGTTCCTTCTACTATCCCATCCTTGTCCCCTCCTCCTCCTACATCCTCTCAAACACTCTCATATGTCAATCCACTCAACATTCATCCCATGCAAACCCGAAGTAAAAATGGCATTATTCAACCTAGGTTAGAACCTAGAGTTTTGCTCACTCACATTGAACCATCCACTGTCAAGCAAGCCTTGGCCAGCCCCCAATGGTTTCAAGTAATGAAAGAGGAGTATGAAGCTTTAATAAGAAATAAAACTTGGTCTCTTGTTGCTCTCCCTGCCAACCGTCAAGCTATTGGTTGTAAATGGGTTTTTCGGGTCAAGGGAAACCCTGATGGGTCCCTAAACAAGTATAAGGCTCAGCTAGTAGCTAAGGGTTTTCACCAGAAGCTTGGTTTTGATTATTCTGAAACTTTTTCACCTGTTGTTAAACCTGTAACAGTCAGAACTGTACTAACATTTGCTGTTTCCAAAGGCTGGCCTATTCAACAGGTTAATGTAAACAATGCTTTTCTCAATGGGCTATTCGAAGAGGAAGTCTACATGAGTCAACCTCCAGGTTTTGAAGACTCAGACAAGACACTTGTATGCAAGCTGCACAAAGCCTTATATGGCTTAAAACAAGCTCCTAGGGCATGGTTTGAAAGGCTCAATTCAGCTCTCTTAACCTTTGGCTTCAAGCCAAGTAAATGTGACCCTTCTCTCTTCATTCTTCACCAAGGCACTCACTGCATTTTTATCCTGGTTTATGTGGATGACATTATCATCACTGGGGATTCTCTACCACTGATTCAGCAACTTGTCTCCAAGCTAAATCTGGAATTTGCTCTTAAACAGCTGGGTTCCTTGGAATATTTTTTGGGAATACAGGTTTCTAAATTACCTAATGGGTCTCTTCTTCTATCACAAACCAAGTACATTACAGATTTATTAATGAAGGCTGAAATGTCAGATGCAAAAGGTATCTCCACTCCCATGGTCAGCAGCACCAAGTTGTCCAAACATGGCATAAATTATCTTCAAGATCCATCCAATTACAGATCAATAGTTGGCGCCCTACAGTATGTAACTATTACCAGACCTGAAATCAGCTTTGCAGTCAACAAAGCCTGCCAGTTTCTTTCTCAACCTCTTGAAGATCATTGGACAGCAGTAAAAAGGATTCTAAGGTATCTTAAAGGAACCATTACATATGGGCTACTAATCCAGCCAGCATCTCTTGCTCAGCCTATTCCTCTTACTGCATATTGTGATGCAGATTGGGCATCTAACCCAGATGATAGAAGGTCTACCTCTAGATCTTGTATTTTTCTTGGTCCTAATCTAGTTTCATGGTGGTCAAAGAAGCAAAGTCTAGTGGCACGCTCCAGCACTGAAGCAGAATAAATAAGCCTAGCTAATACAACAACAGAAATTCTATGCATTCAATCACTCCTCACAGAGCTACAAATCCCTTTCACAACCCCTAAAGTATTTTGTGACAATCTGAGTACAGTCATGTTGACTCATAATCCTGTTCTACATTCCAGAACAAAACACATGGAGCTTGACATCTTTTTTGTTAGAGAAAAGGTTATTAATAAAAGTCTGGAGGACTATCACATTCCCTCTTTGGATCAGTTTGCTGACATCTTGACCAAAGCTCTTTCTTCAACCGGATTTGAGATTCTCAGAGACAAACTCAAAGTGTTTGACAAGCTTTCACTTCTCAATCCACCCTGAGTTTGAGGGGAGAATATTAGAGTATGCGCAGTTTCTGTTTGTATTAGCTAAAGCCACATGTGCTTATTGTTATTGACATGTGCTAATTGTAATTAGACATGTGATTCATGTGCTTCTGTTAAGTAACTGACTAAAGTCAGTTACAATCATTTAGTTAGTTTAGCTGTTAGTTCTGTTAGCTTAGCTTCTCTTAGAAGCCAGCTTACAATATAAAAGTGTATCAGATTCATTTGTAACTCAACAATTAATTCAGTCAATATACAGTTTTACAGATTCAGAATTTTCTCTCTTCTTTTCCATCTTTTCTCTTTTTCTCATATTAAAACATCCCAATAGTCATTGAAAAGATAAGCCTGCATGCACATGGGTTGCTTTAGTATTAGTAATATAATATGTGAAGATGAGCATTGGTGGAGAGAGACATGGACATTGGTTGTGTGTCCCCTGCATATGTATCTAACGTCTATTGCAAGCTAAAAGAATGTTGAATACTGCCACACCATTGGTAAAATCACAAGTAAGAAACTCCTTTTAAATGCTTTGAAATAAATTTCCAGTCATATCATACCTTCACATATAACTCTCTAGCAGAGGTATTCATATAACTCTCTAGCAGTGGAACTGCCTTACGGCATCAGCAGCACCCTGAAACCAATTTTTACCTGCCTCTCCTGGTGTTTGAGTGGCTGCAAGAACCTGAAACAGAACAAACACCCTTAGATCCATTAAATTATAATAAGACTTCTACCAATCAGAAAATTATAATAAGACTCAATGAAGGGTTGAACTTACACAAAAATAGTAGAACCTGTCCCTGTCCCTGTCCCTGTCCCAAAAAAAGACCATCACTGCTGGATTCACCATCAACTTGCTTAAGCTTCATAATTAGAACAAGTGAATATTAGAAATGAAGAAAACCAATGCAGAAAACTGCAATAAGTGAACATAGTTTACATAAAGGTCAAACTTGAAACATCTACAAGCTTTTAGTCTTTGTACCAGGAAATTGACATAGTTTATGCTTGGTCCAAAAAAGGCATGACAAGCCAAATATGGCATAAACAACCTCTAATTCCAAAATATAACAGTTTTACAAAACTGAAAACTAAACAGCAAATGTTAACTATTAAAAATAAGAAAACTTGAATGGTAAAACTGTAATCATAATTTGAGTACTTACATGTTTTTTGAATGGTAGGAGAATGTAGCAATTCTATTACATACATATTTTTCTGGATGACAATGTGTAGGATTTAGGTAGGGTACTAAATTACTCATGCCCAGACACGTTAGCAACAAATTTGATGTCTATACCCATACCCAATAAGTAGCTATGTGCTAAGGACTGAAACTTATTACCTGTGATTTAGTTAAATAAAATACGTTTTTTTCCTTTAAAGTGTCTTTCTTTATTACAAACTAATAAAATAAAATTATTTTCATACTAAAATTAACTATAAAAAATTAATAAAAACAAAATTGTTGACTAAAAGTATAAAACCTAAATTAAAAAGAAAATATTCAGAATTTTTCAAATCCTAACTACATGACATAATAAATATTTTAGGTGCACATAGGTAGGATTGAGTACGATACTACTCAGATCCAATTTTTTGTGGGTAATTACTTAGATCCATTTGATGGGTGAAAGCCCCACACATTGTAGATAATTTTTGTGGGTACCCATTAAATCATGTTCTAGAGGAATGTTATGAAGAATAAATTAAAGAGAATGTACACGAGGAATGATCTAAAAATAGACAAAGATGAACTTCATATTCTGAAAAGCAAAATATTAGAACAAACAAACCTCTATAGCTGATGGATAACTGCATATCATGATAGATTCTTCTCTCTTACATTCCTTGGGTGAAGGAAGGCGCTGCCACAATTCTTCCGTGACAAAAGGCATAAAAGGATGAAGCAATCGCAGGCCATTGTCCAGACAAAACCACAAAGTATCTTGTGAGAAGCGTCTTTCAGAAGCAAATTTGGGATCGTTACCAGTAAAGTAAGGTTTAATTGCTTCAATAAATACATCACACAATTGATACTGCCACCAAGAATATACAGCAGTGGTAGCTTGTGAGAACTCAAATGATTCTAGAGACTGCAATGTTTTGCATATGGTTTTATTCAACACAGAGAGTATCCACTGGCAGCTAAATGGAAGAACATCTGGAGTCAAATTCGCTGGAGGAATATAATTATCTCCGAGCTTGCTAATAGCAAATCGTACTGCATTCCACAATTTATTGCACCATTGGCGATACCCAACCACCCTTTGGATGTCTAGGTTAATTTTGTCAGACTAAAATGAATGAAAACAACACAATTACATCACAAAGTTAACTAATTTGATGGGAAAAAATAGTCATATAAATAGGTAGCAGATTGACACCTGGGCTGTGTATGAGACCAGTGCAAAACGGAGTGCATCAACACCACATTCATCAATACCATTGGGAAAGTCCTTCTTCTGACCCTCAATGGCCTTACCTAGTTCTTTTGGGTCAAGGTTACTATCTTCTAACCTCTTATATAGACCTTCCAGCGATATCCCATTAATCACTTCAATGGGATCAATAACATTCCCCAAGGACTTGGACATCTTGCGCCCATGTGCATCGCGAATCATGGGGTGCAAATAAATCTGCATAAGAGTGTAAGTACATCTGTGAGAAGGCCATTGATCAGAATTTCTTAGGCATACATGAGGGATTGGTTAGGTTTATTTTATGAATGTTTTTTTTGTTTCCTATCAATGTTGTTTTTTACAGAGGACCTCTTATCCCCATCTCTTTGGAATCTTCTTCTATTTTAATGAACTCCTTACTTCACAAATAAGAAAAATCTTAGGCATGCATGATAAAAAATCACAGTTTATATTTACTATGGAAGAACAACACTGAGTATCACACACAAAATTCATTATGCACAAGAATAGTAACCTTACGTTTCTAAAAGGCACGTCTCCACCCAACTTCATTCCTAACATCACCATACGAGCAACCCAAAAAAAGAGGATATCATGGCCAGTTTCCAAAACAGAAGTTGGATAGAATGCCTTCAGGTCTTCTGTGTCATCAGGCCATCCCAGCACAGATAACGGAAACAGACCAGAAGAAAACCATGTATCAAGAACATCAGGATCCTGGTTTAAATGAAACTTCTTTCCATTATACCTTTGGTTAGCCTCATCTTGGGCCTCCTCCTCATTTCTTGCCACTACCCAATGGTCGTCGTGAATTCCAAATTCTTTCAGTTCGTCATCCTCTAAAGTGACATACCATGCAGGTATTTGGTGACCCCACCATAGCTGCCGTGAAATGCACCAATCACGTATGTTTTCTAGCCATCTGTAAAACTTTGCACCTCGATTAAGACATGTTTATATTATATATTTATAAGAGCAATAAAGGAACATGAAAAGAAAATTAGAACGAGAGCATGCCAAGTTGCCATCCACAACATTGTGTTTAATCTAAAATAAAATTAACCCCGCTCTGAATCCATGTATGCTAAATGAATCATTTAACAATTTTCCTTTTGTGTTTGACCAATACTCGGTTGAATGTAAAAACTAAAAGGTGTTTAAATTATGAGATGTAGGTAAAGAAGGTAGAAAAGAGATAACAAACTTTAAATAAGAAAATAAAATATTGATATATGATGCCAATCGATGCATTACAAATAAAATTCACTAACCCCTATTTATACCGATAATAGACTCCAAATCCTAACTAAATGAGGCAACAGGACAACAGGTCATGAAATAGAATTAAATATTCAAACTGTTCCTAATAGATTATCTAACATTCTCTATAATATTTTATGGCACAATAATGATATTATGCTATATTTTTTGTATAATATTCTGATATAAGGAAAGCGGTGATAATTAATTAATTATATGATATTTCTTAATACTTCATCGGCCTCAGTCTCAGCCTTGAATTCTCACAACCATTAATTGAGCTTGAAACAGCAGCCTGCACCTCCTCCATAAGATCCAAAGAGAAACTTTTTCCCTTCATTTTGACCTTAAAAAGATCTTGTCCTTTTGCATCTTTAATTAAACACATTTTGTCTTCAAACAAAACTTTGTAGCCCCTTTTCAAGTAACTGGCCAACACTCAACAAATTTTGATTAATATCTGGTACATAAAGCACATCAGTAATGAGTTTAGTACCTGAACAGCTTTCAATTGCAACAATTCCCTTTCCTTTAACAACAATGCACTCTCCGTTGCCAATTCTGACTTTTGAAATATTTGTTTTGTCCAACTCCTTGAACAACTCTTCATCATAGGTCATATGGTGTGTACATCCACTATCAATCAACCAACTTTCACAATTGTTGCTGGTTGCAAAACAGGTTGCTGCAAATAACTGCTCTTCCTCCTCTTGTTGATCGGCTACTTGAGCTTCAGATTGTGGCTGCCTTTTGTTCTTGCAAATTTTTGCAATATGACCAAGCTGGTTGCATTTGTTGCACCGTATATTAGGCCTCTTCCAGCATCTGAAATGAGGATGGTTCCTTTTTCCACAATGCTTACATGGAGGATGATTTGTCTTTTCATCTTCAGCTTTAGTCCCTTTGTTGGAACTATCTCCTTGCTCAAAGCTGCTCCCCTGGGCCTTTTTTTTCTTCCTTTTTTTTACCTTGATTGAGTTTCAATTTGGCTTGTAAAGTACCTTCAATCATGCCTTCCTCCCTCATAAGTCTCCTTTGTTCTTGGGCTTGCAAAGCATACAACAATTCTGCCAAAGTGATAATTGACAGATCCTTGGAATTTTCCAGAGAGGAAATAGTGGATTCAAACCTCTCAGGAACAGTCACAAGAATTTTTTGAATAATTCTTGTGTCAGGAAATTCAGTTCCAAGCAACCTCACCTTGTTGACAATGCTTAGAAGTCTGTCAGAATATTCCTTAATTGTTTCTGACTCCTTCATCCGCTGCATCTCAAACTCTCGGATCAAATTCAGCACTTGCATCCCCTTGACCTTCTCATTTCCTTCATACTCCTGTTTGAGAAAATCCCATATGGCCTTTGCTGACTTCAGAGTCATGATTCTGGTAAAGATTGCTTGAGAGACAGCAGAAAATAGACATGACTTTGCCTTCGATTTTCGCTGTTTTCTTTCCTTATGATTCCTGATCTGAGCAACTGTTGGATTGCCCGGTAATGGATCAACCACATAATCCTCCTCAACAGCCTCCCAAAGATCACATGCATCAAGATAAGCCTCCATTCTGATTGCCCATAGGTGATAATTCTCACCCTAAAAAATAGGCAATGTTATAGCTGAGTTATCAGATTGCATTTTCAACTCTCGGGTTAGTGTTTGGGTGTTTGGTGGAACTCTCAACCTTACCAGGTCCCTCAAGAACAATAAAGCTCTGATTACCAATTTGTTGGAAATAGAAAACTAATTGTAGGAAGATAATGAAAATGAAAACTGAAACTCATATTTCTCATTCATACTAACCATCTTTAAATACAAGAAAGACAACCAGAAATTATAAATAATCATAAATAAAAAAACAGCCCATTAATTTGTAACAGGCCATAATTAAAAACATAAAACTGTCATAACTATCATAACAGTAAAATTCTACCATAAACTCTAATAAAATCTAAAACAGTTGCTTATTCATATTCTCAACAATTTTCCCATTATCGGTGAAAACATTAATGAACTCAAGGTTGTGGCGTTTCCCCACCTTAAAATCATTTGGATCATGAGCAGGTGTAATCTGTAAAGGAAGTAACATAAAATGTACAGTATCACTTGAAAACGAACTTCAACAGAACTTTTAGCCAAAAATATAGAGATACCTTAACTGCACCCGTCCCAGAACTTGGATTAACAAGAATAGCATCACAAATTACAGGAAGTTTTCTGCCACAAAATGGATGAATAGCATACTTTCCATGAAATTGTTTGAATCTGGCATCATCAGGATGTACGGCAATAGCAGTGTCACCAAGCATAGTTTCTATTCTAGTAGTAGCAACAACAATTTCACCAAGGTTCCCCTCCAAAGGGTATGCAAATTTTATTAAAACTCCAAATTCCACTGGTTTGTCATATCCTGGAACCTTTAGTGGAAACTTTTCTTTTATATCAATATAATCCACCTGCATGCAGCAAGCAATTACATTACATATGCAATATACATCAGATGAAACAGCCAAGTACATTCATTGCATACCTCAATATCAGATATTGCTGTGCGCAACACACAATCCCAATTCACTAAACGAAGGTCCCTGCAATAATGACCAAAAGAAAGTAATATTTCTGCAAAAGAGCCACTTAGGTCATATAATGGGCATATAGCCATATATATTAACAAATAGGAGCATAAATCATTATATAAGAAGTTGAAAACTTGAGGGAGTGCTCAAAGCTAAGTAAACAGAACCAGGGCAGCATGACATTTTAATTTGACTTAATCCACACAAATATACATGATATGATTTAGCATTTCTTTTTCATATAACTGCGTCTTAATATATAGATTCCAACAATTCACCAAAGGATATAATGCATATTTTATCCAAAGTGCACAATAATATGTCAACATCATAATTAAATTTATGATTCAACAAAAACAGTCAAAAGTTTGCAAGTCCATTAAATAAATTTCGGTCCACACTGAAGATTCAATCATATCATATTTCCAAAATATGGCCCTTAGTCCATGTGTAAAATAGGGATTTATCTTTTAATAGATTTTATTAAGTAGAAGCTATATTACGTTATTCGTTTGATTACAATTACAACTATAAAAAATTAAGAAGCAATTTTTATTTTAGAATGCGGATATAATTTCTTCTTTTTCTTAAAAGCTACTCAGTAGCTTCTCAAAATAATAAGTTTTGTGATTATTTTTAGATTCTGCTTGTTTTAAAAATCTTACCCAAACATCATTAATAAATTTAAAAAATGATTATTTAAAAAAAAGTGATTTTTTGATGAAATAATGTTAATCCGTAACAAGTAGGCTCTAAACAGTATTACCCATAGTTAATACTTATCAAGCATTCTATTGTTTCCAATAACACATTAACTAAAGCCTGTCATGATATAATCAAGGACCTCTATCAATTCATGTTTGACTTTTACAAATTTTAAAAATAGAATCAACATCAATGAAGAACCATAATTCAGAAATTATGAATAAAATCATTACATAAAGGCAATGCATATTGCCAATGTCCGCCATACCTATAGATAAGTCCTTGCTTGTAAAGTCTCACGAAAGCCTCTGTCACAGCCTTAGATCTTTTGTCATCCATTGTGAAGCACTGGAAAAGAGAAAGTGTGGCACAGATAAATATGAAAGCTAATCATTACACAATGACATGTGAAATAGCTATCTAACTCCTATTGGACAGGCTTTCTTTCGGTTTTTTAGCTTTGTTGTGGGTTTCTGCTCATTCTCTATAAAGGTGTTTCTAGGTTGGACATAGACATGCATCAGAACAGGGAATTAGATATTAGATATTTACCTCACGAGACCAATCCAGAGAGGCCCCCAATCGGCGTAATTGTTGTAATATCGTGCCCCCATACTTGTTTTTCCACTCCCAAACCTATTTTTGCCAATATACACCAAAGTAGGTCATAACAAACAAATAGAAGATATCAAATTATTAATAACTTTGACTTTAAAGATTGTTTACAAAACATACCTCAGAGATAAATTTCTCACGACCCAGATCATGCCTGGTTAGTTGTTTTTCACGCATTAACTTTTTCTCCACAACCACCTATATTATAGCATAACAATCATAATTAACATATTTTAACATCATCTCCACATAAAAGTTAAGCTGAAAACAGAAAATTCAGATAAATATCATTAGAGAGTAACATTTAGTACTTGGGCAATTAACATTATTGGTCCCTAATTTGTCAATTAACAAAATGCTTTATATGTCATTTTACCGTTTTTAGCAAAATGAAACTTCTCTCTTGACATATTTTGTTACTCTACTAGCAGGTCATGACCAACACAACAAACTTGGGTTTACGAGTAGATTGAAGCCGTTGCTCAGATTAAGATGCAGCAAGACAAATCATGCCATCAAAACCATATATCACACTGCCATCACTACTCATACCCCAAAAGTCATCTATATCTCCTCATTTATTTAATAGTATTATTACAATCCAAGAGATTATGCGCAATCAACACCAGATCAGCAATTTTCTTAAACCCATAACTCCTAGAAAGTGTTGATCTGGAAATGAATCAAGCAACAGAATTTGAAATAACAATTATAATAAAGGAATAAAACAAGCAGATATATTTTATAGGCCATATAAGTGATAATCCTAACACATAATAAAAAACAAAGTAAGAAAACAAGACATCTGCATAGGTATATGTATTATCATTTTTCCCACTGATTTTTCTGAATATTATCACTGAAAACTTCTCCAAAAGGATTACCATCCTCCAGTTCTCCCATTGCTGTTCTTTTTCTACTAGAAGAAAATTAAACTTGCACACAAACCCCATACATTTTAAACCAATAACTCACTCTTCCCCCTTGTTCTTATAGCTAAAAAAGTCTCAACCTATTCATTGTTGGATATATATAGAAATAACCAAAACCAAACTAAATTCAACTTCCATGACCATTTTTCCAATAGAAGGGAAAGAAAACGAAAATTTGAGAGAAGCAAAAGTAATTGAATTGGCGCCCCAAGATTCAGCATTTATAGAAGAAATACATTATTTCATGATACTCCCAAAACTCAATAAAACAACATGAAAATATTGGAAATCACACATTGGGGCATTAGCATATAAATTCCAAAGTTCAACATTACTCACAATATTATTTTGTTCTAACTTTTTCAAAAAAAGGAAATAACACATACCAGAAAGGCAGAAAGTACGTAAACTTACAAGCAACTTAGAATTTGGATATGAAAAATTAAACTTTCAAAATAAGATACATTAACCTCCACACAACCCTTCAGAAGTAAAAACTGCTACAAAAAATGGGTACAAATCTACAAGACAACCTTTTTACATACTCAAATTGACGAGATTCAAGATAGCGCACACCTTGATCACAATTAAAAAAAATACAATGTTCAAATTCAAGATACCAAAGAGCTTGAAGAAAGAATATTTTCACTTAACTATAAATGTGATATAGGGAAACTAGAATGATAAAAGGAATGAAACATGATCAAGACAACTGACCAGAAGCTAATCCAACTGAAGGTGGTCAAAGCCCAGTAAACAATAGCTACTATCAAATTCCCATCCAAACACTTCATCTTCTCCACATAGAACCAACCTAAGGGTCCAGGTCATCACTATCTCAGCTCAAGGCAATCTCATCTAGCTGAATTAAGTTTGTCCATATCAGCTACTTCTCCAAAACTGTCTCCAAACTTTTCAAGACTTGACTATTTATCCATAATCATCACAAAAAAAAAAAAAATCACCTAAAATATACAGTTCATTTTACTTGGATACCTCACTCTTACCTTGCTGCATTGCACCACCATACCAATTAGGGGTGGCTAGGGAATAAATTTTCAGTACTCCATGAGCACCCACTCCTCAGTACTCCCCCTTTGTTATTTGACAGTTTTTTCTTTTTTTTAACTTTCTTTTTTCAAATTAAAATTGGGGATGCATAACTAATCATGTCAGGTGTTGGATTTTAAATGGAAGGAGTACCTACTCCTGGAGCACTGTAGATTTTTTCGTGGCTAGGTGGCAATTGGATCTACTAATCCATCCCATCCATACCTAAATCCAATCCATTCCACTTACTTATGACGATGTTTATTGAACTGGATGGATAGGATGGGTTTTAATTAAAGGACAGCTAGTAAATCAACCAAAATTTGTATTAAATATCCAAGTATCAACCTATCCTGACCCACATGGCTTCTGTGAATCCCAGCTCCCTTTAGTAGAAAATCCGAGACATCATCATAGTGCTTGAGGTGGTTTGTGAAACCTTTTATTGCCCAGCAGTAGCACAGATGATAGATACAGTCCACCATTACTTCTCGAAATTGCCAAGATTATTGTCTCTGTGCTTATCTAGAGTTATTAACCTATTTTATTTTTAGTTAATATATAATTGTGATAAATTTCCAATGACTCCAGTAGCTGCATGGCAGTGTTTCCTATATCCTAAATCAATATCAATGTGTCAGAAATACCCAAGAGCCAAGAGTATAATCACCAAAATATTTCCCCCTCTTGCTTTATTCAGTATTTCCCCACAAGGCCACAACACAAAGCTGGACCACATTTATGAAAGTTGAAATACAGCATGTATGTACAACACATGCTTCTTTACTGCAATTATAAAAGCATAAATACAGCCCGAAGTTACCATGCATAGCTTTATTTCAATCAGATAGAAAAGGAAAGTGAAAAATAACAACAGTCACTGAATGCAGAACTAAAAAACAAAGCTCTGAATGTGAGAAACTTCCAACACATTGCTAATACTACCCCAAAGACAGGCAACAGAAATTTACCCCAGACCCATGACAATTTGTATGCATAAGTTATTGGGAAATAGATATATTTATAAGTTTTGAACACCATTTTAGACCACCAAACACCCATTTGGTCTTGAGTTTATTAAATATATCAAACTTCCAACTGTTCATATCAGAAAGGCAAACAAAAAATAACAATATACAATTAAAAAAAAGAATAACAATATCACCACATAATATAAGATAGCTTAGTCAAAATTAAGTCAATCTACAAAGACACACATAACAAGTTCATAACAATACCTAGCCTTCTATGTCAATTAACAAATAACAAGTTCTTTATTGGTCCCTAATATGATTAAATTGCAGACTTGTGTGGAAAAAGAACTAGAGAGCCTGAAAGAGATTATCCTAAAAGGTGAAGATAAAGGAGACAAGAAAAAGGATACCTTTGACCCTGAGAAGATAGATGCATACTTGCCTGGAGTAAATGAGCAGAGAGTGAGCAATCTTTTACAAGCACTCTTTGTTGGAGCATCAGTTTTTGCTATGCCTATCATAAAAAAGATTCCAACTTCTGTTCTGTGGGGATACTTTGCATACATGGCAATTGATAGTCTTCCTGGAAACCAATTCTGGGAAAGGATACTGCTTCTCTTTGTTACACCTAGACGGTGGTACAAGTAAGTGCAAGTTCTTCTAATTTCACTCATTGTCAAAGATTTACTTCATTGAATTATTTTCAGATTCTACTAATGTTAACTTCATTGGACAGGTTGTTAGAGGGGGACCATGCCTCCTTTGTGGAATCAGTACCAATCAGATACATAATCTTGTTCACAATCTTCCAATGTGTGTATTTCTTGGTTTGTTTTGGAATGACATGGATTCCAACTGCTGGAATCCTGTTCCCCTTGCCTTTCTTTGTGTTGATCTTGGTGAGGAAGTATGTTCTTCCCAAGCTGTTCAATCCTCACCATCTAAGTGAACTAGATAGAGCTGAATATGAGGAAATTGCTGGTGCTCCAAGACTTTCTTTTAGTGTATGTCATACTTAATTCCCTTTATCTCAATTCTATTTTATATTATGGAATATAAAAGAGCTTCTTTAATTTTCCTCAGCAGATGGAATCACCTAGTTTTGGATCAAGGGAAGTATCTGATAGTGAAATATTAGATGAATTAACTACTAGCAGAGGAGAGCTGAAGGTCAGAACTGTTAGCTTTAGAGAGGAAAGGCATGGTCAGGTAACTACAATTGCATTGCTTAATTTTCTTGATTTGGAGCTGAATTAATGGCCAATGCTTTTTTTATTCTTTCTTTCTCTCACAAAAGTTTATTGCATTTGTTTGAATGTGAAGAGCTTGCATATCTATCCTGATGAAATAGTTTGTGAAAATGAATTATCAGACAGTTAGTACTTGGAGAAAAGTTTATGAACAAGAGAAAATTAAGGTACAGTTTGTGAAATTGATCAGAACTGCAACTAGCTAATTAATAGCAAAAAAGTCTTTAATTTGTGCTGTTATAATAAGCTATCAAAGTTCAGAGTGATTCTCGTTGTAATTTCTATTGTGATGTATATCAATCTTCGTTGTTACAGTTCAGAAAGTGAGGCACAGATAAATATGAAAGTTAATCATTACACAATGACATGTGAAATAGCTATCTAACTCCTATTGGACAGGCTTTCTTTCGGTTTTTTAGCTTTGTTGTGGGTTTCTGCTCATGTTCTATAAAGGTGTTTCTAGGTTGGACATAGACATGCATCAGAACAGGGAATTTTTTAAGCTCATTTTTCCTTCTTAATGTCTAAACACTAAAGAAATTAGATATTTACCTCACGAGACCAATCCAGAAAGGCCCCCCAATCGGCATAATTGTTGTAATATCGTGACCCCATACTTGTTTTTCCACTCCCAAACCTATTTTTGCCAATATACACCAAAGTAGGTCATAACAAACAAATAGAAGATATCAAATTATTAATAACTTTGACTTTAAAGATTGTTTACAAAACATACCTCAGAGATAAATTTCTCACGACCCAGATCATGCCTGGTTAGTTGTTTTTCACGCATTAACTTTTTCTCCACAACCACCTATATTATAGCATAACAATCATAATTAACATATTTTAACATCATCTCCACATAAAAGTTAAGCTGAAAACAGAAAATTCAGATAAATATCATTAGAGAGTAACAGTTAGTACTTGGGCAGTGGGCACTATAACTACAAATTGACACATGTTAGAAAAAGACTTCAATTTAAATTCGGCCTTTGCTGCCCTAAACTATGAGGCAAAAGAACTATCCAATTTGTTTCTAGCAATAAATTAGTGATAGAAAGATAAATGATAAAATGGAAGGATTAAAAATATCATTGTGTCTCAGAAGCTATCACTTTACAAGAATCCCAACCACATAGTGAGGCAAGAGGTACTTAAGTTCACACAGTGACAATATTAAATTAAATGTGCAAAATATTTTTCTTTTTATTAAAAAAGAAAAGATCCTTTAATCACATGTTTATCCAAGTCTTAGCCAAATGCGTGACACTTCTTTCACCGCCCAACTGAAACATCCACAATAAATAAATGATCAATTACAAGAGAGCTAAAAACTATATGAAATGTTCTCAATTTGGAGATAGAACCTGTGTGGCAATCCCAGCATGATCCATCCCAGGCACCCACAGAGTATTGTATCCAGACATTCTTCACCAACGAATCATCATGTCCTGCAAGCAATAAATCACATAGATTAACAATTTTGAACAGCAAAACTGAACAGTGAAAATGGTTTGTACAAGATACCTCTATTGCAGCTGTTAGAGCATGACCTATATGGAGAGCACCAGTCACATTTGGTGGAGGCAAAACCTAAAAAAACAGCACAATCTTTCGAATTTGTGCAGTCACTTTGCACATACCGCAGAAGCAGTGAAAAAAATAATCATATAGCCTGGATTTTGATTCTTTATGGTAGACACTACCGAACCACAAGCCAACACTACTGAACCTGCGGGCTATATATTTTTTTGGACGAAAACTTTTTGTTTTGCGGTGACAACTTTCGGTTTTGCATTTTCAGTTATAACAAATTTGTTTTGAAAAAATTTTTGTTTTCGGTTGACAAAAATTGTTTTGCGGTGACAACTTTCGGTTTTGCATTTTCAGTTATAACAAATTTGTTTTGAACAAATTTTTGTTTTCGGTTGACAAAAATTGGTGCCTATATAGACACCAGGAAATGATTAGAAGAGGCAAGAAAGGTATTACTCAATCATTTTCTCCTCCTGATATTTCTATCGTAATGGAAGCACATAATTAAGAGAGCTGCCACGTGGTGTCACATTTTCATTCACCTTTCTGTTAGAATATTCTTATGTTATTTTCCCTTTTCTCATTCACCTTTCTGTTAGAATATTTTTCTGTTATTTTCCGTTTTGCATGCTCTGTTTTCGGTTCAGCTCACATGGCACTTGCCTTATGCTTTTCCCGCTCAGCTATGTAGCAGCTATGTAGCAGTATATATATTCACAAACTCATTTCATTTTACTGTCACATTGTTTCTCCCTTTCTTTCAAATATTCCTTCTCTCTTTCTGCGCCTCTGACACCCTCCCTTCCTCCCTTTTAAAATGGAGGAGAAGAACGTAGCAACAGAAGACAAGCTCGGAGAAGAAGACAGACTCAGCAACTTGGGGGATGACATTCTGATTCAGTTAATGTCCTTGGTACCAACCAAAGATTCGGTTGGAACTTGCATCCTCTCGAAAAGATGGAAGAATCTTTGGAAAGATGTTCCTTCTCTCATATTACATTCCACACACTTTCCATCTGAAAACTTATCGCTTCTATCGTTTTGTGAGTATGGTTCTTTGTCTCCGCAATGACACTGTTCCAGTCACCTATCTTGACTTCAACTCAAGCAAGGGTCGCTTTCCTCTAGACCTTTTGGAAAGGCTTTTGATGTATGCTGTATCGCATCGAGTTCAAGAACTCAAATTCCATGTTTCTTCTAAATTCCAAATGTCGTTACCAGTACCACCTTGCATATTTCCTGTCAAACCTTAACCAGCCTTGATGTTTCAGTTGACAGAGGACTGTTGACTGGATCACTCGATTGCACAGCTTTAACCACTTTGGGTCTTCACAGCATTGCCTTTGAAAGCGGTGGAACGGTGTGGCCATTTTTACCTTGCGTTAACTTGAATACTCTGATCATTGACAGTGTTACAGTAGTCGATATAGAACCAATCATCATCTGCATTTCAAACCATACTCTTATCAGGTTGAGTACAAGTTATAATCCTTACCACGCTAGGGATGACCTTAAGATCAGATTCTCCATATCAACTCCAAATCTTCAGTCATTCACGTATTCTGGTCTTCCTTATGAACAAATCTTTACTTGCAGCGATCTTTTACATATTAAAAAAAGTTAAAATTTAAACTCAGCTTTGGAAAATCAATCGTTGTAGACGTGACTTAGCTTATATGCTCATTACTTGGCTGCAAGTGCTTGTTAACATTACATCGTTGACTTTATGCTCAGATGCTATTCAGGTATCCTCTTTTAAACATTGAATCATAATTAAATGCTATTACTACTGTGGATCTTTTAACATGGTTACTTAGTTCACTTATTTGTCACTCAAATAGTCCATGTTTTTAATGATACTACTAATCTTGAACGTTCTACCTGCTAATGTGTGATGTCTAACTTGCGTAGATTCTCTCCGCAATCCCCGATCTATCGAGTACTGAAGTCCCTCACTTTAATAACTTGAAGTCCTTGGTAGTGAAAGTGAAAGACAGGTGGATTTACGATCCAATTACACCTCGGGTACCACTTCCACCTGTGCCCATAGGTGATAATTCTCACCCTAAAAAATAGGCAATGTTATAGCTGAGTTATCAGATTGCATTTGCAACTCTCGGGTTAGTGTTTGGGTGTTTGGTGGAACTCTCAACCTTACCAGGTCCCTCAAGAACAATAAAGCTCTGATTACCAATTTGTTGGAAATAGAAAACTAATTGTAGGAAGATAATGAAAATGAAAACTGAAACTCATATTTCTCATTCATACTAACCATCTTTAAATACAAGAAAGACAACCAGAAATTATAAATAATCATAAATAAAAAAACAGCCCATTAATTTGTAACAGCCCATAATTAAAAACATAAAACTATCATAACAGTAAAATTCTACCATAAACTCTAATAAACTCTAAAACAGGTGCTGATTCATATTCTCAACAATTTTCCCATTATCGGTGAAAACATTAATGAACTCAAGGTTGTGGCGTTTCCCCACCTTAAAATCATTTGGATCATGAGCAGGTGTAATCTGTAAAGGAAGTAACATAAAATGTACAGTATCACTTGAAAACGAACTTCAACAGAACTTTTAGCCAAAAACATAGAGATACCTTAACTGCACCCGTCCCAGAACTTGGATTAACAAGAATAGCATCACAAATTACAGGAAGTTTTCTACCACAAAATGGATGAATAGCATACTTTCCATGAAATTGTTTGAATCTGGCATCATCAGGATGTACGGCAATAGCAGTGTCACCAAGCATAGTTTCTATTCTAGTAGTAGCAACAACAATTTCACCAAGGTTCCCCTCCAAAGGGTATGCAAATTTTATTAAAACTCCAAATTCCACTGGTTTGTCATATCCTGGAACCTTTAGTGGAAACTTTTCTTTTATATCAATATAATCCACCTGCATGCAGCAAGCAATTACATTACATATGCAATATACATCAGATGAAACAGCCAAGTACATTCATTGCATACCTCAATATCAGATATTGCTGTGCGCAACACACAATCCCAATTCACTAAACGAAGGTCCCTGCAATAATGACCAAAAGAAAGTAATATCTCTGCAAAAGAGCCACTTAGGTCATATAATGGGCATATAGCCATATATATATTAACAAATAGGAGCATAAATCATTATATAAGAAGTTGAAAACTTGAGGGAGTGCTCAAAGCTAAGTAAACAGAACCAGGGCAGCATGACATTTTAATTTGACTTAATCCACACAAATATACATGATATGATTTAGCATTTCTTTTTCATATAACTGCATCTTAATATATAGATTCCAACAATTCACCAAAGGATATAAATGCATATTTTATCCAAAGTGCACAATAATATGTCAACATCATAATTAAATTTATGATTCAACAAAAACAGTCAAAAGTTTGCAAGTCCATTAAATAAATTTCGGTCCACACTGAAGATTCAATCATATCATATTTCCAAAATATGGCCCTTAGTCCATGTGTAAAATAGGGATTTATCTTTTATAGATTTTATTAAGTAGAAGCTATATTTCGTTATTCGTTTGATTACAATTACAACTATAAAAAATTAAGAAGCAATTTTTATTTTAGAATGCAGATATAATTTCTTCTTTTTCTTAAAAGCTACTCAGTAGCTTCTCAAAATAATAAGTTTTGTGATTATTTTTAGATTCTGCTTGTTTTAAAAATCTTACCCAAACATCATTAATAAATTTAAAAAATGATTATTTAAAAAAAAGTGATTTTTTGATGAAATAATGTTAATCCGTAACAAGTAGGCTCTAAACAGTATTACCCATAGTTAATACTTATCAAGCATTCTATTGTTTCCAATAACACATTAACTAAAGCCTGTCATGATATAATCAAGGACCTCTATCAATTCATGTTTGACTTTTACAAATTTTAAAAATAGAATCAACATCAATGAAGAACCATAATTCAGAAATTATGAATAAAATCATTACATAAAGGCAATGCATATTGCCAATGTCCGCCATACCTATAGATAAGTCCTTGCTTGTAAAGTCTCACGAAAGCCTCTGTCACAGCCTTAGATCTTTTGTCATCCATTGTGAAGCACTGGAAAAGAGAAAGTGTGGCACAGATAAATATGAAAGCTAATCATTACACAATGACATGTGAAATAGCTATCTAACTCCTATTGGACAGGCTTTCTTTCGGTTTTTTAGCTTTGTTGTGGGTTTCTGCTCATTCTCTATAAAGGTGTTTCTAGGTTGGACATAGACATGCATCAGAACAGGGAATTAGATATTAGATATTTACCTCACGAGACCAATCCAGAGAGGCCCCCCAATCGGCATAATTGTTGTAATATTGTGCCCCCATACTTGTTTTTCCACTGCCAAACCTATTTTTGCCAATATACACCAAAGTAGGTCATAACAAACAAATAGAAGATATCAAATTATTAATAACTTTGACTTTAAAGATTGTTTACAAAACATACCTCAGAGATAAATTTCTCACGACCCAGATCATGCCTGGTTAGTTGTTTTTCACGCATTAACTTTTTCTCCACAACCACCTATATTATAGCATAACAATCATAATTAACATATTTTAACATCATCTCCACATAAAAGTTAAGCTGAAAACAGAAAATTCAGATAAATATCATTAGAGAGTAACATTTAGTACTTGGGCAATTAACATTATTGGTCCCTAATATGTCAATTAACAAAATGATTTATATGTCATTTTACCGTTTTTAGCAAAATGAAACTTCTCTCTTGACGTATTTTGTTACTCTACTAGCAGGTCATGACCAACACAACAAACTTGGGTTTACGAGTAGACTGAAGCCGTTGCTCAGATTAAGATGCAGCAAGACAAATCATGCCATCAAAACCATATATCACACTGCCATCACTACTCATACCCCAAAAGTCATCTATATCTCCTCATTTATTTAATAGTATTATTACAATCCAAGAGATTATGCGCAATCAACACCAGATCAGCAATTTTCTTAAACCCATAACTCCTAGAAAGTGTTGATCTGGAAATGAATCAAGCAACAGAATTTGAAATAACAATTATAATAAAGGAATAAAACAAGCAGATATATTTTATAGGCCATATAAGTGATAATCCTAACACATAATAAAAAACAAAGTAAGAAAACAAGACATCTGCATAGGTATATGTATTATCATTTTTCCCACTGATTTTTCTGAATATTATCACTGAAAACTTCTCCAAAAGGATTACCATCCTCCAGTTCTCCCATTGCTGTTCTTTTTCTACTAGAAGAAAATTAAACTTGCACAAAAACCCCATACATTTTAAACCAATAACTCACTCTTCCCCCTTGTTCTTATAGCTAAAAAAGTCTCAACCTATTCATTGTTGGATATATATAGAAATAACCAAAACCAAACTAAATTCAACTTCCATGACCATTTTTCCAATAGAAGGGAAAGAAAACGAAAATTTGAGAGAAGCAAAAGTAATTGAATTGGCGCCCCAAGATTCAGCATTTATAGAAGAAATACATTATTTCATGATACTCCCAAAACTCAATAAAACAACATGAAAATATTGGAAATCACACATTGGGGCATTAGCATATAAATTCCAAAGTTCAACATTACTCACAATATTATTTTGTTCTAACTTTTTCAAAAAAAGGAAATAACACATACCAGAAAGGCAGAAAGTACGTAAACTTACAAGCAACTTAGAATTTGGATATGAAAAATTAAACTTTCAAAATAAGATACATTAACCTCCACACAACCCTTCAGAAGTAAAAACTGCTACAAAAAATGGGTACAAATCTACAAGACAACCTTTTTACATACTCAAATTGACGAGATTCAAGATAGCGCACACCTTGATCACAATTAAAAAAAATACAATGTTCAAATTCGAGATACCAAAGAGCTTGAAGAAAGAATATTTTCACTTAACTATAAATGTGATATAGGGAAACTAGAATGATAAAAGGAATGAAACATGATCAAGACAACTGACCAGAAGCTAATCCAACTGAAGGTGGTCAAAGCCCAGTAAACAATAGCTACTATCAAATTCCCATCCAAACACTTCATCTTCTCCACATAGAACCAACCTAAGGGTCCAGGTCATCACTATCTCAGCTCAAGGCAATCTCATCTAGCTGAATTAAGTTTGTCCGTATCAGCTACTTCTCCAAAACTGTCTCCAAACTTTTCAAGACTTGACTATTTATCCATAATCATCACAAAAAAAAAAAAAAATCACCTAAAATATACAGTTCATTTTACTTGGATACCTCACTCTTACCTTGCTGCATTGCACCACCATACCAATTAGGGGTGGCTAGGGAATAAATTTTCAGTACTCCATGAGCACCCACTCCTCAGTACTCCCCCTTTGTTATTTGACAGTTTTTTCTTTTTTTTAACTTTCTTTTTTCAAATTAAAATTGGGGATGCATAACTAATCATGTCAGGTGTTGGATTTTAAATGGAAGGAGTACCTACTCCTGGAGCACTGTAGATTTTTTCGTGGCTAGGTGGCAATTGGATCTACTAATCCATCCCATCTATACCTAAATCCAATCCATTCCACTTACTTATGACGATGTTTATTGAACTGGATGGATAGGATGGGTTTTAATTAAAGGACAGCTAGTAAATCAACCAAAATTTGTATTAAATATCCAAGTATCAACCTATCCTGACCCACATGGCTTCTGTGAATCCCAGCTCCCTTTAGTAGAAAATCCGAGACATCATCATAGTGCTTGAGGTGGTTTGTGAAACCTTTTATTGCCCAGCAGTAGCACAGATGATAGATACAGTCCACCATTACTTCTCGAAATTGCCAAGATTATTGTCTCTGTGCTTATCTAGAGTTATTAACCTATTTTATTTTTAGTTAATATATAATTGTGATAAATTTCCAATGACTCCAGTAGCTGCATGGCAGTGTTTCCTATATCCTAAATCAATATCAATGTGTCAGAAATACCCAAGAGCCAAGAGTATAATCACCAAAATATTTCCCCCTCTTGCTTTATTCAGTATTTCCCCACAAGGCCACAACACAAAGCTGGACCACATTTATGAAAGTTGAAATACAGCATGTATGTACAACACATGCTTCTTTACTGCAATTATAAAAGCATAAATACAGCCCGAAGTTACCATGCATAGCTTTATTTCAATCAGATAGAAAAGGAAAGTGAAAAATAACAACAGTCACTGAATGCAGAACTAAAAAACAAAGCTCTGAATGTGAGAAACTTCCAACACATTGCTAATACTACCCCAAAGACAGGCAACAGAAATTTACCCCAGACCCATGACAATTTGTATGCATAAGTTATTGGGAAATAGATATATTTATAAGTTTTGAACACCATTTAGACCACCAAACACCCATTTGGTCTTGAGTTTATTAAATATATCAAACTTCCAACTGTTCATATCAGAAAGGCAAACAAAAAATAACAATATACAATTAAAAAAAGAATAACAATATCACCACATAATATAAGATAGCTTAGTCAAAATTAAGTCAATCTACAAAGACACACATAACAAGTTCATAACAATACCTAGCCTTCTATGTCAATTAACAAATAACAAGTTCTTTATTGGTCCCTAATATGATTAAATTGCAGACTTGTGTGGAAAAAGAACTAGAGAGCCTGAAAGAGATTATCCTAAAAGGTGAAGATAAAGGAGACAAGAAAAAGGATACCTTTGACCCTGAGAAGATAGATGCATACTTGCCTGTTAGAGTAAATGAGCAGAGAGTGAGCAATCTTTTACAAGCACTCTTTGTTGGAGCATCAGTTTTTGCTATGCCTATCATAAAAAAGATTCCAACTTCTGTTCTGTGGGGATACTTTGCATACATGGCAATTGATAGTCTTCCTGGAAACCAATTCTGGGAAAGGATACTGCTTCTCTTTGTTACACCTAGACGGTGGTACAAGTAAGTGCAAGTTCTTCTAATTTCACTCATTGTCAAAGATTTACTTCATTGAATTCTTTTCAGATTCTACTAATGTTAACTTCATTGGACAGGTTGTTAGAGGGGGACCATGCTTCCTTTGTGGAATCAGTACCAATCAGATACATAATCTTGTTCACAATCTTCCAATGTGTGTATTTCTTGGTTTGTTTTGGAATGACATGGATTCCAACTGCTGGAATCCTGTTCCCCTTGCCTTTCTTTGTGTTGATCTTGGTGAGGAAGTATGTTCTTCCCAAGCTGTTCAATCCTCACCATCTAAGTGAACTAGATAGAGCTGAATATGAGGAAATTGCTGGTGCTCCAAGACTTTCTTTTAGTGTATGTCATACTTAATTCCCTTTATCTCAATTCTATTTTATATTATGGAATATAAAAGGGCTTCTTTAATTTTCCTCAGCAGATGGAATCACCTAGTTTTGGATCAAGGGAAGTATCTGATAGTGAAATATTAGATGAATTAACTACTAGCAGAGGAGAGCTGAAGGTCAGAACTGTTAGCTTTAGAGAGGAAAGGCATGGTCAGGTAACTACAATTGCATTGCTTAATTTTCTTGATTTGGAGCTGAATTAATGGCCAATGCTTTTTTTATTCTTTCTTTCTCTCACAAAAGTTTATTGCATTTGTTTGAATGTGAAGGGCTTGCAGATCTATCCTGATGAAATAGTTTGTGAAAATGAATTATCAGACAGTTAGTACTTGGAGAAAAGTTTATGAACAAGAGAAAATTAAGGTACAGTTTGTGAAATTGATCAGAACTGCAACTAGCTAATTAATAGCAAAAAAGTCTTTAATTTGTGCTGTTATAATAAGCTATCAAAGTTCAGAGTGATTCTCGTTGTAATTTCTATTGTGATGTATATCAATCTTCATTGTTACAGTTCAGAAAGTGAGGCACAGATAAAATGAAAGTTAATCATTACACAATGACATGTGAAATAGCTATCTAACTCCTATTGGACAGGCTTTCTTTCGGTTTTTTTAGCTTTGTTGTGGGTTTCTGCTCATGTTCTATAAAGGGTGTTTCTAGGTTGGACATAGACATGCATCAGAACAGGGAATTTTTTTAAGCTCATTTTTCCTTCTTAATGTCTAAACACTAAAGAAATTAGATATTTACCTCACGAGACCAATCCAGAAAGGCCCCCCAATCGGCATAATTGTTGTAATATCGTGCCCCCATACTTGTTTTTCCACTCCCAAACCTATTTTTGCCAATATACACCAAAGTAGGTCATAACAAACAAATAGAAGATATCAAATTATTAATAACTTTGACTTTAAAGATTGTTTACAAAACATACCTCAGAGATAAATTTCTCACGACCCAGATCATGCTTGGTTAGTTGTTTTTCACGCATTAACTTTTTCTCCACAACCACCTATATTATAGCATAACAATCATAATTAACATATTTTAACATCATCTCCACATAAAAGTTAAGCTGAAAACAGAAAATTCAGATAAATATCATTAGAGAGTAACAGTTAGTACTTGGGCAGTGGGCACTATAACTACAAATTGACACATGTTAGAAAAAGACTTCAATTTAAATTCTGCCTTTGCTGCCCTAAACTATGAGGCAAAAGAACTATCCAATTTGTTTCTAGCAATAAATTAGGGATAGAAAGATAAATGATAAAATGGAAGGATTAAAAATATCATTGTGTCTCAGGAACCTATCACTTTACAAGAATCCCAACCACATAGTGAGGCAACAGGTACTTAGGTTCACACAGTGACAATATTAAATTAAATGTGCAAAATATTTTTCTTTTTATTAAAAAAGAAAAGATCCTTTAATCACATGCTTATCCAAGCCTTAGCCAAATGCGTGACACTTCTTTCACCGCCCAACTGAAACATCCACAATAAATAAATGATCAATTACAAGAGAGCTAAAAACTATATGAAATGTTCTCAATTTGGAGATAGAACCTGTGTGGCAATCCCAGCATGATCCATCCCAGGCACCCACAGAGTATTGTATCCAGACATTCTTCGCCAACGAATCATCATGTCCTGCAAGCAATAAATCACATAGATTAACAATTTTGAACAGCAAAACTGAACAGTGAAAATGGTTTATAAAAGATACCTCTATTGCAGCTGTTAGAGCATGACCTATATGGAGAGCACCAGTCACATTTGGTGGAGGCAAAACCTAAAAAAACAGCACAATCTTTCAAATTTGTGCAGTCACTTTGCACATACCGCAGAAGCAGTGAAAAAAATAATCATATAGCCTGGATTTTGATTCTTTAGGGTAGACACTACTGAACCACAAGCCAACACTACTGAACCTGCGGGCTATATATTTTTTTTGGACGAAAGCTTTTTGTTTTGCGGTGACAACTTTCGGTTTTGCATTTTCAGTTATAACAAATTTGTTTTGAACAAATTTTTGTTTTCGGTTGACAAAAATTGTTTTGCGGTGACAACTTTCGGTTTTGCATTTTCAGTTATAACAAATTTGTTTTGAACAAATTTTTGTTTTCGGTTGACAAAATTTGGTGCCTATATAGACACCAGGAAATGATTAGAAGAGGCAAGAAAGGTATTACTCAATCATTTTCTCCTTCTGATATTTCTATTGTAATGGAAGCACATAATTAAGAGAGCTGCCACGTGGTGTCACATTTTTCATTCACCTTTCTGTTAGAATATTCTTATGTTATTTTCCCTTTTTTCATTCACCTTTCTGCTAGAATATTTTTCTGTTATTTTCCGTTTTGCATGCTATGTTTTCGGTTCAGCTCACATGGCACTTGCCTTATGCTTTTCCCGCTCAGCTATGTAGCAGTATATATATTCACAAACTCATTTCATTTTACTATCACATTGTTTCTCCCTTTCTTTCAAATATTCCTTCTCTCTTTCTGCGCCTCTGACACCCTCCCTTCCTCCCTTTTAAAATGGAGGAGAAGAACGTAGCAACAGAAGACAAGCTCGGAGAAGAAGACAGACTCAGCAACTTGGGGGATGACATTCTACACACTTTTCATCTCGAAAACTTGATCGCTTCTATCGTTTTGTGAGTATGGTTCTTTCTCTCCGCAATGACACTGTTCCAGTCACCTATCTTGACTTCAACTCAAGCAAGGGTCGCTTTCCTCTAGACCTTTTGGAAAGGCTTTTGATGTATGCTGTATCGCATCGAGTTCAAGAACTCAAATTCCATGTTTTTTCTAAATTCCAAATGTCGTTACCAGTACCACCTTGCATATTTTCCTGTCAAACCTTAACCAGTCTTGATGTTTCAGTTGACAGAGGACTGTTGACTGGATCACTCGATTGCACACCTTTAACCACTTTGGGTCTTCACAGCAGTACCACCTTGCATATTTTCCTGTCAAACCTTAACCAGCCTTGATGTTTCAGTTGACAGAGGACTGTTGACTGGATCACTCGACTGCACAGCTTTAACCACTTTGGGTCTTCACAGCATTGCCTTTGAAAGCGGTGGAACGGTGTGGCCATTTTTACCTTGCGTTAACTTGAATACTCTGATCATTGACAGTGTTACAGTAGTCGATATAGAACCAATCATCATCTGCATTTCAAACCATACTCTTATCAGGTTGAGTACAAGTTATAATCCTTACCACGCTAGGGATGACCTTAAGATCAGATTCTCCATATCAACTCCCAATCTTCAGTCATTCACGTATTCTGGTCTTCCTTATGAACAAATCTTTACTTGCAGCGAACTTTTACATATTAAAAAAGTTAAAATTGAAACTCAGCTTTGGAAAATCAATCGTTGTAGACGTGACTTGGCTTATATGCTCATTACTTGGCTGCAAGTGCTTGTTAACATTACATCGTTGACTTTATGCTCAAATGCTATTCAGGCTCTTTTAAACATTGAATCATAATTAAATGCTATTACTACTGTGGATCTTTTAACATGGTTACTTAGTTCACTTATTTGTCACTCAAATAGTCCATGTTTTTAATGATACTACTAATCTTGAACGTTCTACCAGCTAACGTGTGATGTCTAACTTGCGTAGATTCTTTCCGCAATCCCCGATCTATCGAGTACTGAAGTCCCTCACTTTAATAACTTGAAGTCCTTGGTAGTGAAAGTGAAAGACAGGTGGATTTACGATCCAGTTACACCTCGGGTACCACTTCCACCTGTGCCTGTAGGAGTAATTGGTTACTTGATGCGAAACTCCCCATTTACAGAGATTAAATTGATAAATACTGACCGCTAAAGGTGAGACGCACATTTAAGTCCTTGAAATTGAATTGAGATTCTTTCTTTCTTTTTTTTTCTTTTTTCTCAGATATTTGCTTAGGAAAATAGTAGAAAACTTAAGAAAGAACCTCTATGAAAAAGTGACTGCCAAGAACAAACCCCTTTACATCCCAATACCAAAAATATTGTTCTTGCTTATTTGAGAATAAGTTATTGACTTTTGAAACTACAATTTTTTACCTGAAGCTGTAACTATCTGTTGCTGTAAGCTGACCATTCTTTTGGTGATAAGTTTATGGTCTAGTGTTGTTTTTCATTATATTATCCATGAGATGTTTTATCTGTCATTGTAAAGCTAAGTTTATTTAGTTGTAGGACTTGAATCCGTAGCACTTGTAAGCTGTGCAAAACATATCATATTGTTTGTGGTGTTGGGAAGCTCCTGTCTGACTGGGTTATTTGTGCACTAAAAAACCATGACAAACCAGTCATTTTTCATGTTTAGGTGACTGCCTCTAAAAAGTCAGGATATATTAAGACACAAGCTTTCATAGTGTTTTGTGTCTTCCTTTTTATTCCCCTCTGATCTTCTTAAATCTGATCTCTTCTAAAACTATGGGTTTGCTATAATGATTGCGAGTTTTATTTATTTATTTTGTGTAAAAATGATTTGATCAGTTAATTAGGAATTAATGTTTTAATTTTACATGTTGCCATATTCTATTTCTGATCATCATATTGGGGATTTGATTGACGGTTGCTTGCTTGTCTCTTGGGAGCCTTTATGTGTTTATTTGTGATTGAATAATTTGGGCTTCTTAATTCTTATTAGTACTTTGTTAGTGATTTATCGGATTTGACATTTGTATTATTCTACGCTCACGGTTTGGTTGTCACTTGTGGATCATTGTTAATTGATTATTTGGATTTTTATTAATTTCATTCGTTTCTAATTTTATTTTAATCACAGATTATTCTACTGTGGTATTTGGATTTCGATTTTACTATGTTAATGGCGCAATGGCATCCATCACAGGTTCTTCGAAGAGGACGAAGGAGCAAATGGAATCTCTGGGGTCCGCGCGCGGAAGAGAATAATCACAGAAAAAGTACATTTCTTTGTTATGTCTTTGAATTGTTTGTAAATGCAAATATTTTAGAGTCAGGCAGCTTGGTATTGCTCAGATCAGAACACTTGACGTTAATCATGCATAAGTTGTCAATTTAGTCATGACTAATTCTTCCTTAACTAATTCTTCTCACTCGACACTATTTTTGCTATTCCCAGGAATTTGAGCTAAACCCAGAATCTAAAACCCCCTCTAATATTCATTTCTTAACTTTTCTTTTTAAAAAGTACAAGCACACAGTCACACACACAACGACACATGCATAAGTTGTGAATTTAGTCATGACTCTTGCACGTGATAAACGTCTCTAAACTGTATTTTTTTAACACTAATTTCTTTGTTTAATGAGGAAACTTCATTAATGTGCGGGAATGGAGAAAAAAATTGTGCTACTTTTGCCTAATATGCACTATCTAATCAAATTATGACAAGTGAACGGAATGCATTTGCATCTTTTTTGTGTCTTAATTTCCTGATGATTATGAAGGGAGTAATTAAGCTAATATAGTGTCAATGTTAAAATATATATAATTATCTTATATGAATTTAATATCTATATGAGTTAGATATAATAAAAAAATCAATACCATCTTTAACATATTAATATTATAAGATTTTTTTTTTCCAAAAACTTAAAATATAACTTTTTAACTATATACATTTTAAACAAATTATTTTACTTTTATAAATCGAATTAGGTTAGGTTAATGAAACAATCTCATACGCCCTAACAATCCCTGTTATATTCTCATTCTAATGTAGACAAGGAAACTAGAAAAGCATCCAAAAGAGCTTCATTTTCAAAACAAAAAGAGTCATCTTCTTTCCGTCATTTTTGTTACTGAAATTAACATAGTAAGTTTGGCTTCTTGCGCGCGTTAGCTTACAACTACATATATATTATTATATAAATCTTTCTTAAATAGGAAATTTGTATGTATGCAAAGTAGAAGCTGAGAAATGAGGACAACTAATTATATATAATTAATGTCATCCACCTATTTGTAGTTGTTTTTTTTTATGTGTGTGACATAACAACGTGTACTTGATCATGTTCCGAATCATCATTATAATCTTATATAATCAAAATGAAATTAAAATGACAATTTACTTGACAAACCATGAACTATTTCCTAAGAGTACTTCAATAAGCTACTGTCCCAACTGTTACTTTTATGGATGTAAGTTACAACCCAAGCGTAACAACAGTTGGATATCTCTCTAGAAATTTGCTTATTACCTACGGATTTTTCCTATAATTTTTTTTAGGAATTTTTTGCAAATTTTTCTATAATTTTTAAATTTTTCCTATGATTATGAAAATTGTAACAAAAAATGCAAGAAATAATGAATTTTATTGGGAATTTTCCTCCAAAAATACTTTGTAGAAAAATTTTGTAGGAAAATCTCTAAAAAATATTAGGTACAAAAGAAAATGGTATGAAATTAGACCTATAAATTTACTTGCGAAATTTTCCTACAGATTTTCTTATAAGTTATTTTCTTATGAATTTTCCTACAATTTATTTCCTACAATTTTTTTTATAAATTTTTTTTTGGGAAATTCCTACAAATTTCCCTATAACATTTTGCTTATGATTTTCCTACGAATTAACTTCCTACAGATTTACCTACCAATTATTTTTAAAAGATATTCTTGTTAATTTTAATTGCATGAAAATTTGTAAGAAATTTTACCTACAAATTTACTTGCGATTTTTTTCTACATATTTTCTTATAAGCTATTTTCTTATAAATTTTCCTACAATTTATTTTCTAAAAATTTTTTTATAAATTTTTCTTTGGGAAATTCCTACAAATTTATTTCCCAAGAATTTTTCTCTAAAATTTTGCTTATAATTTTCCTGCGAATTAACTTCATACAAATTTACCTACCATTTATTTTTAGAAGTCATTCTTGTCAATTTAAATTGCATGAAAATCTATAGGAAAGTTTACCTACAAATTAACTTACAAATTTTTCCTACAAATTTTTTTCTTGTGGATTTTCCTACAATTTATTTCCTATAATATTTCTTATAAACTCTTTTTGGGAAAATTCCTACAAATTTATTTCTTGTAAATTTTCCTATAATATTTTGCTTAGGATTTTCTTATAAATTAACTTCCTACAAATTTACTCACTATTTATTTGTTGCAATTTTTCCTTGAAAACTTTCTACGATTTTTCTTGGGAATTTTTCCTATGAATCTGTTTCCAATAAATTTACCCACCATTTTCTTCTTGCAATTTTTTCTTAGAAATTTCCTACAATTTTTCCTAAAAATTTTCCCATAAAATGGTTTCCTACAAATTTAGGTGTGAAATTCCTAATTATTTAATTTGCGAATTCTTCAAAGTCTCAGACTCACCTCCCGTTTGGTTTAAATTTCGTGCTATTCAGAATCAATTCTGCAAGAATTAATTTTAAATTATTTTCGTCTTTCGTAAAGCGTGCATTGTCAATCTCAACTATTCATTTCAAGAATCAATTCTATTCAACTTAAATCTGTTATGTTTTTTTTTGGAGCCTAACCTCATTACAAATGGTATCAATGTCAACCAGAAGCGATACGTCGTCGTATCCGGCATCGTCGCCTCCGCCATCCCCTCCCTCGTCCTCGCCCGTGGTCGCCTCTGTACCCGAGCTCTCCGTCGTCGTGAGCGATTTTGTCGAGGGAGTCCTGGAGATCGGTGCCTTCCTCTCGATGCCGTGGAAGCCAAGGACAGCCACAGACAGTCAGGTACATCTCTCTGATCTCGTCTCCGCCATTAACAAGGTCGCAGAGGTTATCGTTGTTATTAATCTTGTTCGATTAATCTCATTTCTTCCACATAACACATTTCCTGAATCTCTTGAATCATCAATTACTATTTTACGATTAGTTAGTTAGATATACATTTTGATCAATTACCTTCACACATTTTGACCGATTATTAGTTGTCAGCTCTTCCTTTTAAATCTGATTTGTGGTCCTGTATTTAATTTTATCAATGTACCTTCTCGGAATTGGAAACTCAATGTATTAGCACTGTAACCTGGATAAGGAGAGAAACAAGATAGTGTTCAAGTCTTGAAATTCTCTTGTTACAGTTCTAGCTGATACATTAACTAGTAGTAATAATAAAATTGTCAGTTCCAAATCTTTGGTTAAATCTATGGTTTATGAGAATATCTTTTGTTTTTTTTGTATATCAGTAGTAAAATGAATTTGACATTGAAAACTAGATCAATTCTGCTTTATCAATATATCTTAAGTTAAATCTGATTAAATTAATATCGCTTGGTCGTGGACTTAAACCTTGTCATTATATTGTTCCTAATAGGATATCAAATGTTGAAGTTACTGATGCACGCTTCTAGAATCTCTAGATATCAATAATATTCAAAGACATCTTTGGTTATTCTAATGGCTTTTAATTCATTTGCATTTGGATGCATATTTGTGTTTTTCAGAATTTGGAAAGTTCGCTATTAACTAATAGACGTATATGTAGATCACTTCTGAAGTTTATGAGGCTATATTCATCAAGGTTAGTTTTAGTTTCAGTATTTCCTTTTATGAGGCTATACTAGCTTGATTACTGTAAATTATGCAGGTTTTTAATAACTTATTTTGTTATTACCATAATAGTTCATTCCTATTTTGTCTTATTAAACTTTGGTTTTGTTCCTTGTATGAAGTTATCATGTTTTTCTTCTTAGTCTGGCAGGCAGGCTTAACAAAGGGACTATTAGCCCATCCTAAGGCAATAAGTTCTTGGTAAAATTTGCTTATGCTTAACTCAATATAAGCGTAAGTTTCTTTTTTTGCTAGCTCTTCCTACAACCTGTACTTTCAAGGTACCTTATAGTTTTTGGATCAGAGTGCTTAGGTTGCTGCTTTTCAGTCCATTGTGAGATGATTACAAATACAAAACTTCACCCTCACTTTCTCCTATAATGTTTACATTTTATTTATTCTCTCTGTAAAAAGAAAGCTAGATTTATGTATTAGGAGATTTTTTTCCGTAGTATTAATGTCCAAGAAGCACTCACCAGGCTTAGAGGAGCATGGAATATGGAAGGTGGATAGTCCATTCAAGTCTTGGGAGTTTGAATATTATTACTCGAACCAATAGCATAACAGTGATGAATATTACATATGTAGGATAGGAGAGACACATGATTTTGAGAGCAGTTTAATTTAGAGTAAATTTAGCATAGCCATGAATGTGGCATAGGACTGCTTGTTGATCATAAATTAGGCTTGACTGATGCACTTGGCTTTCTAATGCCATTAGTTCTTGCAAAGCTAGGCAATGATAATTTCTTCGGTTCAATGTTCTTGGATGAGGCTCGTGGGTTTAGTCTTGGACCATTTTTTCTTGCTGTGTAAATCTCTCATCATTTCTTCTGTACAGGAAAAATGTATTTTGTTTAGGAAAAACTATGCCACCCAAAAACCATTAGCATTCAAGAAAAAATTTATATATGAAATCAGCATGTAGTTAACAACATACTCATAGCCTAAATGCTAACTCCAACCCTTCCTTGCCCTTCTCTTTTCCTTTCATCCCAAACATGTTCTTCTGTTCTAGGCTCAAATGATCCCTAAGAATCATTTAGCGAACATATGGTTTTAATTTAGAGTTAAATGTTGACAAGTTGTGCATTGCTTTGATACGTGCATAATATAGAAAGTAAATATGATGAGAAAAGACTTAACTTTATTTATGATGAAGAGTACAAATATATATAGGTACAAGAGATGAATTTCAAAAGAAATAACTACAATATAATTTTGAATTTAAAATGGATAACAAGAACTGGTTGTGACAAAAACTTAAAATATCTCAACCGCTTACACGCCCCCGCAAGATGGTGGAGGGGTAACGACACCAATCTTGGATAGGAGAAATGAGTGTCGAGGCCCGGATATACTCGAAGCTCCTTTTTGGCCACCAATTTTCGAACAAAGTGATAATCAATGGATAAATGCTTCATGCGTGAGTGAAAAATTGGATTGGAGCATAGGTAGGTGGCTCCAATGTTGTCAGAGAGAATGGTGGGTTGGCTGGATAAAGAAACTCCTAGTTCTTTGAGAAGTTCTTGTAACCAAAGAACCTCTGTAGTTGTGGAGACGATAGTGCGATATTCAGCTTCAGTGGAAGATCGAGCAACAGTCTTTTGCTTTTTACATGACCAGGATATGGCGTTTGGGCTAAGATAGATGATGTAAGCAACAGTAGACCTACGATCTTCAGTGTTACCAACCCCGTCAGAGTCACAGAAGGCATTTAGATGAAGAGATGAACTTTTGACAAGATGAAGCCCGTGATTGATGCTGCCTTTGAGATAGCGCAAGACACGCTTTAATGCTTGCATATGGATTTCCTGTGAAGCTTGCATATGTTAAGCTAATTTGTTGACTGGGTATGCTAAATCCGGACGAATGATAGCTAGATAATGAAGAGAGTCAATTAGTCGTTGAAAAAGTGTTACTTCACAAGTAGAAGCATCAGGCAGTGGTGTTAGACAACATGAAGTTGACATTGGTGTGGCAACAGGCTTTGCATCAACCATGTTTGCAAGTTGAAGGATGTCTCTAATGTAGTGTTGTTGTGACAAGAAGAGACCAGAGCTTGTTGGAATGATTTCAACTCCAAGAAAATGAGATGGTTGACCAAGATCTTTAAAAGAAAATTTCTTAGCAAGAGATGATTGGAAGTGACGAAGAAATTTTTCATTGTTCCCAGTCAGCAACAGATCATCTACATATGATGTAAAAAAATAAAAATAAAAAGTAAAAATATAAAAAAAAAAGTTAATAAAAAAAAAACCGCATACACATAATTGCTTGTGATGAGATTTAAAAATTCAGATGTGCAATTGATATCAGTAACCAAAGAAAACCGAACTTAAACTATAATCAATATGAACAGAAAACAAATTTCAATGTTTATGTAAGAATATAAGTTGTTATCATGTACCAACTCTGCCATCTTTGCTCATAAATATTATAGAAAGTACTAATGATACTTTTTGGGTTATTCTTAAACATATTGTTATGTCATGTTCATATGGCAGTTCATAACTCCATTAAAAAATAGGTTGTTTGACTTGGCTAATCAGGATTCTAGAATATTAATTATTACAAAATACATGTGATATTTTTAAACCTGATTAAAGTTGGATGTTAGGAATCATGCTTGATAGATCATATTGAGCTTATAAAGTAAAGGAAGAAAGGAAAAATGAAGATAATGGAATAATATTGAGAAAACTATTTAAATTAACTTAGGAAGAAAAATAAGTTTAGTATTTTAAATAAATTAAGAAAGAGGAATACTTTAAAATATACGTTAAACTACTTTTTTAAATAACTTGTAAAAATTACATGCACTTAAGTTTCTTTTTGATTGTCAACGCAAGAAATATTGCAAAGCAAAAACATATACATAAGAAAAGGATTTTGAGCCTGGTTTAGAACTCTTATTTTTAATTTATTAAAATAACATGAATTTAAAACTCCCTTAGGAATATATTTTTGATTCCTTTGATGTTCACTGCTTGATGTGATAGTAGGTTTCTTCTCATTCTCATAACAACCAAAATTGATATATGTTTCAGAAGAAAATAGATTAGAGTTTTTTTGGTATAAGACCATAAATATATTAGTTTAGATATATTTTTTTGGTGTAAGACCAAACATGGATATAGTTTAGATATATTAGTTTATTAGTTTATTCTCTCTTTTTTTTTTGTCTTCACCCGAGTGAATTTTTTATATAGAAGAATATATGAAAGTGACCCCTTTATTTTCTTGAAGTAGAGCTATATTACTTGTAGAATCTAAATTGGTTTGATTTGATTGTTTATATAGAAAATGGAAATGCCTGGACACCGGACATGGATGTATATATAGGTGGCAATTCGGGCTACTCGGCCCGCCTTGATGTGGGTAGCGGGTTTTATTGGGCCGGGCTAAAAGCCTGGAAGTTATTCGGACTTCTAAAATAGGTGCCCGAGCCCTATCCTTTTGCGGACTTTTTGCGGGTAGCCCAGTTTTTTTTTACAGATTTTTGTGGGCTACCCGACTTTTTTGCAGTTTTTTTGCGGGTACTGGGCTTTATCGGGATGGGCTAAAAAGCCCGAAAGTTATTCGTGCTTCTAAAATAGGTGCCCGAGCCCTACGTTTTTGCGGGCCGGGCCGGTCGGGCTAGCTCATTTTGCCTACTCTAGATGTATAATAGGCTTCTTCCTGTTCGAAGAGGATATACAAGTGAGATATACAAATGAATTTTTAAAAGGTGATGAAGAATGCACAATATTTTCATTCATTACTGGCAGAATCCGCTAAAGGTTTTTAAGCTAATATTTTTATTATTTTTGTATTATTTTACAAGCTGATGTTGAGATGAATAACTGTCATTGTTACATGTCAAAACATCCCTAATGAAAATTGTTTTGTTTATTGCTTCACATTGGGACTGGGCATTTTGATCTCAGGATCATTGATAACTGCCTAAAGGTTACTCAGGAGTTGATGTTTTCAATCTTGAAGGAGTCTGACACGTGGAAACTAATGTGAGCTTGTAGGAGTCTGACACATGGCCTTCTGTGGTTTCTTGGTGTGCTCTTTAAATGTTCATTTTAATCTGGTTCTTTATTTTTACATTTTGATTTCATGTGTTTAATTTTATGATTGTGTGTAACCACAAGATGTATATGGGCTAAAAAAGCTTGCAACATAGTAGTTATGTAAGCTAAATTGTTTTAAGGAATTGTTAATTTCATCAATAGGTTTCTTTGCAAAACCCAATTATTTAAAAATGCCTTGGTTTTAATTTTGGTGTTAATGGAACAACCTCGTGCAGTGTGAGATTTTGTAGAACAAAGTACTCTAGTGGCTTTCTTTTATAGATTTTTAATTTGTGGAATTATTGCAGATTTTTCCTACAAATTTATCTATGGATTTGCCTACAAAATTTTTCTACAAATTTTCTATGGATTTACCTACAAATTTTTTCTTTGGATTTATCCATGATAATTTCATATAGATTTATTTATGAATGTTTCTTGCAAATTTACCTACAATTTTTTTGTTACAAATTTACCTTCAAATATTTCCTATAGGTTTATCTGAGAAAATTTATTACAAATTTATCTATAATTTTTTTCTACAAATTTATCTAAGATTTGTTCCTATAAATTTACCTATGAATTGAATTACCCACGAGCATATTTCCTATGGAGGAAAATTTATAAAAAAATATGTAGGAAATGCATTTCCTACAGTTTTTTTGACAAAAAATTGTAGAAAAATCAGTAGGAAATGAGCAAAATTTTAGTAGTGTGATCTTAAAACATGTGAATGGTCAGGATGTGGGGTAATTATAGGGTGGACCCTTTGAGTTTGGGTCCACCATAGACCTTTACCATAGATAGTATAAATTTAATATTAAAAAATTTATTAATAAATATTATAAAATTAAAATTATATTTTATAGTAAAAAAAGATTAGTGGCCTATGGTGGACCCAAACTCAAAGGGTCCACCCTATAATTAACCCAGGATGTGAGCTAGTTCTTCATGTCACCCATAAAGTTTTATATTTTATAAAATTTCAGATTGGTCCCTGTTCTATGTGTTACAAATTTCTTTGTTTTGGATTTAAAAAGCTTAAAATCCATTTCATTTAGGGAAATTTAAAAATCAATAGGATAAAATATTTTTTTTTACCGCCGTAAATTAGCAATTTTTGAATTTAATCCATATAATTTTTTTTATAAAATTATCATCCCAATTTTTTTCCAAAACAATTTACAATCAACCATAATGTATATTAAAATGAAAAAATACAACAAAAATAATTTTACTTTGTAATGTGAATATTAACACACATTTATATAAAATATGTATTCTCTTGTGTTAATCATAGGTATTCCCTATTACCAATGACAATTCTATTCAGGGTTTAATCACAGTTAAAACTTAAAGAAATAAAATTGCACATAATGTAAATTAAAAAAATAAAAAAAAAATGCAATCTAACTTGTAATATTACATATTTATGTATACATTAAAATATTATTTCGATTTCCCTAATATTTTTTTTAAGTTTTTCCACTGGGGTATGAGACTAGGTGATTCAATGGGATGAAGGGTAACAGCCTCAATTGCTTACATGGAACGGGCTTTCAAGATCGTGAACAAATGTACCATTTTTGTCAAATCCCAATCTAGTAAGAGTAATATTCCATCCCATACTAGTTATAAAATAATGTTTGGAAATTTTTTATGGTATTATTTATAAGATAAAATATATAAATCTAGAAGTATTTAATATTTTTTTTCTCATATTTGCTATTATTAATCATTAAAGAATTTAAATTGACACAATTATTATGATAATGAATTTTAATTTTAAACTTGCATAATGATTGCTTCAATAAAATTATTACTTTATATTTTTATTCATTATATATTTATTAGAGTAAATTTTAAATTTAAGTTAATTTTTTTAATTATAAATTTAATGTGATTTTTATGAATCACAGATATCTTCTACAAGAGATAATGTTGCTATTACTATGAGGTATAACGTTTTAATGACATTATTATGAAACTATTATGAAGGGATTATTAAGAAATTCAATTAAAAAGCTTTTAATTTTAAGGTATAATAACGCGTTACACAGAGGTGGAATTCTATTTAGTTAAAACCCATATACTAAATAGTTAGCAGCTGTATTTTTTAATATGTGATTTTTTAATATGCTAGTTTCTTTCTTCAAACAATAGTTAGCAGCTGTATTTAAAAGTACGTGTTTTTTAATAATGTTTTATGGTAAAAATCAACCTACAAGTTTCCGTCTCTCACGTTTAACCGTGGAGTTGAATAGCAAATTTAATAATATATTTAATTTTTAAAAATTACAAAGAAGTGGGCACGCAAACCTGGTAGTATAGGTGAAAACACGGTAGTAAGTTACCTCCCTTATTTAAGGTTGTACTCTTTTCGTCCCTTGTTACAAGACCTCTTTTAGAAGAATTGGACGTCCCTAACTATAAGATCTTGTACAAATTTTTAGATAAATTAATTAATTTTTTTCATATTTACCCTTAATTAATGTTTAAGTTTTCAATTTTCATGTATTGATGAATGTGAACAATTAATGAAGTTTTACCTTCATGGAGGTGATGTTCCTAATTTGCCTCAAATGTAGTGAACTTTAAATAGGGGTAAATTTGGAATGATGTAATTTATTTTAAAAGATCAATGCACTAACTAACTTTTCTTAAACTGTGTGATATGATTGAGAGGGTCTTATAATAAGGGACGGAAGTATAATAGAGAACACCATAAGCTACTGATAAAATAAATAATATGATGGGATAATTTTATCATCCAAACACTGCTTTTTTAACATCAAATATGAAGGAGTAAATTTTCATGGCTCTGTCTGTCGGTGTACCATGGTTCATGTGGTCCAAAATGTGAAAATATAATATAGTAATTTAAAATTTTAATCATCAATTTAACGCTCATTTTATTAAAGATTGATATTAAACTTATTTTTAGTTATTTTTATGAAATATTGGTTGAAAAGAATAAAAACTCGAATCGATAATACTGTATAATCTAAAAGTTTCTCCTTCAACTTTAAATTGATATATACTCACCAAAACTAGCATAGGTTGTATTGTAAATCAATATTTTCTCTTAAATTAAACTCAAATAGTCATATAAAGAATCTTTAATAAAAAATAAAAATTATTTATTCATTTTTTGTGATCAATAAAATGTAATAAAATGTAAGTTGGACTAGATGGACAAATTTTTATTTGGTCAACCCTAGAATCATCCAATTTTTATTACTGAAAGTTCAATACTTTCCTAGCTACTCAATTTGTGGTTAAGATTTTTCATTTTTTTAAAAAAATAAAAAGTGTCGAAAAAATTTCACCAAGTGAAGAAGGTAAAGTAGTGCATGTTAATTTGGACTTACTTTTAATTTTAATTTCTTTATGAAGTACTTATCATCACCACTAGGTGTGTATGATGATCTGCAGTTAATTTTCAATTATAAAAACAAAACCTATGTCGATTTTTTTAAGTTTTATCTCGATCGGCACATTAGGAGCGTGGATTCTTTTTCAATAAATAATTATATCATAACTCATATGTGTAGAAGGTTTGTGTATATCCATTCTTGTAGTTGATAAGGAAGAAATTTTTCTCAATTTCTCTATGTGGAGAAGTGAGAAGCCTATATATGCTAACATTTCAAATAGATAATGAGTGTGTTTGGAAGTTGAATAAATTAGCTATTAGTTTATTTGATTAGCTTATAATAAGTTAATTTGATTAATATAAAAGTGTTTGGCAATGTACCTCAAAGTAGCTTATTTTAAGAGCTTTTAGCTTTTAACCTACAAGCTACTTCACCTAACTTTTAACTTCTATAGCTTGCGGCTTATTTAATTTTCTTTCATCATTATCTTTTATATTTTAATACATTTCCCTTATTATTCTTATTTTATTCTTACCTATTATTATCTATTTTCAATTTTAATGGTAAAAACCTTTCAATTTTTTTTAACTATTATTACCTATATAATAATTAATTTAAAAAATTATGAATTAATTTTGCTATTTTTCTTCACTATTTATGAAATTATTTTTACATTATACTATTTATTTTATAATTTTATTATTTATTTTAATTTTTAATTAAATATTTTATCACTAAAAGGTTTATTAGGAATTTAATTATTTTTTAAAAATCTAAAATTATAATTAAATAATAATATATGTTTGTCTAAAAATTAAAAATAGAATTTAAATAATAAAATTATGTAATTATATTCCCTTTATGTAATTTTACATTTACCAACTAGTTTATCAGCTAGTTCTACCAAATGCTTCTAATTCAATAAGCTAGCTTATCAACTCGGAGCTTATCAGCTAGTTTATTAGCTAGAAGTTAACTTATCGGCTAGTTTTGCCAAACACACCCAATCACAGTGTAAATAATTAGTCTACAGTCTTTTATATTTATAATATGAATAAATTCCATTATTAAAAAATGATTAATCATACACAAGACTACATGTTATTAATAGCCCGTTAGCATCAATGTATAGTATTTTTAAAAATTATATTAAAAAGATATCTAAAATTATATATATAAACTTTTTAAATTAGGAAAATAATATAAAAACAAAATGTGTAAATTAATTAAGACATATTATCATTTATATTTATTAATTTATTATATATGATGTATTGAAATTTTAATATATGAATTCTAAATTTATATGTAAAAAATTTGATATTTATAATCTAAATATTTATGCTTAACTAAACTTAAGTAATAGTACACATTTTAGAGAAAAAATATAAAAACAAAATGCAAGATCCTTGATATAAAAAATATATAACACACGTCATATTAAAAATGAGAATGGATTAGAAGAAGTTTTCACATTTAAGAATTATAGATTCAAATTTAATATATAGAATTAAGTTGATTTTCTCAAGATATATTTAAATATTTATAAAATCTACTCCATCATAAAAAAAATTATAATAGATAAAATAATAAATATTTTATACCATATAACATTTAATTAATTTAAATTGTAATAAATCTGTGGTTATACGTACAAATTTACATTAGGTTAAAAAATACAGATAACAACCATGCTTATACAAATATCAACTTGCCTGACTCATATTAAATATGATTTTTTCTAATTCTTTTTAATCCACGTAATATTGCACAGAGAATGATAAATTAAAAATAAATTTTTTATTCAAAATTATAATATTTAATAATATTGGTGCGTTGAATATTGTGATAATTATAATTTATAATAATTTTTTAATTTATTATCATTTATCTAGGTTAAAAAATCATTTTTTAATTAAAAAACCCTTACGGGAATAAAGAAGGAAAACAATGAAAAAACGGTCTTTTAATTTGTTAAGTAAACAGAGCTAACCAAGTTGTTTTGTCGTGTTTGCCTACTGTGTACTCCACAATCCATACTAATACGAGAATCATTAATTTTAAATATCGTTAGGTATGAATGTGATTAACACTACTATTATTTATTTATTCATATAAAGCTTTTGAAGTTATCTTTTTTATTACTCCTACTGTACACACTGTATAAGCATTCTCATATATAGTATAATGAATTTTGCAATGCCCTTTAGCTTTCATCTAAATTATAGATATAGAAGTGACAGTGTAATGATTTTGAAGAATTCATCTATCTCTATCTATATCTATATATATATATATATATATATATATATATATATAATGTATACTATTAGTGTAAATTATATAATTAATATGACACCTCAATTTTACATAAACATTCAATGATGTGTCGCTACATTATTTAATGAATATGACATTTTAATTTTTATTAAATAAATTCAATAAAAATAATGTGACAGCGTATCATTGAATATTTGTGTAAAATATTTCTTTGTACATGTGTATATATATTAAACTTTAAATAAAATACTTAATTATTGTAGCAAAACAGAGAGACGAACAAATAATTAAGTTTTATTTAGCTATATCATAAAAAAAGTATAAATTAATGTAGCCCGGATATATTTACAGGTTTTGCAAGTTTTTGTAGATTTCCACAGTTTATATTTTATTAAATAAAGCTAAAAACTCTAAGAATTATTTAAAATTCTAAAATAAAAGTCTCAACGCTACAACTCTAGAATCTAGATCTTATTTATATCTCCTATTTCTATATCTTATCAATCATCTTATACCTCCTATTTCTATATCTTATGTCTCCTTCTATAACGTTAACATGCATCTCGCACATTGAAAAAACAAATGTAAAAGTATGGATCTCACTCCATTTTTATTACATTTCGCCCATATTTCTTTATTGAATCAAATAATAAAAATATGAGTAATTCTCTTCTCTTCTCTTCTGTTTCTCTTCCTCTCCTTTATTTCTACTCTATCTCCATCATATCAAACAATAACATATAGTGTTAGGGGGAAAATATAGTATCATTCTGGCGCGAATTGACCAGAAATTAAATTCTTGCTAAGTTAAGTATATGATACAGTTTTGTGCCAGAGATCCGTGCTCGACCGTATGCATGCTATTCACCACCAAAAGGATGGTTGGTGATTGAAATTCAGTTCTAAATTTTAGGTAGGTAGGTTGGTATCACTATCACAACATCATGAAAACAAATGGATGACAGGATCTCACTAGCTATCAGCAACTATATAACGAGGTAGATTCTAGGGGTGATCAATTTTTGGTCCACCTACATACTCTAACTTTTTTTTACTTATAAAAGGTGAATAGATAATATTTTTTTATTAATAGTCTTTATATCACTATTTAAATTTAATTTAAGAAAAAATATGTATTTACAAAATAATTCATGCTAATTTTTGTTGAGGATATATCAATTTAAAAGTTAAAAAGTAAAATTTTACGTTACATAATAATATCAATCAGAATTTTTATTATTTTTAAGTAATATTTTATAAAAACAATTAAAAATTATTTTAATATCAATTATTAATAAAATAAACATTAAATTTAATGATTAAAAATTTAAATTATTATATTTTTATATTTTAAACTACATGAATCATGGTCTACCGTAAACAAACTCAGGTAACAATGGCAATTTGGCTGGCATTTACCACTACTACTAGCTAGTACTAGTACTAGGGATGGGGATGGCGTATATAATTGTGTTCCAAATTCATTCAGATGACGTCAAGTCAATGATGTGATTGTTTCCTCCCATATATATTATTATCAATAAAAAATATCAAACTCGTGAAGCAAGCGTTAATTTAAATATTATTGAGCTACTTACAGTCGAGTGACATATATATATATATATATACACTCAAGTATATATTATATTATATTATTATGATTTAAAAAAAACGCAAACAGTTTACACTTTTTTTTAACTTTTTTATTTAATAAATTGTATGCGACTTTATGAAATAAGTAAGTAAATCTAAATTATTTAATAAAATCTACATCGATTTATTTAATCATATATATGTTATTAAATTTATTTATAATTTAAAAATTACTCAAGTGGTGCTCAATTATTGAGCCATTGGTCATATCGGAAAAGAGGTTGCTTTATTGCTGTTTAGGATTAGTTTTTTAATCTGATCAATAAATTATGAACTAAAATTTAGCTACTGTTTTGATGTAAAGTATGTAACAATGTACTAGTGCATTCTGGAAAAAAGTTAACTTTTTTTATATATAGTCCATGCAACGGTAAACTTATTTTGATGAATTAATCAGTGATATAATATAAATTAAATATAAAAACCATCCAAACTTTGAAAGGTACCTATTTAAATGAAAATCAATACAATTATCGTTATAAAAATAATAATGATTTTTTTCTAGGCTATAAATAATAATAATGAAATTAAATAGAACGAATATATAAACGTGTCATATTGGTTTTTTTAATAAATCACACGTGTACACGTGTCAGTAAAATTCAGATATCCATTTCACCTGAATAGAAAATAAATTAGTTTCAGATGTTCAGGTTAATTAATGATCAGCAACAAGATCTCCATATTATCGAGGCATATATATAGCAATGTGCCATTTATAAATTTGAATCATCCGCAAAAGACAGATCAATTAATTAGTTATTGTTCTGTATATATGGCATGTATTAACTTGTTTGAAATTAATTACAACTTGTGTACATAGCAATACTTTAATTTCTTGTTAATATTTGGCGAGGAATCGAATTCTTAATTATTTTCCTAGGCGCGCGATAAATGTCATATCTCAATCATTTATTGATAAACAGCATCATCATGCTTAGAACCAACTTGAATATTTCAGAAGACGAATCTCCTCTCTTCCTGTGTTAACAACCATCATATTTCGTTTTCAAAAAATTAAAAAAAAATCATAATTCGATGCTCTGTACTGTATTTTACTAAGAAAGAGTCTCTATTAATTTTGCTTTTAGTTTTAGTGACAGCTCAAGCATTGCACAACAGCCGCCCCAACGCTTTTAATTTTACCGCGGATATAATAACATCAGCCTTTTTAATTGAGATAAGACTTTCCGTTTTTGTTTTTTCCTGTAACAAAAAAATTGAGATAAGACTTTCATAAATGAAATTTTTTTATTAAAGTAAAAGTATTAGTTATATTAAAAACAAATAAATAATAACTATTTCTAATTTTAATAAAAATTTGGTATTTTAAAAAAATTTATCCTCTATCATAAAGACTGATGTTATTAATTAAAACTGTTAATTTAAATATATAACATAATGAATTTTTGTGCAATTTCAAAAGGAAAATGATTGATGACTCTAATTCGAGTGTGATAAGTAGAGGGTGGAGATAAGAAGAGAGAGAGAATAAATAAGATAAAAATAATGTAAAAGAGTTATGAAAAAAATAGAATTGATTTGAAGCAATAATAATATTTGAATACCTACTAATTCTATATATATCCATTTGACATCCTTTAATTCTCTCCATCTATCTTTCTTTTCTGTCACGTCAAATCATATATCACAAATCATATATCACATGGATCGCTTTTCTCTTTCATCTCTTCTTTAATTTTCTCTAATTCTTTTTTTTGGTTTATATAAAAAAATTAGAGAAATAAAAAAAATTATTTTTTATAATTATTTGGTTGTGAAAAAATAGAAGAGAGAGAATTTATAGAAAGTTAAAAATGCTAAAAAGTTAAAAAGAGGGTGTTGTCTAGGGTGGATGAGGAAAAAACTCTTCCACCAGTGAAAAAGGCCTTATACACCATTGGATAAATTATTAAAATAATGAACGGTTATGATTTTTCACCTGCAACCGTTCAAGTGGGTTTTTTATATTTTACAAACAAGTCCAACAGCCTTCTTTTTTTTAATTCAACGCTTTTACTTTTTTCTATTTTATTTTTTATCATATTTTTAATTATTATATTAAAATATTTTATTTCATTATCTATTAATTTTTTATTATATAAAATTACATATTAAGAAATATAATAAATATGTTAATTTACATTAAATTTAAAGTATTTTTTCTAATATATCATTTATCTCCCTAACTTAGTCATTAATATTTTAACGTATTATCTTTCTTATCTACTTTACTCTTTATCTTGAAATTGTTCCCCCCAATACACGTGTTACATTTTCTCACTTGTGTTCTATTAGTTTTTTATTCTCACCTAACTAAAGTCATTTTTTTATGAACCACAAGTATCCTTTACTAGGATTTTTTTTTTCAATGCTACAGTGGTACGTAAGTACTCACTCCATTGAAATTTGACACCTACTTATGCATGGTAAGTTTTTACTAATTTAAAAATTATTCTAAATTAAAAAAAAATTCTGACCACACAATGTGTAAGAAAGTGCTTAGCCTTCAGTGCTACCGTGGTACTGAAAATTTACTCCTTTAGGAGATGTGGTCTTGCTCCTGCCATTTTTTTCCTTTTGCTTTTTAATCATGTTTTCTATTATTATTAATATTATTATTATTATTATATTAAAATATTTTCTCTCATAATCTTTTTGTATTAATTTGTTTAATTGCAAAAGTGAACTTTTTAAATAAATCGCGAGTAGGTATACTTTACGGGAGGCGGTCATGTTATTGTCATTTTCTTTTTTTTACACATTTCTTTTTCTCTTTTTTTATTATTCCTATATTAAATAATTTCTCTCATTATTCATTTCTATTTAATTATATGTTCATTACATAAAAACACACATTAATAAATACAATAAATGTATTGATTTACATTAAATTAAATGTGTTTTATCCAATATATCATTTAATTCTCTATTTTATTCATTAATATTTTCACTTATCATTTCTCTTATCTATTCTATTTATCTTTTACTCTATATTAAAATTGTTCCCACAGTACTCGTATCATGTTTTCTCACTTTTATATTTTATTTTATTTATTTTGTTAATTATTCTCACTTCAGTAAAGTGATTTTTAATGAATAACATGTATCCTCCATGGGAGCTAGCCCTGCTTCTGCTGCTTTATTTTTTATCACACTTTCATTTTTGTTATTATCATATTAAAATATTTTCTCTCATTATACATTCCTATTAATTTTTTTCATCACAAAATAATTTTTTTATGAACCACGGGAGGCGGTCCTTCTCCCTGCTCCTTCTCCATGTCATCTCCTTGTTTCCCCTTTTTTTATCACAATTTATTATTATTATTATTATTATTATTATTATTATTATTATTATTATTATTATATTAAAACAGTTTATCTTATTTCATTTTGTTTATTTGTTTAGTTATATAAAAACACACATTAAGAAATACAATAAATGTGCTGATTTATATTAAATTTAATGTGTTTTTCCAATATATTAATCTCTATATTTTATACATTAATTTTTCACTAATTATCTCTTTTATCTACTTACTATATATTAAAATCATATCCCTAGTACATGTCTCATGTATTTTTACCTGTGTTTTTTTTGTTTTTATTCTTGCTTTAGTAAAATGATTTTCTTATGAACCATGGATATCCTCTACAGGAGGCAGTCTTGCTCCTACCATTTTTTCTTTTTTCTAACAAACTTTCATTTTCTTTATTATTATTATAATTTAAATTTATAATTATATTTATGATGTTTAGTTACTATTTTTACGAACATAATTTTTAATTATAATTATAAAATTTATAATTATGTTATTTTCATCTATTTAAATAAAATTATTATTTTATATTTTAATTATTATTTATTTATTAGAGTAACTTAAAACTTAATTAAGCCAATTTTTTAATTATTTGTTTAAAATGTTTTTTATGAACCACGTGTATCCTCTATGGGTGACAGTCATGCTCTTGTCGTGAATATCCACATCATGGTGAGACTTAATCTCACAATAAGGGTTTTTTCATATATTTTATATTGATTAAAGTGATTGAGTTGTGAAATCTCAATTATATAATTTAAATTTATAATTACATTTATGATGAATTGGTTATTATTTTCTATAAACATATTTTTTTAATTAGAATTATAAAATTTATAATCAAATTATTTTCATGTTCTTGAATAAAACTCTTATTTTGTATTTTGGTGAATTTTCAGATTTATCTCTGTTTATGGTGAATTTTATTCCCTTTAATGTTATTAAATTCACTTTAAATTAGCGGAAATTGTGAAAAGAATATGGAAAAATCATTGAATGCTCATTTTGGTGTGGGAATGGAGGTGGTTTGAGTTGAGTGGTTTTGAGTTGGTGGAAATTAATGAACCAAACACATGCACAGTCACACAATCCATAACCACATACACAACCCCATGCAATTGTTTTCCACATTATTTTAACTTGATACTAACACGGGATGGTCATGTTCACACTCCAATTCTCCCAAGGAGGTGTCAAGAAATTTTGGTCATTTTTCGGATGTATCCCTATTTATGGTGATTTTTATTCACGTTAATTCAAATTATTCACTATAATTTGTAGAAATTAAGATAAAAAAATCTGGAAAAAATCAGGGTGGTCATGTCCACATTCCAAATCGTCCAAGGAGGTGTCGGGTAAATTTCAGTGAAATTTCAAATTTATCCATATTTATCGTGAATTTTATTCACTTTAATGCTATTAAATTCACTTTAAAGTGGTAGAAATTATGAAAAATATGGAAAAATCATGGAATGCTCATTTTGATGTGGGAATAATGTGGTTTGAGTTTTGAGTGATTTGAGTTTGGTGGCATTAATGAAACAAACACATGCATAAACACACAATCCCTAACCACATGCACAACCATGCAATGTTTTCCACGTGATTTTATCTTGACACTGTCTCGAGGTGGTCATGTCCATATTCCAAGTCACCCAAGGAGGTGTTCGATAAATTTTGGTCATTTTTCAGATTTATCCCTATTTATGGTGAATTTTATTCACTTTAATGCAAAGTATTAACTATAATTTGTAGAAATATGAATTTTTTTGGAAAAATCGTGGAATACTCTTTTTTGGTGTGAAAAACTTTGGTGAGAGTTTGGGGTGGTTTTGAGATGGTCGAAAAAAATAGACTTTTGAAGGGTCACTTCCATCAAAGGTACAAAAACATTAACCATAACCCTAATTTTATGCATAACCCCATCCAACTCTTGCCGACGTTATTTTATCTTGACATTGCCTCGGGTTGCAATGTCCACATTTCAGGTCATCTAAGGAGGGTGTTGGGTAAATTTGGTGATTTTTAAGATTTATCTCGATTTATGATGAATTTTATTCACTTTAATGCTATTAGATTCACTTTAAATTAGTGGAAATTGTGAAAAATATGGAAAAACTGTGGAATGCTTATTTTGGTGTGGGAATAATGTGGTTTGAGTTTTGGGTGATTTTGAGTTGGTGGCATTAATGAACCAAACATGTGCACAATCATAGAATCCCTAACCACATGCACAACCTCATGCAACTGTTTTCCACGTGATTTTAACTTGATACTACCACGTGGTGGTCCTTTTCACATTGCAAGACGTCCAATGAGGTGTTGGGTAAATTTTGGTGATTTTTTAGATTTATCACTATTTATGGTGAATTTTATTCACTTTAATGCAGATAATTCACTATAGTTTGTAGAAATTATGAAAAAATCTGGAAAAATTGTTTAATGCTCTTTTTTTATTTGAGAAAACTTATGTGAGAGTTTGAGATGATATTGAGACTGTCGAAAAATAAGACTCTTGAGGGATCATTTCCACCCAAAGTACAAGTACAATAACCATAACCATGATCTTATGCATAACCCCATCCAACTCATGTTAACGCGATTTTATCTTGATACCACCTCGGGATGATCACGTCCATATCCCAGGTCGTCCAATGACTTGTTGTGACACCCTTCTACCCCATACTCTTATATATTTAAGAAATTGTAGTTTAGAAAATGTAAAGTCTCACGTTAGGTAAAAAGGTTCACAATCACTTTTATAATAACTCATAGTTCGAAAACGACTTTATTAAAGAAATTAAACTTCCAAATATAATTCCAATATAAAGCAGCGGAAATCTCCATAGGAATAAAACAATTAATAATCTCCTGCCCTACAAGGCATCCAGAAGTTCATAAAAATACTCCTAATCTAGGAACATGGTAAAACCCCAAGCACACCCTGATGTCACATCTATCAGAGCATACCCTTTTATTCATAATCGACACAAGTTGTGTCCTCATCAACACCTGTAAAATATATCCACAGAATACGGTGAGGAAAAGGAATACTACCCATACATACACATAGAGAATACCCATCCTCACCCACAACATCATTGCATCATACCATCAATACATTAAAATCACCAATCAATAACATTCATCTAAAACTTAACATATAATCAATCATCTATATCAACATATACATGTCATGCCATCATTCCTATTCACAACACATAAATCTATCCATTATACATTCACCAAGCTCATCATCATCATAATCTCATTCATATATCATCATACTCATTATCGTCGTAATCATCATATCATCATACTCATATCATCATACTCATTATCATCATAACATCATTCTATATCATCATACTCATTATCATCAGACATCATTCATATATCATCATACTCATTATCATCATAACATCATTCATATATCATCATACTCATTATCATCATACGCCATTCATATATCATCATACTCATTATCATCATACATCGTTCATTATCATCATACTCATTATCATCAAACATCAATACTTCGCTCATCATCTACCCAAAAATCATGACTTGGAACTCCACACAATGGGCGCACCTTGTCAATCACTCTAGTTAGTACCAAGGTGGTCTACCGGTGTTACCACACTATCCGATAGGTTGTACCCCCTCTATGGGCCCGCACACAACGACATTCGACCCTAGGTTGTACCCCCTCTATGGGTCCATACAATCACTCCTAGGTTGTACCCCCTCTATGGGCCCGTGCATCGAACGCCCCATCTTGATCCCCTGAGTTATACCCCCTCTATGGGCCCGCACAACTCAGTCCACCTCCCGAATTGTACCCCGTCTATGGGCCCGCACAATTCAGGTCTCATCACATATGCTCAAGGCATCTCTCCTAAGTTGTACCCCCTCTATGGGCCCGCACAACTTAGATAAACATCATCATCAAAAGGTGATATACACCATCATCATAAATCATCATTATCATTCCTAAGTTGTACCCCCTCTATGGGCCTGCATACTTAGATAACATCATAATCCAAGGTGACATACACCATCATCATAAATCATCATTATCATGCATTAACATGCTCATCATCAACATCATCATTATAAAGTGATCTACACTTATCATCATTCACATCATCATCATAAGTGACATGCATTATCATCAATAACATCATCATCATAAGTGATACACACTATCATCATTTACATCATCATCATAGTCATCATAAACAACATCAAACACCGTCAATCATCATCATTATACATCATCATAAGCATCGCAATCCTCATCAAACATCATTAATCATCAACACAAAACTGATTATAAGGTACTCTCAAACACATCAATCATCATCAATCAGTTAGGATCTCAAAATCCACTCTGGTAATTGATTACCAAACTTCTGTAATCGATTACTCGCAAACAAGGTCTCTGGTAATCGATTACAACCACCTTGTAATCGATTACCTGCAAGCAAACACTTTGGTAATCGATTACAGCACCCCTGTAATCGATTACCCGCAAACAAACTCTCCGGTAATCGATTACAACACCTCTGTAATTGATTACCAGCAAGCAAACAGTGCTTCTGGGTTGCCCAGAACACTCTGGTAATCGATTACCACATCTGGTAATCGATTACTCGCGACCAGATCGCAGAATTCACCAATTTCAAACCTCTCTAAACCCATCCAATCAATCCCTAATCAATCTTTTATGTCTAAACATCATACATAATCATTATTAACATCCAATACTCCGTAAATCAACAATCAATTACAGATTATACCATCAATTTATCAAAACCCCAATTTCTCAATCCCTAATCACCCATTTTTCCATTATTCTCAATATCATCATTAATCTCGACCAATACTCATCAATTTACATACAATCAATCATCAACCAACATATTATATCTTCATTCTAAGTTATAAATTCATCAATTCAAAATTATATTCTTAGATTACTACCCAAACATCCCCTACATGCATATACAGACCAATACCCTCTCCCCCACCGTACCTTAGAGTTGACGATCATAAACGAAAAGATAGAACTCCCTTGCTAATCTACTCTGCGATACCTCCTCCTTGTGGAATCGTTTCTCCCCTCCTTAAGGTTTCACTCTCTAACGTTTTGAAAAATAAGGATTAGGGTGAATTGGTGACCCCTCCTTACTTAAATACTTAACTGGGTTGGACCCACCCTCAACCCACTCATTTCTTATTTTATTAAATAACATTATTCATAAAAATATTAATATTACTAATACTATTTTATTCCTCTCATTTAATCAATTAAAATATAATACTATTATTTCTTCTTTTTCTTTTATTTTATTTATTCATTTATATTAGGAATTATTAGGATATTATAAAGTCCTTATCCATCTATATTCAAATTTAAATTCAAATCTTATCCTAAATTGTATTGATTCCTATCCTTAATCCTCGTGATCTCAATATCCCTAATTAGATTCTGATCCTAATTTAAAATACTAACCATATCTCTCTCATAAGATTATCATTACTAATCCTGATATTATTTTATTAATATAATAATTACTATATTTATAACAATTAATGTTAATTGTAATCTTATGATTTACCTCTTAATAATATTGTCATTATATTCAATATGAGATTTTTGATTAAGATCCTAATAATCTAACATCTCTCCTACTATTTATAATATTATATTATTATTATCTCATAAATACATGTATATTAATATTTACTATTATTAATGTGTATCTTCTATTTTTACAGCTAACGTTATCGAAATATAATTATACGTATTTAAACTATATTTCTAAATTTTCTAAATTTTGGGATGTTACACTTGTCCGATAAATTTTGGTAATTTTTCGGACTTATCCATATTTTGGTGAATTTTCTTCACTTTAATGCTATTAATTCACTTTAAATTAGTGGAAATTGTGGAAAAATCATGGAATACTTATTTTTGTGTGGAAATAATGTTTGAATTTTGGATGATTGAGTTTGTGGCAATAATGAACCAAACACATGCACAGTCACACAATCCCTAACCACATGCACAATTCTGTGCAACTGTTTCCATGTGATTTTAACTTAATACTGCCCTGGGGTGGTCATGTCCACACTCCAGGTCGTCCAAGGAGGTTTCGGATAAATTTTGGTCATTTTTTGGATTTATTCCTATTTATGGTGAATTTTATCCACTTTAATGTAAATGATTCACTAAAATATGTAGAATTTGCGAAAAAAATATGGAAAAATCATGGAATGCTCTTTTTTAGTGTGGAAAAACTTTTGTGAGAGTTTGGGGTGATTTTTAGATGGTAAAAAAATGGACTTTTGGGGGGTCACTTCCATCGAAAGTACAAGAACATTAACTATAACTCTAATCTTATGCATGACCCCATCTAACTCATGTCAATGTGATTTTATCTTGATATTACCTCAGGGTGGTCATGTCTATATTCTATGTCGTCCAAGGAGATGTCAGGTAAATTTTGATAATTTTTCGGATTTATCTTTATTTATGGTGAATTTTATTCTTTCTAATGCTATATTAAATTCGCTTTAAATTAGGAGAAATTATGAAAAATATGAAAAAAAAACCATGAAATGTTCATTTTGGTGTGGGAATAATGTGGTTTGAGTTTTGAGTTGATGACATTAATGAACCAAATACACACAGTCATACAATAAAAGAAATTTAAAACTCTTCAATCAACAAAAATCATCATAAATTTTATAATTTTAATTTTAAAAATATGTTCATAGATAATAGTAATCGATACATCATAAATGTAATTATAATTTTATATTAAATTTTCTAATGTAAAATCGTAACCACTATATCATGAATAGAATATTTAAATTTTAGAAAATAATATACTTACGCCAACAAATATATAAGATTCTTTCTCATAAAATCTTTGTCACTATAATTCATAATGGTCGTGTAATTATATAAGATTCTTTTTTGGTGTGAGAAACTTGGTGGGAGTTTGGGGTGATTTTTAGATGATCGAAAAAATGGACTTTTGAGGGTCAATACCACCGAAAGAACAAGTACATTAACCATAACTCTAATACTTTAATTTTATGCATAATCACATCCAACTCATGTCAATATGATTTTATCTTGATACTGTCTCGGTGTGGTCATTTCCACATTCCAGGTCGTCCAATGAGGTGCTAGGTAAATTTTGATGATTTTTTTAATTTAATTATTACTATTTATGGTGAATTTTATTCACTTTAAATTTGCGAAAATTGTGAAAACAATATGGAAAAAATCGTGGAATGCTCACTTTGGTGTGGAAATAGTGTGTTGGAGTTTTGGGTGGTTTGAGTTGGTGGCATTAATGAACCAAACACATAACACACAATAAAAGAAATTTAAAATTCTTCACTCAATAAAATTAATAAAATATATCATTTATTACTTTAAAATATTTTTACTTCTTTTTTAAGTATTTTATTTTTAAACGTTGCAAACCTCACTTTTTAATATGTATTACTATTATTATTTTAAAAATAATATATTGACATTTTATTTGACTTTCTAAATTATAAATTAATGTATTAATCCTTAAAAAAATTAATGTATTATTTATTTTTTTATAATTATAAGTAAACAAAATTAATTAATCCTAGAAGAAAAAAAAACCATACGATGAAGTTGAACTAAGAACTATTGGATTTGGTCTAATTAACACTAATTAATAATAGTATGGTTTTCAGTTTCACTAATAAAATTTAAGTAAGATAAAAGGAAAAATAAAATAAAAGAGTAAGTTGCCACCACGAGTCCTCCTTCCATCCATATATATCAGTAATACCACAATCACACAAACCAACCAGAGCCACCACAATGAACCATTAATCAAAGCAATATAGAACCACCAAATCTCCATTTCTTAGAACTAACGTGCACATACGATGTCATGTCCCAGTGTTAGTCCATCAAGAGTGCTGCCAAAACACCTCGCAGAAGCCAGTGCAGGAAGCTCTCAGTCCGTAGATGCCACCGCCGCTTCACACGTCGCTGTGAAAAGCACCTGCAACTATATATTGCAGAGTTCTCTTCCATAATGCACCTGCCCATGGACACCATCTACCACACCTTCCCAAGCTCCAAAACCCAGTGCCGTTCTTCTCGTCGATCGGAGCCATTCGCCACCGTCTGCCATCGCACCATCCGGTCTTGGGTTGGACCACCAGCCACGTTCTCGATTTCCCGTAATTGCAGTTTGTAGTATTCAGATCAGGCAGCCACCGTCCGCCAAGAGAGCTTAACCGGAAAGTGGTGCGTTGAGATTTCATGAAGAGACGTACTGTGACAATGAGCTGCTCTTGCGTTCAGGTCAATGATGGTTGTTCTTTGGTTGGGTTTTCCATGGTAGCAAGGTGTGATGGTGATGCAAGTTGACAGTGGAAGGAAAGGGACCAGGTTACATATTTCAAACTTTTTTCCAGTTGCATAACCGCTACAACAGGTTAAATATTACTCTCTCACGTGGAAGAGTTAATCTCCTTTTCCACCCTAGAAACCGCCTAAAAAGAGAGGTTTGTAAAACATAATTTTATACATATACACAATGGTATAAAATAGTCAATTCATATTATCTACCATCTTCTCTCTCCTATTTCTCTTTTACAATGAGAAGAAAAAAGAATTACGTGAGACCCACTAAAAAACTTAGCCCAAACTCTCTCCCTCGGTATATTGACCAAATTAACTTGGTGGAGAAGGGTTTCTCAACCCTTTTTCTCTTTCCCACAACTAGGGGGTGGAAATAGTTCAGCGCCTACGACCCAGTCTACTTAAGACCTAATTTGGCTCGACTTGTTTAATAAAAAGACTAGACTTAGGCTTTTAAAAAGTCTTTTTTTTAATTAAATAGGTCAGACTTAAACTTTATAAAAAGCCTATTAGGCTTGACAGACTAACATATTTATAAATAATATTATTTTTAATAAACATATATATTGTATATAATAAATAGTTTAATAATATATATTTTTTAGTTTCTCATATTGGCCTATTTAGAGATAGCCTTATTGTCATATCTAAACGTATATGTTAGTGACACATTTACATTATAAAAAAAGTAAGTCTATTAGTTTGTAAACACGCTAACTTATTTAAATATAGATTTATTGGCCTGTTTAAAGGTCATAATATGAAATAGGCTTTTAACAAGCTAATAGGCCAAATCAGACTTTGACACAGGCCAGACCAAGCCTAAAAAAATGGCCTATAACAGGTAACAGGCCAGACTTGGGCCACAAAAATATAATGTAGACAAGGCTTGAGCCTTGCAAAGCCTAGTTTGGCTCGACTTACTTCCACCCCTACCCACAACTCTCTTTTCTCTATCTCACTGCAAACAAATAGAGTGTAATAGCCTGTTTGTTTACCAGTTGCTACAATGCAAAATCATGATTTCGTAAAAATTGATTTTAAATCATTTTCGTTTAATATATTTCGTAAAACGTGCATCACTAATCTCAACTATTGATTTTTCTATAATCAATTCTATACCTAAGGCCAACTCCAAAGGAGTTGCTATGGGAGAATGTGTTAGAAGAGAAATTTCAAAGAAATTTTACACTGTTGGGTTGGAGAGTATCTAAAATGAGGTGTAGTCTGTATTCATAGCTACCGATATTCTCTTTATTTTTGTAGTGTCCAATAGTGTTTTTTTATTATTTTCTATATATCAAATTTGTAATGAATAATAAAATAATATAAAGAGGGATAAAATTATGTGGTCATTTAAGAAACCTTTTAAAACTGTTAGGTTTGAGAAAAAAAGTAAATTTAATTGTTTAAAATTATAAAGATAATATAATATTATGGAAATGTAAGATGTCTTGGCAGCTCTCTTGTACAAATCATTTTTCATTTTAAAAAGAAAGTAGTATGTTGAATTTAAACGAAAATTGCCTAGATCAATTCAGATAGATTACAAGATATAGCATGTTCATAAATAATTAGAAGTTATTGCGTACCCGGAATCAGAGAAGGATCCATGGTGTTTGTTTTGAACAGAGTGAGAGAATGTCTGCTCTCTTCCTGGTAGGATGCCAAAAGACAGAACACGAGTTACCAAGTACAGGGAAGAAGTCTGTCATATATATAAACTGACTAATGGGTACCAGTTCTATATCTTACCAGTAGAGACCAGGGACCTCTCAACGGGCTACTGAACTGAACAGCCTAACCCATCACGGGCTATTCACAATAAAAGCCCAATATATATAATCCATCTTTACATTATGTGCTATAATTAAATAATTAATCTATAATTGATATTAATAATTCAATAAATATAATTCTAAATAATTGATTAATGTTAATCCATAAAATACAAATTGGGAATAATCTAACATTCTCCCACTTGGATAACATTAGTCAATTATCAGAACTACTAGGAATTATTTAAAACCAAAGTATCAATTATAGCTAATGCACATAACTTTTAATATTTCCAAGAATAAGAGCATTAACAATATAGAAGATAGCATCCGATAGGGATACATACCATGTGCTTATATTCATAAAATGATGGATAATGGAAAGCATAATTCAATGAAACAATATGCTATCCAAAAATGGTCCTAGCATCTTAGATGCTATAAGAGATATGATAATAAAAGTAAACTAACACATATCTCATAATATTGAGCAAATACAAAACAAACTCCCACTAACCCAAAATACCAAAAGACTTATACAAATATACATGAGTTATGAAAAACTCCAATAATCAAGTCTTTGGTTAGTGGATTTACTAAAATGCTCAACACACGTGATAGTTGCTGTTAATGTCTTTTCGACACTAGTTCAAAACAGCTCCTTTCACCATCACAATAGGCCACAAACCCGACACTATCCACATGAGTATAAGTGCACACAATAGCCCAGTATCAAGAGTAATTACATAAGGGAAGACCCAATAACAAAAGTAATTACACTTGGGCTAAATCAAGAATGCTCGAGAATAGTTGACATTTAATTAATCTGAGTTTTACTATATAAGTGACTATGCATGTTCAAATAGAATAAATAAATTTAAACAAATCTCCACTTGAACAACATAGACACTTAATTTAAACAAAATAAAACTCAAGATTATATAGACAAAAAATGTCAACAATGAGCAAGCACTTATAGCAATTGGTTCAAACAAAAGAATACAAGTATCTCAACAATGCAGAAAATTATACTCGATAGGAGTATTGATATCATACATGCAAGATACTCATACATCTTAACTTTATGAAAAACGTGGAATATCGGTTTAAGAAATTACAACAAAGTTGCATACTAAAATAATCAAAGTGTTCTTCGTAACACAATGGCCAAAATAATAATAATAACATAGTCCACATAAACTCAAGTGCCTATAATAGCCCAATAACAAATAACTAAAGTAATTACATATGGGCATAACCCAATAACCAAAGTAATTACAAAATGGGCATACAAAATGGCATCAATGAGTAAGCACTTTACTGGTCCAAATAATAAGATTTACGAGCAACCTTATTGATCCAAGAAATCATACTCGATAGGAGTATTAATTTCATATAAGATACTCGCAAATCTGTGACCTTATAAAATGTGGAACGTTGATCAAGAGAGAAGCACGATAAAATTGCAAGTCAAATGTGCAATACCAACAAAATAACCTAGCGTACACTTAGTGTGGCCTTACCGTGACTCAATAAAATTGCAAATAAAAATATATATACCAACAATTTGTGCACAAGAATACATCTCAGTAATACGAAATGAGATTTCTTCCCAAAATCTCTAAGAGCATGTCATATGATTAAACACGCATAATAACGTACATATGACAACCAAAAAGCTCAACAATATTATTTTAATACAAAAGTGCACACCAAAAATATATAGCAATGCTATTATCTCATGACAACCAATTTGTGTGTACTCCCACTAATCCATAATAATATAATATTACTAGGATTTTCATTAGAGTCAAATAATATTAAATACTCTAATGTTATAATAACTAATAGTGGGATTATAATTTTTGCTAAGGTACTCATTATGAGTCTAAAACTCACAATTTTTCTCTCTTCAAAATTTGATATTAGAGAGAAACATATTGAAGCAAAGTCAACAGAAATGTTACATTACAGAATATGAACTCAACATAAAACCATAATAATGGTTTTGCAAAGGAGTTTCATAGTTAACCATATACTTTGCTTACAAAATGAAGGAAATTATAAATGTTCACTTGACATTACAAAATAGAAAATCTCCTTAAAAAATTATTGTAACACGCAATTTTATAAAATATGATGGCTATTTGAAAAAAAAAAAATTGCCAACATGAGTGAGATTATAATCTCTAACATATTTCAAAATGAGATCATAGAAAAATTCAACAACTCACTCCCATGACTCAAGTGTTACAATTTAAAACAATAATAGCAAAGCACTCTTTAGCGGAAGCGGAAACGAAAGTGCATAAAACCCTTGACTATTATTGAGGATACAATAAGATTTAAGAAATCTCTAACCTCCCACTGTTCTTATAATTACAAAATTACAAGATAAACAATATTGTATTATATACAAAATTCATCCATATATCCCAAAATTTTAAGAATGAATACTTGTTATTTCAAAATAGCTTTAACAAGTCTATAGTTTGACATACCATCGATTATAAGAAAGATTAATGGTATGCAATAGAGAAATTAATCTCTTCAAACAATAACAAGTTAATTTGGGACATCAACATATTGTCTGGTACCCATAATATAAGACCAATAACATGGAGTTTAACTATAATGTTCTCAAAGAGACTTAACAAACAATATCCTCAATATAAAGTCTTGACAATAAAGGGTAACATGTAATTTTTTTAAAGAGAGAAGAAATTACCTACAATGTTGCTTGAAAAAATCATAACTAATATATAAATTTCTCCCACTTGATAGAGAAAAGTAATTAAATAAATAATATGAAAAACATATAAAAATATTTAAAATTATTTTCTCTATCACACAATGATCATGTCAAGCAATGTCATACCGATAGGGTATGTCCATCACCTTAACAATTCAAATTAAATTATTTCAATAAAAATTTTCTAAATTAAGTCCTATTCAAAATATTAACAGAAATGGGCATAGAGGCTAACACCTAAATATAACAAAGAAACATTTAATATGCATAATATTTTATGCTAACACAAAATTAAATGAATCTGTGTGTCTAGCCAAAATAATAAGATGCCCCATTAACCAAATTTCTTATTTACAATGATCCCGCCCTAAGGGTCCCGAATCATAATAAATAAGAAATAAAAATGATACAATATATAATTTTCATGTCCCAAAACAAAATTCTAATACCGATAGGGTACCAAATAAAAAAATTTGACATGAGTTAAACACCAATATATATATATATATATTGCATAAAAAACAAATCACATTAATAACAATACACCGATAGGATATAATTATTATTAATGTAATATAAATATAATTCAAATAATTAATTTCCATAAAATTTTGCATAATTGTACCCACGATAGGTGAGCTCACAATTATACAAACTATAAAAGTCATGCCAAACATATTGTTAATTGAATAAATAAATTGCATGATTAACAAACTATATGTATTATAAATACATAATATATGATTTCAAAATGGCCCAAAAATTATTTCATAATATTGATTCAATATTAGAGAGAGTGAGATATACCAAAAATCTCTAATAATATATGAAATATACACAAAAAATTTCAGGCCAAAAATTTGAGAGTAGCATTTTCAAAATTATAAATTACTCTCAAAATAATTAAAATAAATACCTCCAGGCATCCAAAAATTACAAATAATATACCAAAATTCAGAAAATTAATAAATTAATTTTTGGTATAAAAATAAAATTTTTCGGTCAAAAATAGGGAGCACACGCGCCCCCACGCGCCTGGCCCCGCGAGTGGGCAGGCGCGCGTGACACTATTCATCATCTCCCTCACCCCGATTGCAGGGAAACGGGTCGTATGCGACCCGGTTTCTACCCGAAGCAATATCCAGAGATTCAGGCAGCGGAAGGCCACGATTTTCCGACCATATGACCGCCGTGACATGGCGGTCCAAAGCCCCAAAGAAATTTCAAGGAAGATCGGTTCATTTGTGGGAGAAAACAGATCGAAAAAACGGAGTTTTGGGAGAGAAACCCGCGACGGAAAACTCTTCAATTCTCTCAAATTTTGCAACTATTCGTTCTCAAAATGTGCAGATTTGTATTAAATCTAGAAACAAACAAAACCCCCAAAGTAATTTCGAAAAAGATTGGCTCAATTGTGAGATCAAAAAACGGGTTTAAAGGTTCTAACCCGAGAAGAAAACTGACAAATTCTCACAAAATATACAACGAAATCGAACCAAAATTTGACTTGTGATTCAAAATTGTATGGGTAACAAAACCCCTAAATCAATTTTATGTTTCGAAAGCCAGAAACGAGAATCAAAATTTCAGGCGTTTGGCGAAACAGAGAAGAAAAAACGATTCTGTAATTCAAAATATCCTTCATAGTTTAACACAATACGACAGATATCCAACAACAACAAAAATCCCCAAATTTTATGCATAATTATCAAATAATTTTATCAATATAAATTTAGGGTTCATAGGATACTAATTCTAACCCAGAACAACCATAATCTGTATATATTAGGCTCTGATACCAATTGTTGAATTTAAACGAAAATTGCCTAGATCAATTCAGATAGATACAAGATATAGCATGTTCATAAAATAATTAGAAGTTATTGCGTACCCGGAATCAGAGAAGGATCCATGGTGTTTGTCTTGAACACAGTGAGAGAATGCTGCTCTCTTCCTGGTAGGATGCCAAAAGACAGAACACGAGTACCAAGTACAGGGAAGAGTTTGTCATATATATAAACTGACTAATGGGTTACCAGTTCTATATCTTACCAGTAGAGACCAGGGACCTCTCAACGGGCTACTGAACAGAACAGCCTAACCCATCACGGGCTATTCACAATAAAAGCCCAATATATATAATCCCATCTTTACATTATGTGCTATAATTAAATAATTAATCTATAATTGATATTAATAATTCAATAAATATAATTCTAAATAATTGATTAATGTTAATCCATAAAATACAAATTGGGAATAATCTAACATAGTACTCATCCTTAGCATCTATGGTGCAAGCAATTTTCATCCTTAAGGTAAGAAGGAATTGAAGAAAGGTGATTAATTGTAGATAAACTTGCAAATGACATGTCCATGGAATTGGTTTACATATCCTAGCTAGTTGGGGTTTTCTATCTTAGAGACTTTTGATATACGTTTTTTTTCTTCGAGGCTTTTTCTTCCCCAACTTGCTAAAAAAAGGCCTCGGCGTTATCCTTAACTTCAAAAAGTATCTATTCAGTAAGGGGTGGCTCTTGAAAAAAAAAAAAAAGAGTGAGGGGTGGCTAGCTGGCTGCAATAACATTTAATTTGATGTTCAAGTAATTAAGAAAATAATTGGAAATTAAGGAGTGTAAAAATGTGAAATAAAATCATACACTAAATTTAGTGTGTGCTTAATAGTTGTATTCAGCAAGAAGCTTTGCTCTTAATTACTACTGGGGGTAATAGCGAGAAGTAGTTTGAATATTTAAAAGTTGAAAGTAGTCAAATATTTAAAAATCATACTCTAAACTTATTGGATTTATGTCTGGCTAACGAAAAAAACTTTGTAATTATAAATCAAATAAAAATTTTGTCATTTAATAAATAAAAAAAATTATAAAAAAATGCCGTTACTTTTTTTTCTTTATATAATGAATCCAAGTATTTTAAAATTTTAAATAATTAAATACATATAAATAATTTAATTTCTTAAACTAATAAGGAGTCCAAAATTTCAAATGTATCAATGTAGTAGAAGTAAAAAAACATTTTGTAAATTTCAGCATATCTTATTGGGATTTGTGTAAATTTTATTACGCACTTAATTAATAATAACAATATGACGTCCCCTTCATTTTAAAACTCTTATCGTTTTTCATTTATTCATATTTTAAATTCTTATTATTTTGAGAAATTTAATACTATTTAATAATTTTTTAATTATATTCTTATTTGATATTAAATTAATTAATAATTATAATTATATCTCTCATTTCTTTCTTAAGATAGTGCATTTGGCCTTTATTTGATATTATTACTTTATGTTTTCAATAGTTTTACAAGTGGGGTTTAAATAAGAGTATTTCAATAAGATGGTATAAATTTAGACACATTTTTAATCTGTATACATAATTTATTTTTTTAGTTCTTAAAAATATAGTGAAAAAAATGATTTTGTTCTCTCATCATGATTTTAATTCTTATCATTAGTTGTGTTCCACTAAAGAATGACATAACAATGTTTTAAGTAGAGTTTTTTTTATGAATTTTCTCTTGAATTCCCTCGGATGTTAAAATTTATAGGAAACTTTATTTAGATTTGGAATTCTACAGGGAATCTCTTACGGATTTCTTTACAGTAAAATAGAGAAATTTTACAATATATTTTTATAAAAATTTTGTGATTTTTTTTTAAAATTACATACTATGGATAAATTTTCTTTAGAGAAAAATAAAAAGATCAATTAAATTTTTACTCAAAAAAATCAATAGTGGATCTGCGAATATGACTTAACAAATTATATTTAATAAGAAGAACTAATGACACGTGATTTAAAAAAGAGATATCAAATTATTCACACAACATAAAAAATTAAAAATATACAACAACTCATGCAAGACACTTTATTTTCTATTGATCTCTTTCCATCACATCATCCATCGATCACATCCCACATTTCTCTCTTTCTTCTCTCTTTCTCTCTCTATGTTATATATATATAATTTACATTTATTTTTAAAAAAATGAAAGACCAAAACTATAATAGAGAAATAAATGATAGATCAAATTAAATTATACTATATTTTTTCATGAATTAAAAATATATTTAACGCTAACTTCAAATAATAAAAATTTTAGAATGGTGAAGAAGCAAATACAATTATATATATAGAATCTGGAATTGAAGTAATTTTTCTTTCTAAAAATAAGTGAGGTGGTGCCAACCCAATCACAATTACCCCCAACTACACATACTAGATCTTAAACACGCAAGCTCACGTGTGTCAAGGCCCCACATGACTCCCCTATATACGATCCTAGTCAGCAACATGTAATGGATTTGACAGAGAAAATACGTATCTGACACGTATACCATACATGGACACGTGGCAGACAATGAGGCATTCTCAGTCTCTATATAGAGCACTACCCATTATGCTGCTTCCATGACAATTTTTCTAGCTACAACACAAGAAGACTAGATCACTCTTCTATTCAGTCCAAACATATCCCTTGTGTTGCGTTGCCTTTCATTCTTATCCTCTTCTCTTCAACTCGCATTCTTTCTTTTCTTTTCTCAAGCACTTCCCTCCAAAGTTCTAATTAATCTTCCTTTTTCTTGAGACAACAATGAAGGAAAGTATGGGTAACCCTTTGCACCTTAAGTCTGTGAACCACATCTCCCTCATATGCAGATCAGTGGAAGAATCAATGGCCTTCTACCAGAACGTTCTTGGTTTTTTCCCCATCAGAAGGCCTGGCTCTTTTGATTTTGATGGGGCATGGTAATTCATTTTACACAAATAATTGATCATTACAAATCAACAACAACACTGTTTATTTATTTTTTCAATTGAAAATAACTCCTAGCTAAGTGGATTAGAAAGGAAAATAAACATAAACTACCATAGAGAAATTTTCTCAATTTTTTTTTTTTTTGTTATTTCGTTTTCCTAGGGAGGAAATTTTGGTGGGGGTTTCCTTAAGATTTGGATTCATTTTGTATGTTGTAACTACTTGGCAGGCTATTTGGCTACGGAATCGGAATTCATTTGTTAGAAGCAGAGAACCCAGAGAAATTGCCAAGGAAAAAGGAAATAAATCCAAAGGATAATCATATATCTTTCCAGGTCAGATTTAATTTCAAACTTAACATTATTGTTTCAATTTCACAATTGGAAATCTTTCTAGAAAGAACCAAATTAAAGAAGCACACCAATGGATTAAGTAATGTCCTTATTTTAGGAGAAGAAGGAAATTAAGGAACTCATAAATACGTGTAGCCTAGTGACACAAGAAAAATCCAAAATTAAAATTAGATAATACATAAACACGACAAAAATTATGAGGTAGACAGAACCGTGATGTTTTCAGTACAAATTTGTTCGGCATTAACACTTGGTACTTTGGAGTTTTGAATTATTTCATTTCCCCTGTCACTTTCTTGGTTTGGGTGTGAGAGAAAAGACAAGTACTACACAACACACACATGATCGATGAAGTCATTATTATTATTATAGAATCAGTTACTTGTACGTGTCATGTTAGTAACTATTGAGGGAAAGTGTGTGTTTTGATGAGATGATGACAGAGTGATTCAATTGAAGTAAGTAATTTTATTTATGCAGTGTGAGAGTATGGGGGCAGTGGAGAAGAAGCTGAAGGAGATGGAGATTGATTACGTGCGAGCAACGGTAGAGGAAGGTGGAATACAGGTAGATCAGCTATTTTTCCACGATCCAGATGGTTTCATGATTGAGATATGCAACTGTGATAGTCTCCCTGTGATCCCCTTAGTGGGTGAGGTGGCAAGATCATGCTCGCGCCTCAACTTTCAGATGATACAGAATCAGCAGCAGATCCACAAAATTGTTCAGTAATTGATTATTGTTTGTTACTTATTACCATTCTAGCTGTGCTGTGGAACCGGAAGAGTTAATTTGTGTCATGAGGGACTTGTACTTCGTTCTTTTTTTTTTTTAATTTTTAATTATGTCTAGTTGTCAATGCATCATGCATCATGCATCATGCTGTTTCTCATGTTTAGTTTCATCTGTAATAATAATAGTATAATAATAATAATAATAAACAATTTACTAATTGTTCCTAATCAAAACAGAGTGTCCCTTTTGTAAACTCAATTTGGAGTTCTGCTTTGCTGATCTGTTCTGCATTTTATTTCAAGTGAGCCACATTGACGTACATCACAACAAATGGGATGATGTTGAACCAAGTACACCTCCGTAAATTGGAGATTAAATAATTATGTAACAGCTTGTTTACTTTTTTAACTTTTCTTTATTAAATGGAATCATGCTCTTCATTTTTCTTGCTATGAGTCACAAACTTTATGCATGCTTGTTATTAATAATTTATAATTTATACAAAGCTAAATTGTGAACATCTTTCTGAAAAAATAGTTAAAAATATATACTTCATAAAGGGATTTGGATCTTCTTTGTAGATAATCGTAAATGCCAGATATATAAAAGTTATTTTATAAAAAATGAAAAATAAATGCCTTTATTTAAGTTTTAGCTGGGAGTCGTTGGATTAAAATTACACATGCTGCCGTTATGTTTTTTTTTATCTACTCAGATAAGATAATAATATAATATTTGGCACGATATTGCAAATGTTTAGTGTATGTTTGGTAGCGTTGGTCCGATTCATAATGGTGATTTTGATGTATACTAAAACGTATTATTAGTTGTTAGGATGATTTGATTCTTCTACAATGAATGGTGCATTGGTAGCACTGCAAAAAGATCAATAGTTTCATGATTTGTTATATATGTATATATTTTATTCTCTAAATTGGGCTCTGCCAACTTTAGTGGAGTTAGATTTTCTCCTTTCTTCATACAAAATAGAGCTCAATCTTGGTTGTTGAGGTTTGGTTATTGTCTTGTTTGATTACATATAGAGCGAGGAAACTTCTCCATAAGAGTTGTTATCCTTTTATATATTTAACAGAAACGCTACATCTTATTAAAAAAGAGATACAGATCTGATATGAAATTAACAAATTTGGCTTAATTTCAGTGGTTCATAATGTATTACTTTGACATGGTTATAATTAGTGAGTGTTTGGCCAGCTACTTTAACAATGAAAAGTTAAAAATGTTTTTTTAAATTTAATATTGATGTTATTTGATAGATTGATAGTTTGAGTTTTCTATTTAACTTAAAAGTTACTTTTAATTTAAAAATTAATGAGATGTTTTTGAATTTTTATTTATAAAAAATAACCTTTTTGTGAAGAAATTTCTTCAATGGTGTTTGATCCAGCTGCTCTCTTCTCCTCAAGAGAGGCTAAAAAAAATTAGATCAAACGTACTGCCTTTATATTTAGGCTATTATAGGAACAATTGTTATGTGATCAGAGTATTTATAAATAAAATTGACTTAAAAACACAATAATATTAGAATAACTTTACTCGAAATTTATTATGTTAATATATTTTAAACTTTTAAATAATTGTCTTAGGATTTAATTGATATATATTATCAGTGTAAATAAATTTTACACAGATATCCAATGTAAAATTTCTATACATTGACAGTGTGTATATATATATATTAAACTCATTGTCTTATATGGACTGAGTTCATTTAATAATTACTCTTGTATTCCTATGGGTGCCTCCGAAGGAGAAGAGATCGATTAGACATATTGAGGTTAACATGCACTCTGTCTAAATTGCATATGTAGCTAAGCAGAGTGGGGCTTAACTTAGTTGCCACACACCTTACTATTTCAAAAAGAATCTAACTATAGTCATTTCAATGGCAAATGCTTTACTTCCTCCAAGTGATGTAATATAGCAAATATTTATTGGATATAACCGTTCTAAATTGCGCGTTTGTTGTCGCGGCTGTGGTTGTTGTAATTGTGGGTATTGCGGTTGTGAGTATTGTGGTTGCTGTGATGTGAAATATTTTTTGAATTGTCCTCGTAGTAAAAAATATATATTATTATTATAATTATTAGTATATGTTTTATTTACAAGATTATATCATAAAATAATTCCTAAAATTTTATTTCTTGATCTTATATCAAAATAATTTCCTCCTAAAATTTCTAATAAAAAAATATAATGTCCTAAATTTCCAATCCCATCAAATCCCCTCCTCCTTTTACAAGCTCCCACATCAATTCTCGTTCAATTTTATTTTCAAAATTTCAATGATTTCTAATTCTTAAACTAGACCCGTACACCACACACGACACCCACATCCCCTTCCCTGTTTTCAAATCCAAATTTCCTCACAATTCCACAAACCTACACAATCATCGCACGCATACACCACAATATCCCCTCACTCGCAACCTTCCCCCTCCCTAACCAACAACAATCCCCTCTTAATCTCTACCTCATCCTCCCTTTATAACTGCTCCTCGCTCCTCCCCTTCGTCCATCCTACATGCAGCCAGCGCCGGCCAAGCATGAAACAGAAATTGGCAAACGACGTAAGATAGAAAGACAGAGACTTAGAAAGGAGAGAAAGGAATGGAGATCGAGAGCCAAGGTGAGTGTTTGGGGTCAAGACTGGGTGATGGGATCTCAAAAAAAAAATGATTTTGAAGGAAAAGAAATATAGAGTGATGTTGCGGTTGCGCTGCGACGCATTTTCGATGAATGTAAATCACCCCGCAGTTGCGGCCTGATGCCGTTGCAGAGGCGGCCGCGACCGCAATATTGAGGTTGCATGAGGAGATGCGAACCGCAATTTAGAACCATGGATATAACAATTTTTCAACTTTTTAATAAATTTTGTAACATCAATTTTAACATCCACAAAATTTCAACATCTGCAATTTCCATCGTTTGTCATTCTTATTCTCTCTTTAAAACCTATCGCCATCAGAACGAAATATCTCATGGTGGTTTATACAGGACCTTCACACCATAGTGCGAGATGGAGAGTGGCAGGGGAGCTTCATCTTTGTAGTCAACGGCCATGGATGAAAAAGTAAATGTAAATAACTTACAAAATTAAAAAAATAACAAAAATACCCCATTGGCATGATATAAGAGTGATCAGGACAACTAAGAGAGGCTAAAGATGGTGTTGGCTAGACCACCAACAGAACAAATATTTTCCCAAGAAAATGTTTTAGTCAAGGGAGACAATTGGCTTTTCAGACGGTTGAAATTAAAGCATGAAAATGATGACAAGAAGGACGAGCAGAGCTGGAGGCAAGGAAATGTAGAAGAGAAATGTTGTTTGTACATGTACAATGTAGAGAGAGATAGAGAGAAAAGAGGGAAAAAAGAAAGAAAAATAGGATGTGATGGGTGATGTGATGGAGAGAGATAGAGAAAAAAAGTATGTTGTATGAGTTGTATGTTTTTGTTGTATGAAAAAGTTATCTCAATATAGAAAAGAACCACCCAAGCTGGAACCAAGGAGGAAGTAACAAGTAATGGATGAATCGGAGCTAAATGAGTGTCGGAGCTGGTGATGATTGTAACTAACACCAACAAAGGGTCAGAACAAGTAACTTGTTAGCTAGTAACACTAGTAATATTGTCCCTGCGTGTGGTGTAATCAGAAATGTTAGACTATATTATCAAGATCCCTTTATGGGTGGTGCATGGACTACATCATATACTTGATGTTGACATATTCTCTAAAACACTTGTGGATATTAGGTATATATGCATGACCTATTAGTGCAAAATAGTATAAAAAAATGAAAACTGTGGAGATGTAAGTAATATGTATGGTAGACCTCTATTATGTACCAAAATGTTTTAGTTCATAACGCTCCACCAACTCATATATTATGCCTTGGGTCTAAATCTAGTTCATAGTCAAAGACACTAAATTTGATGCATTTATGTCCATTATATAAATCTAGAAAGATTTTCTTTTCAAAGTTTCTCAACATTTTTTCTTAAATTTTTTAAAATATGTGGATGATTGTTGGATATTTTATACATATTTCAAAAGTTCTATGGGAATAAGTCCTACATTTTTTATGTGAGGAATAATTTTTTTTAGGTAAAATATGTTTTTATCCTTGTAAAATAAGTGAATTTTGATTTTGATCCTCATATTTTTTTTTTCATTTCCATCCTTTTAGAATTTAAAATTTTTTTAAAAAATGTCATTAGTGATGATATGGTAAGCCCAAAGAATTGCCACATAATAAAACATAATATCCATGTGGCAATTTTTTTTATCTTATCACGTCATTAATAATGACATTTTTAAAAATTTTAGAATTTTAAAGGAGGTAAATGAAAAGGAGATTTTTATAAAGACTAAAATAATAACTCACTTATTTCACAAAAATCAAAATTATATTTTACTCATTATTTTAAGTAAAAAATTTAATTATATATATATATAGAGAGAGAGGATATCGTTTTGACTCACTCCAAACTTATCTATTATTTAATATTTTTTATTGACATGGTCCAATCCTATCTTTTCTGACTCATAAATATTAACTTGCATTTTTTTTTCACTTATTGACACATGCATACCCATTATTTTCCCTTCATTTTTCTTTAATCATATATGGGTTTAACAAGATGAAGAATTCAATGTTGTTATATATGGAATTATTTCCTACAAGAGTTTATTCGTATGGTGAAATAATCCTTAAAAATAACGTGATTCCACATTTTTAACATATAGAGGTTATTAATCTATTTTGGTAGATATAAGCCAAATTAGAATTCAAGGTCCTATAAATTTTTGAATTGGGAGATAATTAGGAGAGATCCTTTTAAAAAATAAAAGGTTTGGAGAAAAGACAATAATTAATTCCAATTTTAAGAGGATAGTATTTCAGAAAATAAGTGAAGGTTGAAATCTGATTTTTTTTTCTAGAGGGGGAGACAAATTAAATTAATTAACATGTATTTTTTGTTACACTTTTACCTATATAAAAAGATATATTATACATCAAAAGTCAAATTATATGTATGTATAAAAAAAAGATTAATTATATATTTCCCACAAAAAAATAATGTTTTTTATTTTTAATCTCTATTTAAAATTTATTTATTTATAATCATCACATTTAAGCAAAATAGTATGCTTTTAATTCCCCTCTAAGAACTAAAAACACATGAATTTGATATTTAGTAAAATAAAAATAAATAAAATTTAAATAAAAACTTATTATAAAAAACATTATATCTTTAAAATTCGAGAACATATTTAACCCGAAAAAGTAAGATATGCTGTAATTTATCCAAGAAAACATGTCATGTACTAATTATTCATCATATTGCCCAATTGAAATGATAGCTCCTGTTTGAAATAATTTATTTTGTTTGAAGTGGAAATATTTTGGGCTCGTTGATTTGGATACTTCACTCCCTTGGGACTTGAGAGTGAAAGTCGGTCGAAACCAGATATTGCAAGCGCCTTCCTAATTTTATATATCTCAGTAAAATTTATGGGTTGAAGCGCACAAGGAAATCGTGAATTTGATCGTAAAAGTGTTGTTTCATTGTCAAGTTAATCTCTAAATTGGCATAAACTAAAAATTAGTTTCTAAAATTGTATTTCATCCGTGAAAGTAGTCCCTCTGTTAACATAAGTATAATTTAATCCCTATAAGTTGATATCATTTTAATCCTTCAAATTTTAGTACGTAAATTCAAATAAATCTCAAAAACTAATAAACCATTATCAAAGTAGTTCTTGAAAAATTTGTTTTTGTTAACAGAAGGACTGCTTTAACGGACAAAATACAGTATCAGGGATTAATTTTTAGTTTCTGTCAATTCAAGGACTAAACAACACCTTTAGGGACTAAATTGGCGATTTAGTATATTATTTATTGTATTACCCTGCCCTAGCCTAGTGTCATGTCATGATGGAAAGATTCCTTCTCACACAACGCATGAAACAGAGGGATCTCTCATCTTTCATTTTATTAGGGATAATTTAATCAACACATTCAATCTAATTAACTTCTTTTGGTGAATAATCATAGACTTTGCTTGAGGATATCCTTATGCGAAAGTTACTTAATACAAAATCATTAAATATAGCCAAAAGTTAATTTTAAAAAGAGTATATATGCACATGGCAAAATATGAGTACAAATGAAAGGTATAGGAAAGGTATAAACTTTCCCTTACCCAGGACCCAAAAAAGAAAGAAATCCCTCATACAAAGATAATGCAGCCAGAAGGCAAATGAAGGCCAGAGACTGTAATTGTGGATCTACATGCTTGTTTAATTTCTCTTATCCCTATAATTAAAAACCATACCTGTGCACTATATGAAGAGAGGAAATTAAAAGAAACAACAAATAACACAATTAATATGAGTAGGAGCACTTATTTGTTCACATTAATTATTATAATTAAGGATGGATAGATATTTGATAAGCTAAAGGCCCCTTGCAAGCATTTGCTCGTAATTCTCAATGGATTGGAGCCTCTGAAGAAGGAGATGCTGCCTGAAGTTCTTGATGAAAGCTTCAGCGCTGGCATTGATATCTTCTTCGGTTGGCATCCTCTCTAGCTTCCTTGTCTGTAGGGCCTCTTTCTTCTCTGCCCCCAGCTGTGATGATGATGATGATGCAGGGTTTCTCTTCTCTGCTCTCAGATTGTTGCTCTCTTCCTTTCCTTGCTGGTTGAGGCGTGATGGTTGGATATGGCTTTTTCTCATAGTTGCTACTATTTCCTTAATGTCAAAGTCTTTAATTGATGTGTTACCATGGAAATGGATGCATGCTTTTATAGCCTCATGTGCTTCCTTATAAATATTACTATAATATAATAATAAATAACAGAGCAATTAATTAAGCAAAAGGGAATATGCGGCTTCCAAATTCTAATTGGTTTTAAAATTTTCCTTTTCTAAAACGAGGGTCCTAACTTAACTTTCTTCACCCCTGCTCTACTCTCCCCTTCAAACCAAAGTCAAAGATGAGTGACAAGCATAAGGTGCCTGGAAATTTCTAAACAGTATAATTAATATTTTTTTTCTAAAAAAAGATCTTATATCATTTGATTTTACATAATATGTAACTATCAAAAGTGAAGACATTTAATTACTTAAAATTCTACTTTTATAATTAAGCTTTTATATATATTACTATTAAATACAAATTATGAATAAGTTGGACATATTCCTATTTTATATTACGTATGATTAATATTTAAGAACAATATGCTAACAAAATAAGGTAAAATAAGTTTTACAAAATGACATTTTTTTAGATGTTAAGACATAAAAGGAGAATTTCACCTTTTTGAATTAGTATCAAGGAAGGAGAGTCATATAATAATTATGTGCTAATTTTGAATTTTTGAAGTCTCAACTTTGAAGTCTTCATCTTCATCATAGCCGCTGCAGCCTACAATTATATTATCCCACACGGATGTGCCATCTGTATTCTGACCATTCAATTTCCAGTGCGACGTTAAAATAGTAACCCTTTCAAAGCTCCATGTTTGGCGAGTCAAGTAAAAATGCTGCTACTTTTTTTTTTTTTCAAATAGAATCTTGCCTACATTAATGCTTTGTTTGGATTGGGAAGAAGGCAGGAGGAAGGAAAAAAAAAAGAAAAAAATAGGAAAAAAAGTGAGAGGAAAGTGAAATATTTTTTAGTTATTTGGAATGAGAGAAAGTAAAATGAATAATGAGAGAAAGGAATGTGAAAGGAAAGAAAATTATATTGGATTTAGTGAAATTTTTTTATTCTCCCTATTTTTTTTTTCAAACCAAATGAGGGAAAGTATTTTGAAATCCGTATTTTCTATCCTCCTTATTTTTCATCTCATGATACAAATGAATGGTAAATTCAAGAACTCGTCTGCAAATCAATTATATTATTATATACTATTATCAATAACATTAATCAAGATGTCTTTATGTGTATGGGTGCACTTAGGACCACGATTAGAAAAATTCTCTCAATAATTAATTTTAAAATTAAATGTTTTGATTATCTGAAAATTAAATATTAAATAGTATTTTTTTATTTAAAACTTTATATTTATATTTACTTAAATAGTATTTTAAAGACATTTACAAATCTCATAAAATAATTATCTATCACAAGGATTTATATAGCTATATATTTAAGGTTAATTTATTTATACATTTAGCATTAATAATTAACTTGTGCGCTAAGTTTGTATAGTAATTTCTCCTAGATGTATTCTTAAAACTATATCAACAATGATTGTTAAGCTGGCATCTTTACCTACCTGCCTAAACTTTGATTAATAGAGGAGACAGGTGCAATGGAAGCTTAGAAAGTTCTTCGTGGGAATGAGATAAAATAACAATATTCGTATAATATACGATGCCCATACACGATACATGGACATTGATTATGAAAGTATGGAAAGCTGTGTTCCCCATGGGGTCTTTAATAAGGTATAGATTTCCATATCATGTCGCAGAAATGCTAAAAATGTTAAAGGACTGAGCCAATATACTTTATAGTTTATATTATTAATTTATAGGTAACATTCCAAACTAAAGCACCTTTCATGAAAATTCTAGAGACTGCCGTTTCTTGCCATTTGGTGTGGTGGCATTACTATTATAAGATTAAATTAAATAAAATGTAATTTTTATAAACTCTAGATATAAGCATGTAATCCATGAATAACTTGGTAAAGTGTGAATATTATGATTTCGTTAGCTAGTAGTCTTTATTTTTTAATTTTTTATGCGATGTATTTGGATTGAAGATCATATGAATGTCTCCTGGATGGGCTTAGTCTCCTGAAAGTGACTTGAATTTTATCCTATGCTAGATAAGTGTGACTTATCATACATATCCGGTACTATTCATTTGTATATGGATAGATATCCAGCCAAGGACCTGGCTCCCATAAAAGAAATAGATATAGATATAGTAGAAAGGTAAATGGTAAAAAAAGTTGAGGATTGAATTTCAAAAGTAAAAAAAAAAAAAAAAAAAACTTAATTAACCTCTTCAACAAACCATTACATTATATTCACCATGAGAAACGAGTGAGAGTTTCTTGTGGGACATCTTGAATCTAGCCGCACCATAAGGATGTTACTGCCAACGCGATGCAGTTAAAGATTGAGAGTTTATAAATGTTTCAAACATGATTATTATTCCGAAACAGAATTAGAAAGTGTACAATTTTATTTGGAGATGCAAATGTTTGACCACTCAAACTCACAAAAATTATTAAAATTAAGTGGGTAGGGTAAGACCCAATTCTATTCTCTTAATTAAGTGGGTAGGGTAAGAACCAATTTTAAACCAAAAATTGAAAATTTATTTTTGTGGTTTTCAAAATAAATATTTTGAAAATCATAAAAACTGATTTCCAAATTTTAGTTTTGAGTTATAAAAATTTCTTAAAAATTTTAAAAAATCAAAAGACTGAAAACTCACCATCACCCCGAAGCCCTAATTAATATGCACAAAGCCTACCTCAACCAATTCTTCTATAATATTCTCTTGATGGGTGGGCTTGAGTGAAAAAAAAGTTTGTGAATCCAGTCCAATTGAATTTACTACATTATTGGGTCCAAAACCAAAACTAGCAAGCATAGTGTCAGCCCAACCCATAATAAACAGTCCCTATTGGTTGTGGTGGTGAAGGTGAAGATGTGAATAATAATGAATCTGTAGATATCAGAAGAGAAATTGAGAAAAAGGGCCATGGAGGCCTTGCAGTTGCAACGTGTGCTTCCCATATCTGTTGCCCAAAACACTCTCTTTCCGCGCCCAACTGCCACCACCGCATTATCTGGAGTTGCAAATGCAAGGCCACCATTGGGTTTGGGTTTGAGCTTAGCATCTTCTCAAAATGGCACTGGCACTGGCACTGGCACTGCCAGAGCAGGGTGGTTTTTGGGTCTTACAGATAACAAGAAGATGAAGTTGCCTGACACTGTGAAAGCGGGTGACCCAGTTCTGCATGAGCCTGCTCAGGAAGTTGATCCCAATGAGATAAGGTCGGAGAGAGTGCAGAAGATCATTGATGACATGATCAGGGTCATGAGGAAGGCTCCTGGTGTTGGTCTAGCTGCTCCCCAGATTGGAGTTCCTTTGAGGGTCACTTTCATACTTCCTCATTTTTTTTTGGTGTTTTCTGGCTTGCCCATTTTTCAATTTTGTGCCTTTGTCCTTGCATACTCATTCTAGCTTAGTTGCTCTATGTCTGTGTTTGTGCAATGCTGTCATTATTACTTTTAATATTTTGGTACATGTGTCACTGTCATGTTTGTTCAGTGAGGAAGAAAAGCAGCTGCTATAGTAGCATTGTGTAAATAATAGTAGCGCAGCTTGCATAAAAATTTTGAGGGAACTAAGTTCATTGACAAAGTCATATGGACAAGTTATTTACTTAAATGTTTTAATCACCCTTTAAAAAAAATAATAATAAGAAGCATGTGAACTGAAGCTAATTGACAAAAAAGGTGAATCAGCTGCATGTGAACTGAAGTTCTACTGGATCAAGGGTGTAATTATTTTGAAGAGTTAGAAAATTTAGAAGGAAATTACTTCATTATGGCTTGCTTACAATAATAATGTGGGACAATTGAAAGTGAATTTGTGCAACTCATTTATACTCCAACTTACAAAGTTTTGCCATTCCTATAGTATGTAAGTGAGTTGAAGTTTTACCCGTTTTGCAAAATTAAAAACTTTTCCAACCTATCCTATTTTCATCCGTTGGTGGCTGAATCTTTATTACTTAACAAAGTACTGATAGTTTGAAACATTGAGGTTTGTTATGTTAAAATCTTCTGGATGTTACTAACTTACTGCACACTGTGTAGTTGTTTAAAGATATATAGTTTTGCCTTTTCATGTTTGCAGATAATTGTTTTAGAAGATACCAAAGAATATATTAGTTATGTCCCAAAGGAAGAGACCAAAGCTCAAGATAGACGACCTTTTGATCTTTTGGTATGTATGTTCATATGCAGAGCAAAGGAGAGTATTAACATTGAATCTATAGTTCTGTCCTAAAGGTCTGTTACTTTAATGCATCATTCATTAGTTCTCTTGAGGCAGGTGATCGTGAATCCCAAACTAGAGAAGAAGAGCAACAGGACTGCCGTATTTTTTGAAGGGTGCTTGAGGTTTGACAATTATTGACTTTTTCCATTTTCTTTCTGTGTTACAACGCTTGCTTAGCCAGAAAATCAATTCACTTGTTTGTGTTCAGTAGCTGAGATGAGAAGTAAAAACTATTGCACACCCTTGCTGCTCTAAGAAATTCGTATGCATATATTAATTTGAACATTTACTGTCCTGACTCTCATTAAGTTGTTGGTCCATTAAGGACCAATGGCTCAACTTGCTCTGAAATTCAGCATGAAACTAAGATCATACCCCATCTTTCTCAATTACTTCATAATAAGGAACAAGACCTAATGGGAAGACGATACTATCTAATGATTTCACTTACCCAGTTCCATTGAAGTGCTTGTAAATGTTTCACTTAATGTCTGTAGAGTATTACTTTCTTCCAAAACAAAATCTGGCAACTTAGTGACATCTCTATAATGAGTTCATACTTCATAGTAATTTTGATAATATCAGAAAATTAACTTAAGGATGATTGTCTGCATATGCTTAAATGATTTCAAAGTTTACAACATTGGAATCAAATGCTCATTTGCTTAAATACTGGTCTGAATGTTTGATGTACAGCTCAAGTCTAGCTTACACTCCTTTATGTATTCTGATGTTAAGCAGTACTTGTTTTGTTTTTATAATTTGATGGACAATATCCATGAGCTTTGCGGAGATCCAAAAGCATTTCTAAATTATAATTTGTCCATGGTGAAGTACCATGAGCATAACACATGAACATGGCTGCAGTTCCCAGATTAGCATCTGCAACAGTATAAATATGAGAGATATCTTAATGTTGTCTAGTCCTCTTATTGTAGATATGCAACATTTGAGTGACATTTCCTTCCAATCTGTTAGGACTCAAAATTCTCAAATGACATTACTGGATTATTGATGTAGGTAATAGCTTTTTCAATATAGTAAAGTCAGCATTTGAAAAAACAATAATCCTGGCTTGTTTAATATTTTGTGATTTACGTATCAACGACATATACTCAGTCCTTTTACAGGGTTGTTAACAATAACATCTTCAATTGTTATAACATTTTGCAGTGTTGATGGATTTAGAGCTGTGGTGGAGAGATACCTTGATGTTGAGGTTACAGGTTTGGATCGTGATGGTGTACCAATCAAAATAACTGCTTCTGGTTGGCAGGCCCGGATTTTACAACATGAGTGTGATCACTTGGATGGAACTCTATATGTTGATAAGATGGTACCTAGAACTTTCAGAACTGTAGACAATATGGACCTGCCTCTTGCCCAGGGGTGCCCCAAACTTGGCCCTTGCCACCCTGCGATTCCTTGACTCTTGCTACCTCTGATAAGGCTTATGTATGATAGAGAAAAATAGACATTTGCAGATCTTAAAATGGAGATCAGATTCCATATTTTAGTAATGTTCTCAATTTGAGAATAATTAAGTCTCCTACCATTTTGCCAAGAATTCTCATTGCACTGCTGTTTTTTGTGATTAATTCACTTCGTGTAAGCTTCAATGTTGTAGCTTATACTAGGAAAAATTTCACATAGCTGTGGACTATGGAGTTTGGATATTGATTATGCCTAGTTTTTTCCTAAGTTGCACAGCTTACAAAATTTGTTTTATTGCCCCAACATGTATATTGTTATTGGGGTGTTCTCTGTTTAGAGCATTCAGCTGCCTGCTTGGAGTTCATGTTATAAATTTTTGGTGTGTGCCAAAAATATCTCCCAGCTGGAGATCACCAAAGTGATATTATCTCTTCCAAGAGAAAGCCTTTGCCTTTGTTTTTTTTATGAATCAAAATGATGTATAAAAATTCATGTTAATTGTTATGAATACAAAAGCTCATTCTAAATCTGATGTCTTTACTTATTTTCTTGGTGAATTAGCTTTTTGCCGTAATGTTATGCCTAATTTTGTTGGTACCCAACCATGGTATTTATAAAGACTACGGGAGACTTAAAACAGACTGTTGGAACTTGACAAATAAAAATTGGATTATACTAAAGTTGTCTCAACATTCAACAAAGAAATTTCATGGATTTATGTGGATTATATAAAAATGGTAATAATTTCTGTCTTCCAATTGGACAATTGTCCACAAATAATTATGAACTATTGAGGCATTTAATACACAGTTATTTGTCTATGTAGAATACGTTTGTTCAGATGGAATGAAAGCATGGTTTGACTCTAGCCAAACTTTCTGTCTAATGAAGTCATTATTGCTTGTAAAGCAGGCAGGAGGGTATACCAAACCCTGAGTAGAACCATGAGCTTTCCAGCAGTAAGATTTTGACACTCCTCCAAAGCATGGAACAAGATAAATATTTTTCAGATATAATCCTTTACAGGGAAATGTGTCACTGCAAGCAAATTTTATTGCTTCCTCTGTGGCTGAAGTTCCTCGAATATCAATGAAGGATATACTCTCCACTTTGACACCTGAAGTCTGCATTCTCTTATGGTAGAGGACATTACATTCTTGACACATATGTTAGCATCAGTAAAATTATTACAAAACTCCATGTTTCTATGTCAAAATCAAACTGCTTTCTGGGCTGTTTGAATTAAATTTTGAAAGAAAGTCCTTGGAAATTGAGAGGTGTATGCCTGTGCTATGATCCTAATGATAATGATGAATGATAAATGTGAATTTTGCAATCAGCTATTATATTCTGCAAAGACAGATTTACTTTTAGAATCAATTACAACTGATGTATGCTCATCACAGCAAAGCAATGTTACCACTTTCTAGTAAATTGTATACTTTAAAACCTGAAAATGTTGCATACCTGATTCTTACATGGATGTCTCGAATCACAGTAATATTGGTCTATTATAATTGGATTTGACACATTTTCCATCAAGATATTCTGGAATTTGATCTTGGAGGCAAATCCACCACCACCCTAACAAATTAACATTTGAGGAGGCAAGTCAATAACTTGTGCATCTCTGTGTGACATATGAATTGAAAGGAAGTGCTATAATGTATTAAGAAAATTACCTGCCATGTTTTGATCCTCACCCCATTATCAGTGTTATACAGATAAGCTCCTTTAACGTGTACATCTTGCACCTTCTCCCATGCTTTTGACTTTCCCAAGCTACCAATGCTGAAGAATAGGTTCAGGTATCAGTTAACATGTTTATACTACTTAATGTCTTAGTGAACTGAAAGTGAAATTTACTTTCACCTTATGCCATGGCCTGGACCACAAGAAATGCCTCTGATCCTGATCCGTGAAGAATTTCTGACTATTGAGATGCAGTCATCTCCTGAAATTGAACAGGATGATGCAAGGTTTTTTGTTCTGAGACACTACTTGAACACAGTTTATTCATTAAATCCAAATAGGTAAAGTAAGCATTACTCATTAGTCATTACATTTCACGTGTGTCTACTATTATAAGTGACTTAAATATTTTTTTGGTTTTTCAAAATTCCATTTATATTTGTATGAAACTTGAAGAATGATTAATTTTTTAATTAGTACGAAACTTGGTCTGGAATTAGTAAAAAGCTATAGAGGAACAGATATTTAAGAGTTGACATGCATGTCATATATTCAAACATTTCCACAAGCCAAAAAAGTTATCAGAAGTTTACTTGGTTTATCAATTGTTACTTAGGAATACTAAGAAGACATTTGTAATCATTACTAGCAGTAGGTGTTTATGTTTTTTGAAATATACTCACTATTTTTAAATAATTAATAACAATTACAAATTACAATTTAAAGTAAAATGACATGTTAAAAGTGCCTCAGAAGCCATAATCTATTTTTTAGATAAGTAAAGCTAATGTTGCACTTTGTTGAGGATAACTAACCTGTTCTGATTAAGCTATCCTTGACCTCAATACCCTTTGTGGCACTGATGTGGATTCCATCAGTATTGGGGCTGAAAGCAGGCGCTAATACTTGAAGATGAGATACAACAACCCGCTTACAGCTAGTGAAAGCCATGTGCATTTTCTGGCTATTTAGCACCATCAAGTTTCTGACTTTCAGATTCTTGCATCTATGAAAAGTGATGGCCTGCAGTGCAATCGTGGCTTCATATTTAGCTGATAGAAGACACAAGTAATAGATCATATCAGGGGAACTAGTTTTTTGCTCCATTTTCGGAAGCACCACTAACCGTAGGAGCAGGTTGACATGGCTGCCAAGGGACATTTTGAAGTCACTTTTATTGCAAAACACATATTATTAACTTTGAACAAAACAATGAAGTTAAGAAGATTTCCATGCTGCCATACATTTGTAGAGTTGATCTTGCAAGATCTGGCCCACCATTCCTGTCCCATTCCATTGATTCTTCCTCCACCATCTACAGTAAGGTGATTCACCCCATGAAAGTAAAGCCATTTGCGTGGATTTAAATCATGCCACACTACAGGATCTTTTGGTGCAACTATTGTACCTAAGATCTATCAATACATTTAACAAAAATCAAGAAAACAAGATAAAAATTTTCCATAAGAGACATCACCAGTGAACTCAACTGATACTAAAATTAAAACAAATGAGAGATTTGATGTCTCTTGGTTCATACAGTCAGAGTTATCTTAGATCGACAAGGCCCAGCAAAATCAACTGGATGGACTAGAAAAGTTTTCCCAGGTGGAACCATAACATATATTCTTCCAGACTGAGCACAAGCAATGTTCCATGCCTCCTGAAAGGCCTTCAAAGATAAAATAACTAAAGTAAAAAACGATGCTTTAAGAATATCATGGTGCCTGTGCATTATGGTTGCAATTTCAGATAAACATTTGCACCTACTTTCATTTTATAAGAAGCATGAAAAACCAAATTTTTACATGTACTTTTCATATTTATTCTCCTTTTGTAAGCCTGAAGTAACATTAACAAGTTATGCATCCCAATACTTTGCTAAGTTTTAAACAGAGGAAAAACCTTCTTTCTGGTCAGATTTGAACTGTCTGCAGCCAGTGTTCTCTCTCCATTGAGTATTTGATTAAGATGGATGGACACCACTATTTTTTAAAGCAAATCAGAAATTTAACTTATACTGATCTTCCTGTTGCAGTAGAATCTCCAGAAAACTTGAACCCATTTTTTCAAATAATGAACACATTTTTTCAAATCATGGGGGGAAAACTTGAACCCACGACATTAAATAAGCTCAAGACCTCAAAGGTTTATGCTTTTTAAGTTTTAAACAATAAATTCATCATTGCATTTTGGAATGCTGGCAAAGAAAGGACATGAAATAGAGAAAGCAAAAGCCACATTATAGCAGAAAAGGATCACCAAATAAAGAAAGGGGTGACAGAAAATTTCAAAGTCATAGAATTGAATCATTACCTTGGTGTCATTGTGAAGGCCATCCCCTTTTGCACCATAATCACTGACAGAGAGAACCCTCTTAGATCTGGTCAACCAATAAGAATGGGGAAGCTGTATAACAGAGTCAAACCCTTTTGCATTAGTGAGGAATGAACGCAGTAATAGATTTATGTGAATAAAGATAATGATGAATGTTGAAGAAGAACAGCATGTGAAGTTCTTCATTTTCTGTCAGACCATAGTGGGATTGGCAGAACCAAGACCGTTTACAGTTACAGTTTGTTTTATACAAAAGCATCAAGTGCAGTTTAGCATCCTACTGCTTTTGCTTCGGATTAGATTTGGTTTGGTTTTAATATATATATATATATATATATATATATATATATATAATTAACAATTGAACATCTTTGTAGTTGTTTCAAACTGCATAGCAACCTGATTCAGGACAAGGATGAAATAGAAAGCGTGTGCAGAGAAATGCAGTGAGTAACTGAGTATGCATTTTATTTTTCATTTAATGGGTGAAAAAGGAAACAGAAGAAAGTGAAATAATTTTTTTCTTTTGATGGTTTGAGTTACATCTCATTCATTTAGTCAATCTTCCTTACTTATGCTTAAAAGCCTCAAACATCATAAGCAATACTCTACCATCTCTTTCACATGTGCTAGTGCTGCCCCAATTTTTTCTCTAGTTATTATAAGTTTAAATTTTATTTTTTTTTTGTAATTGTTCATTCATTGTAACATTTTCATTTATACAACATTAAACTTACTTTTGTGTTGACACATGATTCATAACTGCTCAACATTCAATTTATAAATTTTCATTTCTATAACACTAAATTTTACTTATTAAAAACCGTTATACACTCCATTAAGGTATATACAGTCCCTATTGAGGAGAAGAGAAACAAAAAAGAAAATGAGAGAATTTAAAAGATTTGATAGACAAAAGAAATATATAAATAGGAAAATGAAATGGAAAATGAGGTAAAAAATAGACATATATTATTATTGCTTTTTTTTTTCAATTAGTTATCTATCACCTAGCAATTCCATTCGGTCCATGTAATTGTTCCAATGCACACGTTTAGTCAGTGTTTGTTTGATTCGCATCAAAATTACGGATTCATGCTAACGTTAATAACGAGAGTAGTGTTGGTAAAAATACACAATTATAATGTGTTTAACTACACATTTCAAATCATAAATAAATACACGTTCCAAGACAATATTATGTGAGAAGTTAGCATATTTTTACTTCCAATCTAACATGTTTTTTTTTCTTTAATCTAAACTGTAATACTCATTCCGGTTTTAAAGTATAAACAAAAATTAATTAATTCATGTTAATTAAAAATATGAATTAATCTCATTAATTTTTTAAATTCACATAAAAGTTTAACGGTGTTTTTTAAATTATTTTATCCTAATATTTATTACAAAATTGATTATTAGAAATGATATTTAAATTAAATAAGGTATTTTTAGAACATTTTATAGGATCAAATCAATTATTAATATACGGTCCCTATTGAGGAGAAGAGAAACGAAAAAAAATGAGAGAATAGAAAGATTTGATAGAAAAAGAAAGATATAAATAGGAAAATGAAATGGAAAATGAGGTAAAAAAAAGTAGACATATATTATTATTGCCTTTTTTTTCTAAATTAGTTCTCTATAGCAATAACATTTCGTCCATGTAATTATTTTCAATAATGCACACGTTATAGTCATTGTGTGTTTGATTTTCATCAAAATTAAGTTTCAAATGTAGATTCATTCTAACATTATTGATGAGAGTAACATTGACCTAGAGCTAAGTTTGAAATGTGGATTAAATATAAATCAAACACACTATTAGAGTATGTTTAATTACATGTTTCAAATTACAAACATTCCAAGACACTATATTGTGTAATAATGAGAAGTTAGTATACTTTTACGTTTAAATCTAACATTTTTTTTTCAATCTAAGCGGTAATACTCATTCAGTTCTTAAAGTATAAATAAAAAAATAACTAATTCATGTTAATTAAAAATATTAGTTAATCTCATTAAATTTTTTTAAACTTACATAAAAAATTATTAATATTTTTTAAATTTTTTTTTTCTAATATTTATTATAAAATGAATCATTGAAAATGTAATTAAAATTAAATTGAAAATACTAGTATTTTATTAGTGAAATTAATTTGATTTTACTTATATTTTAAATCATTCAAATTGAGTTTTTATTTGCTTATATTTGATTCGTGACCGAAATGGTACAAATGAACTATTAACATTTTACGCACAAATTCATAAATGATATATTGAGTTAACACTTTTGGTTTTTTGTTGAGAACCATTCAAATGTACATAGTTTTTTAAACGTAGCTACCCCTAGGTCTCATATATGAGATTTTGGAATTTGTCCAACTTAGTTTTGAATGTCAATACAAACGGGCGTTTAAACCGAATATTAATATGAGAGCTTTGTGTAAAGTTATAATTGTTTTTTGTTGTTTATCCACTTGTGTAACTCTAATGCTATTTTAAAATTTTTGTAGTCAAAATATGTAATAATTTTTAACTGCAATGCATTTATAAAATATTAAAATGTTTATGTAATGTTTAAAAAATAAATAAAAATGTAATGAGTTAAAATAAATTTTTTTATCAATTTCATATTTAAGGATTGATTTTTGAATCACAAATTTATAAAATGCATTAAGAGATTACATTTAATTATAATCTATTTGTATAACATGAGGAGTTTTATATATATATTTTAGAAATAAATGAAATTTCATATAACAAACATAAAATTTAAAAGATGTGTATTATATAACGTTTCCCTTCTTTTAATTATGGTGAACGTTGCTGTTTAGTGAGCATTATAATAATATTTTTTTTTTGTCAATATAATAATATATTGTTAATGGTCCAATTTGGCTGCGATGTCGATAATATACTAAGTGTTGTAGCCCACGTTATTTGCTGGGCTCACCGGTGTTTGAAATGCATCCATTATTCAATGTCTAATAATAAAATAACAATCAAACCAAACCATTCCACCAAAAATAAAATAAATCAAACCAAACCAAAATACAAGTAATCATATTCCACCCAAAGAAAAAAAAATATAATAATATGCATTATGATGGATTCAAATATTGAAAATATTTATGCATAAATGAAACATCCAAAATAATGAATTGATGCAACACGCATGTATATATTAACATGTAATAATAACTTTTAATTTTGTGAACATAAAATGGATAAGTGGATGCATGATGAGTTGGGAAAAGGAGGACTATAGATACGGTGCGCTCCACTTACATAAAAATAAAAAATGCTAAAAGGTGAAAGAAAATTAAACTTGGAATTGTAATTATTGGAAATCAGTATAATGTCCAAAAAGAATAAGAAGTTAGTGGAATGTTTGACAATGATTCCTTAAAACACTGATCAGAGAGGCACGTCGATCGATCGTCATAAAGTGATAACCTTCACTTTCTCGTGGGCGGAAGTGAACACTGCTTGTTCTTAAAGTGTTCAATGGAAATGGAGAAAAAAAACCAACTTCATTTGGACAAATTCGTTTTTTCAACTTTTAAATAAATGACGAAAATAATAATCAAAACCCTTCTCAAGACTCAAACTGTGTGAGAATGAGAAAGGAAAGAGGGAGAGACCTTGCGCCACCGACATTGAACAGCTAAACTAAAATTAGGATTTGATTCTTTTTACTACTAATACTTTTTTTCCCATCAGTTGGGTCGTACATATTAACCAAATAGCTTTATATGGCCAAGATATAGTTTCAATAGACGAATTAATATCATTACAAGAAATTTAATTCGAATAGAGGATGGGAAATTGAGAATAAGGGAAGGGAAGGGTGGCAAAAAGTGAATATTATGCATAACGATCTTCCAAGCATACATAATGTTATATAGAGGTGTTGATAAACTATTTCAATTTTTTTAGTTTAACCACGTGCACGGAAGACAATTATGTTCAAGTCTGGAACATCCACATTATGGACCTGAGACCTTGCTTAAGGGGAAACAAGCATGAACCACTTAAACCAACCCCGTTAGTGATAAACTAGTTCAATTTAATTAAAAAAAACTGATAAAAATTGAGTAAATTAGATTTTAAATTTCATTTTGAAAAATTTAATCTAAACTTATGTTTTTTTTTAAGTAAAATGAATTTAATGAAGGGAGTACTCAGTACTCCAACCCAAACAAGAATACAAAGAATTAACCTCAACTTATATGTGTGCATAAATTTTTGCTAAATTTTTGCTTATAAATTTATCATTCCCTTCGAATTTATGTGTTTACTAGTCTATATATTTATAAATTATTATACAATGCATACTTATTAATGAAAATTATAGTTAAATAAAAATAGATTTTTCATAAATAATTGAGTAAAAAATATATTTAACTATTTAAGTGAATAGAAAACCATATTTTGTTAGATTATATATTTTCTCATTAATTTGAGTTAAAATATAAATAAATAAAATATTAAGAATGTGTAGAATTTTTCAATAACATGAATTTAAATCATTTTATTAACATTAGTTATAATATAATTATGAATGAGAGTTCTGTATGTAGTTCACTTGTCTTATAGCTTGCATCTGAAGAATAGTAATATGGTTTTCTAATGAGTTAATACGTGAAGTATCATTCATGCCATGTTGATGGTGAATTGGTTTTATATTGTAGACATGGATAATTTTATAAGGTTTTAATTTATGCGATTTTCAATTACTTAAATAGAAATGGAAATATGATGTCAAATAAAAATATATAGGTGGTTAATTATACAAGCCTTTGGTTGTATCTATATTTCTTTAAAGATGTGGGAGACCAACAATAACTACTCACATGCAGAGATCCCGATGTGTTTAATCTTAAGTAACTTTTTTGTTTTTTTTTTGTTTTTAAAAAAAAACTTATATAAAAATGAAAAAATCACTTTGATCTTATTTTGCAATTTCAAAAAGGATCGAGTAACAAATTATAATTATTTTCAATAACCGAATATTTTAGGTCTTCAGTGTACTAAACCATGCATCATCCGTCACGAAAATGTACCGTAGCCTTCACCTATTATTTATTTTAAGATTGTATACTACTTTTTAAAAAATAAAACTAAAACTGAAAGCTGATGTTATCTAAATCAAATTGAATTGAATCAATTTAAATTTTAAACAAATGAAAGATAAAATAGAAAAATTGAAGAAATTAGATCAAATAATTTTTCCTTTTAAAATGAATTCAATCAAACGTTTCTTTTTAAAATCCCAAACCCAACGGGACAAAGCGATGCTGCTACCTCTAATTACTTCATAGGTAGATAAATCCATTTAATACCAAGACAATGATTATCAGTTGATCATAATAGCAGTACTCAACAAGGGTTAGAATTTGGGATAATCGATCGGATTCCTGGACGGTTCTTTATAATAGAAAATGTTCATCGATCTATATTGTCGTTAGCTAACATATATATAAAAATTGACCTTTCAGACCCTTTTGCTGATGATCACAATTCACAATTGGAGGATGGGAATGGGGACGATTTGTATAGAAGTGAGTGCTCTGCACAGCCAGCTGTCAGCTGGGATCATAAACACATGGTAGAAATTAAATAGGCTGAAATTAATACTAAAAACCTAAGATCAGTTTTGATTATTAAATTTCTTCATACATACCATATGTGTGTGCGTGATCAAATGCAGCAACTTATTTTATGTTTGATAAGATGATTCATTCACCCCAATCATGTTCAAGTATATATGACCAAATTAAACCTATTTGTTAATTTGCAATATAATTATGCACCCATCCCAACCTTGCACAGCATAATTAATCATCTCATTCTAAGGTTTGCTCATCAGCTTCACTTAATTTGTACACAGATCAAAATTCCCGTGAACCCAACAAAACAAATATACACATAATTACAACCCAACTAATTAAGTCACAAACTTAACCACCTATTCTTTCATTCATCCAATACATAAAAAAAAAAAAAAAAACTTGAAAAAAGAGAAACAGAGAGCTAGAATAGAATTCACCGTTCTGTTTTCTTTCCCGTCCCCGGTGCCTATAAATTAACATCGCTTCCAGCCACCGGAAAAAGGCACAACAATAATTCAACTCAATGAATTACCTTGATCGATGCTTACTGGGCTTTGACCGTTGACCCTTGTTCTTCCCAGTTGTTTTTCCAAAAGCGCTGCAGAATCCACATGCAGAGAGCTTGGGAGACGGCGGCTCAATCGCCGGCGAGACTTTTCCAGTCCGGTAACCGCGGGCACCGCCGTTGGAGCGGCTTCTCTGGATGGTGTTGGTGTTGACTTGAAGGTCTTTGATATTATTGTCACCGTTATCCTTGTGTTGCTCTTGTTGTTGAGGTTGATCCTCTTCTTTCTGATTCACTTTGTTCAATTCCCCTGATAAGAACCTGTCATCCCAAACAAGCCCTGATGAACCCTGTCTTCTGAAAGACACTTCAGATCTTTGCAGACCAGCCATGGCTTTCTCTCTCTCTCTGTGGATGTTTCTAGGTCTAAGCGTTAAAGCAATATATAATATATGGATGAATTTTTCTATGTTTGTTGTTGTATCTACGTGTATGACGTTTGTTATTATGTATGTATATATATATATATATATATATATATATATATATAAATAAAAATGATGGTAAGTAAAAGACAGAGAAAGTGGAAAGGAGAGTTGTTGAAGGAAGGAAACGAAGAAGAGAGCAGAGCAGTGAGGTGTGGCTAATAGAAACCAAGGCAACGCAGTCAATATATATCTCTTGGCATTTTATAATGTTTTCTTTATCTTCCTTCGTTTTAGACTAGGGATTTTGTTCTATCCTATAAGGTGTTATCAGTTTGTTTTAAGTTCGATTTTGAGGTAAAAATAATCTTATCCAATTATTACAGTTTAATTATTCTATTATCCAATAAATTTTGATATTTTTAAATTTGATTTAATTTAATCTAATTTAAATTAAATTAGATTAGATTGAATTGATTTTTAGTGTTTTAAAAAGACAATGAATATTATATAAAAGTGATAAAATTATGAAATAATAATAAACATTTTTTATGGATATTTATACTTATTAAAATAAATATAAAGTTATATTAAAAAGAATAATCTGAGATATAAAAATTAATTTTAAATTAATATATTTATAAAAATATTAATGTGTATTAGATAATAAAATTATAAAAAGTATATTAATTAAAGTAATTTCAAAAATATATAGTATATAAATGTAAATATATGATTATTTCATAAGTAATATTATATGTATATATAAGTTCGATTTGGATTGGATTGAATTGGTTTTTAACATAAGATCGGAAAATCAATTCAATCTAATAAAAAAAATCAATTTTTATAATTTTCAATTTTTTTAATTTCAGTTTAACTCTATTTTCAATTTTTTATCCCGTTTATACAAATTACATTGAATTGGATATCAACCCCTGTTATCCTATTCCAACTTTTGTACTGTTTCGGGATTAAATTTGAGCCACAATATATAATATTTTATAATTCTATAGGTGTAGCGTTAAAGCAATAAATATGAGTGAATTTTTCTATGCTTGTTTGTATCTACGTGAATTTTTCACACTCTATCCTTTTCCTTTTATCTCCTAAACATGGTAAGGTCTGTATCATGTACAGGTACCTTTACCATTTTTTTATACTTTTTTTAATTTCTCCCTCTTACTTTACTACAGTACCGTCAACAACCCAGCAAGTGAGATTCAGTTTTTTAATAAATTTAAATTTTTTTTAATAACCATGGCAATTAGTTATCAACCCATGTATCAAATAGTGATTGTATGGTTGATTACAGTAGAAGTGGACCGTGAACACAGGGAAATTTTACTTATAAAGTTGAGGATTCGAATTCTGCAATCATCATTTTTTAAAAAATCTTACCTAACCATTACCCTGATCTCAGAGTTAAACCCTATAGGTAATTGTCTATCAAAGACCAAGAAAAATTTATCACACCCATGTAATGCACTAATTATTGAAATTAAATATTTTAAATTATAATTTTATATTTAATATATATGATTGAATATATATATTATAAATTATCTTTTTTATTAATATAATTAAAAATTATATAAATTTGAATTTAATATGTAAACATTAGGGGATAATTATTTTAAAATAAAATTTTTTATATTTATTTTTATTTATTTATCTCATTACATGAAAATGCATATCAAGACATATATTAATTGTATTAATTTACATTAAATTTATTATATACTTCTTATCTTTTTATTTTATTAATTAAATTTTTCACTTATTATCCTTTTATTAAGAGAAAAAGTAGAAAAATATAATTAAAACTCTTTTAAACTCTTAAATGAAATAGATAAATAGAAATAATTATTTTAAATAAGACAGATAAATAATAACAAAAATATCAATTATGATATATAATTATTACGGAATAATTAGTTTGGATTAAGGTACATAGTATATGATAAGAAGTTTGAATTTGAATGGGAAAGATGAAGATTAAAATCAAGAATAAAAAAAAAGCCATGTGTAAACTTTCTAAAAAGCCACATAGTTGAATATGGAAGTTTCAGTAAATAAGCATCATGTGTTTAAGTGTAGTAATAAATACTCTCATCTAATATATAGGAAGTGGATTTTTAATTACTAAGTGAACAAATATTAAATATATTATTAAATTTTTAATATTAAACGCACTTATTAATTCTTTTTTAATATTTTAAATCTAGCTAGCTAGTTGGACCAACATGCTGATGATCTGGTTTTGTTCGTCATTCACCCAACCCAATCCACCGCTTCTCAATCATTTGTTTAGGCATTAAGTGGTATTTTAGTTTGTCAATTAATATATTAATGCTAGTGTTTGCAGTTTATACGATTAATGCAGCCATCACATGTGGATAGATATTGATATTCCGTAGCTTTATAAAGAAGCAATATTGAGTTTGCAACCTAAATTGGAAGATAAATACGGTACGTAAATGGAATGGAATAAGGAAGGAAAATCTGGCACGTAACTGGAGTTGTTATATTTTATTTTTTTTAACCTGATTAACTCCCAAATTTTGGGTCATAAATACTCATAATTTAAATGGTGGATAATGGATAGACATTGGAGAGTGATCAAAATATCAAATTGTGGACATGCGGTATGATCAAGATATTTTAAAGAGAGAATGAGCTCTGCTAGGGTTTCTGTTGAACCCTCTCAGACTTCTATGTTGGGAGCTGAACTCTCAGATCAAGAGAAGGATTTACTGGATAGAAGCAAAAAGAAACCAAAGGTGACGGATGTGAGAACCCCATGCATAGAGGCTACGGGAGGCAATGAACACCCTCAGGCTAGTCAGGGGAAGGCTGGTGACAATACAAATATTGTTTTGAATCTTGAACGCAAGGTGATATCCTATAAAGATGTTTGCATCGATGTCAATGGCCACAATATTAGTGAAGAAGATGCTTTGTTCTTGGATTGTATTGACCAGGACCTGCACAACGTTACTGATAGAGATAATCAACAGCAAGAGCAGGGTTTTTTGGGTGATCCTCTTTGCCCAGTTGTGAGGCTTACTGATGAAGAACGCAGAGGAATCAAAATACCATGGAAACGTTCTATTATTGTCAAGCTTTTGGGGAGAAGAATGGGCCTGAGATACTTTCAACTCAGGTTGTATAAGTTATGGAGACCGAAAGCACGAATGGAGATTATTGATCTTTATAATGAATATTTCATCATTAGGTTTGAGGATCTTGATGACTTGCAGCATGTTTTTTATAATGGTCCATGGATGCTGGCGGATCATTACATTGTTATTCAACGATGGCAACCAGGGTTTAAGCCTTATGAAGATGAACTCCGTCGTGTTTCTGTCCGGATCTGGGTACCAGGACTACCCATTGAATTCTATGATAACCGGGTGTTATGGCGCATAGGGAATGTACTGGGAAAGACAGTCAAAATTGATGCTAATATGCTTAGAGAAAAGAACGGTTCCATTGGTGAATTTTCAACTGAAAGAGCAAAGTTTGCTAGAATTTGTATTGAAGTTAGTCTGAATAAAATTCTGATTTCAAAGTTTTCTCTTGAGGGGAGGGTGTACAATGTTGAATATGAAGGTCTCCATTTGGTGTGTTTTCAATGTGGACGTTATGGCCACAAGAAGGAGGGGTGTCCTGATGGGTTTCTGGCAAGCGAACCAAAAATCCAGTAGTATAATAGTAAGAAGAGTTATCGTGTCCACAGGGAACAGTCAATTCGCGTATAATCGTGATCTATTTATCAAGGGAAAACAACGGATTTATGAGAGTATTTTTGCGTAAATTGTAAATAGCAAATAAATAATCAATTAAATTAGAAACGAAGAGTTAGAGACACTTTACTTGGATTAGGATTGAACTTCATATCATCACACCCTTTGTGCATGTAAAAACTATCTATTATTTTAGGTTTACTTTATAATACTGTAGACAAACTATATTGCTTATGACCCCGAGTTACCAGGCGCCACTCACACTCAAAGATAATCCATGCGGGCTCTCCCAAGCGACGGACTTACCCTCGACTTATTTTGTTTTCTTTATTCCGTTTGTAAAAGAACTAATTGATAAACGAGGCCTAATCCTGTAGACGCACCTTCATTAGAGTACTCACACTACCCATCACTCATCAGGATACATCCATGTGTCGGTCCTGGATTGACAATCAACTAATCTTTTGCTATCGATACTAAGGCCTAATCCTGTAAACGCCCTTTGCTAGAGTACTGTCACTACCCCTCGCTCATTAGTAACGCTCATGTGTCGGTCACAGAGTACCGAGTCCTCTTATTCAATCAGAGAATGGGTTTCTTCAGAATCCGCTCCCCCATCCTCAATCCTAGTCGAAACTAGCCTATAACTACGGCGCAAGCGCGGAAGTTAGGAATTAAGCACAGAATAAGATTACCAATATTATAGACAGAGAGCTCAGGAAATAATAAAATAGAGTTTACATACACTTGGGGATAGAATCAATTACATTCAATCCTCATGGAGAGTTAACTACACAAGGTAGCCATACAAACCACCGAAGATGTTGTCACCATCTTCAATCCTTGTGAAGCGCTCCTCCTCTCCTACTCTAAAATTAGCTCGAGTGCATTATCACTTAAATATGACTGAATTATAATAATCTTGCACACCTGATCTGGTGCAAGAGGTTCCTATTTATAGACTAAGGAAAGACAAAGAAAATTGGGGAGAAATCTATCTAAAAACGGCAACAGGGCAAGAATCAGCGTGATCTGCGCTTCACCCTACGCTACAGCGCAGGTTGCAGCGCAGGATCGAGAGAGCTGCGCTTCACCCTGCGCTACAGCGTAGGTTGAAGCGCAGAATGCGTCCTGCAGCTTCAATCTTTCTCTTTTTAACTTGATCTCTCCCCGAGACTAGTTTTGGTTGATTTGTCTTTCCTTGTTTCCCTTTTCTTAATGAAATCTTGCATTTATTGAGCATCTTGGATTTATTTGGGAAGGTTGTCTGCAGAATCCTTGTTTAATTGGCAGTGATATCTTCATTAATGACTTCAAATAATCTTCAAATCTTTATTAAATGTCTTTAATCAAACTTCAAATCTTGCAGATATCTTCCTCATTCGATGTTATCTTTCCTTCAAATCAAATCCTTGCAATATTCTGCAAAAATCAGCAATAATTCTATCAAAATAGCATCAAATTCAAATCCATGATTAATAAATACAATTTATCAAATATTAAATAAAAAGGGATTAAACTGGGGCAAAAATATCATTTTATCCTTGATAAGTGAACTAAAAAGTGCTCTAATTTATCATATGATTTTCACTTATCATGTCCCTTAATGAAGAAAGATGAGATTCAACAGCCTGCTGAGAATTCAAGGACTACTCTGGTTGCTCCTCCTCAGCCGGCGATGGTATCTCTGGTGGGCGATGATTTTTTTGGTCCCTGGATGCTGGTTCAGAAACCGTTTAGGCGAAATCATCGGGATAACAGAGGGACACGAGGCGATAATACAGGCACATTAAAGGATGACTCAAATGTTACAAAACGGTTACAGGGAGGTAAATCATCAGGGTCTAGATTTTCAGTCCTTCATGAGGATTCTGTTGCAAATAATATACAGGAGCAAGAGAATATTCCTGTTGACAATGCATTACACATAAATGCTAATTTGACTCCAAATGGGAAGTTACCAAAAAGTGCGAAGGATAAAGGGAAAGCAAAAATGATTGAAGGCAATGATGTGGCACAACACAGAAGGGCGACATTTATTTCGGGATCATCGAATTCTACTCATTCCCCTCGTAAGAATGTCAGCACGGCTATTAATAAAGGTACCTAAAAGGAGAGGCCAAGATTTTCTCATAAGACAATACAGGTGGCAGACCTGTTGTCTATTGGTGGATTAAATGCAGAACTTAAAGACTTGCCTAGTGGGCTAGACCGTCCCAAAGCAAAAAATAATAGGTTGGGCCATCACTCTAGTGGACCGTCTCTTAACCAGAGGAAGCGCGTGGGCCTAAATTTAAAATCTCAAGTCAGATTTAAGTCCGTTAAACATGTTGCGTGTAATAACGGGCCTTTACCTACCCTTTCTCTTCCTCTCATGTGTGAAGGGGTCAACGTGTTGTCCAATGAGGCTCATTATGGTGAATTTTCCAATCCGGCCTCAGTGCAGGATTTGGAAATTTGCAATACTAGACCCCCTGATTCTCACGATCATCTACACCATTTGACTATTGCTACTGACTCTGTTCTAAATGAAGTGCATCGCGTTGTGACTAAAGGTGATTCCATGATGATTGTTAGTTCCCAAGATGGGGAAATGGTGGTTCCTAGTAGCATTTAATTGCTACCGCTCTCATCTTTTTTGTGTGTTTATGAAGGTTTTATCCTGGAATGTGAGAGGTGCTGGTTCCAGGGGATTTGCGTCTCTAATTCGTGACTTAACTAGGAGATATAAGGTTGACATCTTATCTATCTTGGAGCCCCGTATGAGTGGAATTAAAGCTCACCGACTCATAAAGCGTATGGGATTTTCTTCTTCTTATGTGGTCCACTCACAGGGATTTTCTGGTGGTTTATGGCTGCTCTGAAGGGACAATGTGTGCAGGTTGGAAGTAATTTGTAACCATGTCCAATATATCCATGTTCGTGTGTTTCCATTGGATGGGTCAGACCCATGGTTGCTGACTACTATTTATGCTTCTCCCCGTCCCAACTTAAAAGAAGATTTATGGAGTCATTTGATCAATATTTCTAATTCAACTTCTGAACCTTGGGTTGCAATTGGTGATTTTAATTCTATTCTCTCCCCGGAAGAAAAATATGGAGGTGCCCTGCCTAATGCAAGGCTAATTTCTCATTTTCGTGATACTCTTTCACAATGTGGCCTTTTTGATCTTGGGTTTGTTGGACCTTTATTCACCTGGGAATGGAGTGGAATTCAGGAACGTCTGGATAGGGGGTGTTGGTAATGGACTTTGGCAGATTCTTTTCCTAAATTCAATTATCTATCACATGCCTTCTTTCTGTTCGGATCACAGGGCTATATTACTGGATACTACATCTAATAGAGGACACCATGTTACCAAGTCTTTTAAATTTCTTGCAAGCTGGTTGCAAGATAGCTCTTTCAAAAATGTCTTGATTAATGACTGGGACAGAGACTCATCTTGGCTGGAAGGCCTGCCTGTTTTTCAAACTAATGCAATGAACTGGAACTATAATGTCTTTGGCAATATTTTTCAGAAAAAGAGAAGGATCCTATCAAGACTTGAGGGGGTAAATAAACAGATGATTATGGGTTATCATGGGGGTCTAACTAAGCTCCATAAAAAGCTTTGGGATGAATATCAATCTATTTTAATTCAAGATGAGGCTCTGTGGTACCATAAAGCTAGGAAGGACTGGATTGCCTTTGATGATCAAAATACTCGGTTTTTTCACATTAGCACAGTTAATAAAAGAAGGCACAATAGAATTGTTTCTCTTTTGGATGATGATGGTGTGAGACTGTTACAGAGGATGGAGCAATTAAGGAGCTAGTTCTTCGGTTTTACAAAAACTTATACCTTGAGGACCATATCAAAAATACTTGGCAGGGGGTAAATTTATTACCCCCACCTTCCTACCCATGTTCTTCATAGTGTGCATGTTGCCCCTAATGATGATGAGATTCACGAAACTATTTGTGATATGGGCTCCTGGAAATCTCCCGGCCCAGATGGGTTACACCCCCTATTTTTTCAATCCCAATGGGATGTGGTGGGTCGACCAGTTTGTGACTTTGTGAAAGCTGTTTTTGCAACTCCCTCCAAGGTGGCTAATGTCAACCAAACTCTTATAGCCCTTATTCCTAAGGTATTGCATCCTTTGAATGTGAAACAATATCTCTCTATTAGTCTTTGCAATGTCGTCTATAAAGCTGTTACCAAGATTCTAGCTACTAGGATGCGGGGTGTCATGGATTCTCTTGTTTTGCCAAATCAGTGTAACTTTATACCTGGCAGACATGGTACTGATAATGTGATTATAGCTTAGGAAATTTTTCATTCTATGAGAAATTCCAAAAGTAGAGATGGTGTTATGGCTATCAAAGTTGACTTGGAAAAAGCTTATGACAAGTTAAATTGGAGCTTCATTGTACAAACTTTATATGCTATTGGTTTTGATGATAAATTTTGTCAGTTGGTTCTCCAGTGTATCTCTACTTGCTCTATGAGAATTCTTGGTAATAGTGAACCTACGGATTCTTTCAGTCCTTCCAGGGGCATTAGGCAGGGTTGTCCACTATCCCCCTATCTGTTTGTTCTTTGTATGGAGTGCCTCAGTTATCTCATTGAAGAAGCTAGAATGCATAATGAATGGCACCCAATTGTTCTTAGTCAGGGTGGTCCCCCCTCACCCATTTGTTTTTCGCTGACAATCTCTTATTATTTGGGAAGGCGACCATTACACAGCTTGATGTTATGATGAGATGTCTTAACACATTTTGTGATGCCTCTGGTGAGAAGGTTAGTGTTGAGAAAACTAGACTTTTTGTATCTAGAAATGTCCATTCCTCTAAAGCTATGGACCTGTGCAACTATTCTGTTTTTTTCCCACTCTTCGGACTTGGGCAAATATTTGGGCATTCCGTTACTGCATGCCAGACAACAGACCAAGACCTATGATCATCTTCTTGATCAAGTAAATTATAAGCTTAGTTCGTGGCAAGCTGATTCTTTGGCCTTTGCTGGACGTATTACCCTTGCTCAAACAGTGTTGGAGGCTTTACCTACTTATACCATGCAGACTACTTTGCTACCTAAAACTGTGTGCAATAAAATTGAAAGATGCTGCCGTGAGTTTGTTTGGGGTGATAAGCCTCACAAGAGAGCCTGGCACTCTGTTTCCTGAGATGACTTCACTCTCCCTAAATCTCATGGTGGTTGGGGCTTCAAGGATTTACATAGTTTTAATAAGGCTATGCTTATGAAGCTTTGTTGGGGTATTATTCATAATCCTAATGCTTTGTGGGTTAAAGTTCTTCGTAGCAAATATAAGTGTGGCAACAATTATATTCCTGTCATTTCTAGGAAATCAAATGCCTTTAATGCTTGGAAGGCTATTACTTCAATTTGGAAGGAATTTTCACAGGGGTTGAAATGGAATATTGGTAATGGTAAGAGTGTTTCTTTTTGGTTTGATCGGTGGCTGCCTTCGAATATTATTCTCGCTGATGTTATTCTGGGTGATATTCTTGCTACTCTTGCTGACTGTTCTATTGCTGACTTTGTGCATGAGGATGGCCACTGGAACATTGGTAGTATACGGAATCTTATTCCTAATGATCTGGTCCGTGAGATTGAAGGAACTCTCCCCCCAATGCTGTTTTGGGTGAAGATAAAATTAGCTGGAGGCTTGCTACTGATGGATCCTTCTCAACTCGTTCAACTTATGAGATGCTGGAAAATATCCATGCTTCTGGTGCAGCTAGCTTGGTTTGGAAAAGCCTCTGGAAGCTTAAGGCTCCTCATCGAGTAAAAAGCTTCCTCTGGTTGGTTCTTAAAGGGGGTCTAAAGACCAATGTTAGAAGATTGAGGTGCCATATGGGAGATTCTAATACCTGTCCTCTGTGCCATGCAACATCTGAATCGGACCTGCATATTATGAGAGATTGCAGTTTTTCCTCTAAAGTCTGGGCGCAGCTCCTTGGACAGCCAAGTCTGAACTGGTATGTGAATGATATTTGGAGTTGGATAGAGCATAACTTATTGATTTCTAATACAACAGCTGACCGAGATTGGTACACTTTGTGCCTCCTTGCAATAAAAAAAATCAAATTGTAGATTCGAGAATCACCATAATGGGAGAAATTGCCCAAGAGATAATTGGATGAGGAATTAATCACTAAAAAATTTGATGGACTGTTACTATATAATCCGAAAATCTGAATAAACTAACTGTGTTTGCTAATGTTATCTTATTTTTTTCAAGAACACAAATATTTTCTATAGACTTAAGGCCCCATTTGGAAATACAACTTATTTAAGTGCTTATAACATAAGATCTTATTTAATAAGCATTTAATGAATAAGCTCTTAAAAAAATTGATGAAAATTGAAGAGGGTGTAGTATACTTAAATTCTCCATAAGCTATTCTATAAGCTATTCTCAGGAGCTTATTGAAATAAGTTAAAAACAGTTTTATGAGCAAGTCATAAGTTCTTTTCATAAGTTTACCCAAACAGTTACATAAGTATTTATATCATAAGATAAGCTCAAATAAGCTATTCCAAAAAGCACCTTAATCATGTTCGAGTCAAGTAAGTAGGACTTTTATGGGTAACAATTCTTTCCCTTTATCACAAGGTATATTTATGGCTCGATCCCGATATCACTTGTTAAATTAAAATAATTTATTCATGCACTCGGTGATTACTAATGTGGTAATAACATTATTGATCTTTTATATTATTTGCTGGAGATTTACAAAATCAATCCACTCAGTCACTCAAAGACAAACATGTCTCCAAGAGTTGTCAAAGTGAGGGTTGGCCCACCACGGGTTAAGTTACAAGTTAACTAAATTAGGTTGGTTTATTGTTTTGATGAGCTGACAAAATATTAACTTGGCTGAACCGAGCATCACGGGTTGATGAGTCAAGTGGGTTAACTCACCTTCACCTAATTTAAAAAATTATAAGAAAATTTAAAAATTAATAGAAAAGCCAAAAAATGGAAAAATGTTAAAAAAAGAGTTAAAAAACATAAAAATAAAATAAAATAAGTGAGTTAACCCACCTCAACCAGGCTCGGACTCACTTTGATCCACGAGTTAAGTAGATTGAACCACTTAAACCCACAAAAATGTAAACCTAGTTTTTTCCAACCCAATTCACCGGTGAGTCGGCCGAATCAAACATATATTTACACCTCTAATGCTTCCTCATGTAGGTGTCAATTTCTTTAAATAAAAACACACATTCAAATTATTGGATTAAGATAAAAAAAAACACTCAGCTTTTATCTTATGCTATTTATTTATAAATTTAAAATTTAATATCAATCCATCACTAGCAATTTATTCAGAGTTTTAAAAACCCTTTTTCGTCTTTTAAAAAGAAAAGAAATTATTTGAGAAGAGGTGCTAAAAAATAAAATATTTATTTTAATGATGATTTACAGATATCTCAATATATAATACGTGCTTATAAAAAAAATCTCAATATATATTGTTGATTAGAAAAATTGAATATCAATTAAATAAATTGTTAAAAAAATCTTAATTTATGGAATAAATAATTAAAGAGAAATTAATGTTTATTTGATTTTATTTAATATGAAATTTAGAATATGTGTCATAATATATGGAAGTACATACAGTAATTCACACAATATTTTAGTGTGTTGATTAATTTGCACTTAGGAAAGAAGACTCTAATTTGTTATATAAAGTAGTATTTTATCTTGTAAAATACATGAAAAGCATATTTATTTTTATATAATTAATATCATTAAATATAAATTTTAAAAAATATATATATTTAAGAATAAATAAATATATTAGAATGTGGAGTATATGCTAAATTTTAAATGAATAATTTAAATTTAATATATAAATATTATAGTATATATTTTTTGAATTATATATATAATCTAAATTTAATTAATATATAAATATTAAAAAAATAACCAGTTTGAATTATCGATTTAATTTGAACTTATATATTAGTGGATTATTATTTTTAATTAAAAATATTAATTCATAACAATGAATTCTTTCAATCATACTATTCACGGTAATATTTCATATAACTTTAAAATTATTATATCCTTTTATACAAGTAATTTTTTAGATACAAATCAATTATCATATATTATTCAAAATATTTAAATTCAATCATTTAATTTATATTATTATAATTATTACTTTAAAATTATCAAATGCATAATTATAATAATTCATATTTAAATTAAAAAATATTTGGAATGGATGGGAAAAAATATGTTAAATATTTAAGTAATAAATATTTACATTTCAAAATACCAACTTTTTAAGAGAGTGAGAGAGATTTGGGGTAATGTTCAATGATCATTTTATATTAATCTAAAATTTGACTTACCTTTATTTTAACATTTTATATTACAGCCAAATCAATAAACCGCAAATTAATTTCTTCAATTAATGATCCATCTGTTTTTTATTTAAAAAATTGGTTACAATTTAAACTTATTAAATATATATACATTACATCACCTATACCATAACCAACTTAATTATTTGCTTTGTTCTTAGATACAAATTGATCGGGTATGGGCATCTCCAATCTATATTTACTTACATAACGAAGTCAAATGACCCAAAATATTATACTTGACCAATTGTTAGTGCCTCTAATCCCAAACAAAACAAACAGCCCCAAAAATTAATATTGCCACAAATTGGTTTGGTCCACAAACATGTACGAAAGTGACATTCCTAATTATGTTCTTAAAATTTGGTAAGCTACCATATGATGAAGACAAAAGAATTGAAAGGATATGGTTAACCAACTTTAATTATTAAAGATAGACGTTTTCAACAAATTAATATAAAAATGTTGTCATTGTCATGGTCATCATCATCACATCATCAACGTTATTAATGTAATAAAAGATTGCTCAAATGGGTTGCCGGACCATTAAAAGCTAATTAACATTATAGATGACGTGGTTGTCCGGGACCATCTAATAATTTCTCCCCATTTTACATATTATGAAATGAGTTGTTATTAATGAGTGATCTGTTGAAAGTTGTGTCACACATAGAAAAACTCCATTTTGTGCTCAACAAGAAATATATATAATATATTGCTCTTTGCTGGTTTTTGTTTTCTCATCATCTAACTCGTATTTCTTATAATTTTAAAAATAACACTTAATTCCTTGCCACTTGAAAAAAAGAAATTGAAATTGAAAAACTTTAATCACATATAAAATTAGTATACTTAGATTAATATGTTTCAAAAATAAATATTTTTTATAAGAGTATTACAAGTGAGGTTACATTCATTTTTAAGTTTTAATAAATTATATTATTTTTAAATTTAACAAATTAAAATTGAGGGTGATGTATTTAGTAAAATTTCTTTTTTTTTTTGCCATTATTTAGTAAAATTTCTTAAATTCTCAACCTAAAACGTTGGCCCAAATTGAAATTTGCAACCCAACAAAATTGACATCTTAACTCATGGAAAATCTTGGGCCCAAATCAACTTCAGTCTCTGTTTGCTTGGGCCTAGGCCCATTGTATTCATTACTATCCATCTTATACATAGGATTTTGCTCGTACAACATGAAATTAACACCATTTCTCTCCCCCCTCATCTCTCCTTTTCTTCATCAAATCAATCAGTTGCCCACTCTATAGAAAAATCTAAATTATACAAATAAAGAGAGAAAAGGAAAAAAAAGAGAGAGAAATATGAGATATGCTGGATGATGTGATGGAAATAGATAAAGAAAAAAGTGTGTTTGTATGATTTGTTGTATAATTTTATATTGTATGAATTTGATATTTCCTTTTCATATGAGTTGCATAGTATGTTTTACGAACATAGCCCGCAAATATATATAGCAAAAATAATATGAAATGCATACTTACTTTCCCGTGCTCTTAATACTATTTTACCTATAAAAAGGTAACGTAGATGAGAGGAATGTCCGAGAAATTAATACTAATAATTATGCTAAATTATAGTTCAAATTTTTAATGATATTTTGCCAATGATTTAGCCCATGAAACTGGGGCTTGATTGTATTTCGAAAACTGTGTGGGTGTTATTTTTCACTAGCTACTTGGTTTTAACTCAGCACTATTCTATACTCTACTCTTCGCTTCTCTCTGTCTTCTATGCAGCTATGGCTAGTTAAGAGACCATTATAAAGTCGTTACTCGTTAACTCAGATAGAAAAGTTGACTGAAATTTGAGTAAAGATTAGACTCAATCTTTTATTTGTAGGGTGACAATTAGTTTTTTGCTATAGAATGCAGCATCTTATATTATACGGTCAAGATCATGTTCAGTAGAGAACCTAGAATGAATTCTGAAGACCCAACCCAACCTTGCCATGGGCTAATATTCCAGTATTCCACCAACAGGTAACATTCTATACTATTTTAATTTTTTGGTAAATTTGTGCACAAATTCTGATAGAATTACTTATTAATAAACATTTCAAACATAAATCAATTTTCCAAAACATTTCAGATAAATTTGTTTACAACTAGTACCAAGAGATGACAGCTAGCTCTCATTTAAAGATGTGAGAGGAATTAGCAAGAGTTGGATGAATAAGTGTTCCTCTAATTGGGCAATTGAGCACTTGTTCCCTCTTAATGTAACCAGGTGCATCAATCCAAACCCATTCCCATCTATCCGTAACTCTTTTGCACACCACCGTTCCAGATCCAAGGTCCCTATACAAACAAATAGCATCCTCATTACCCACACACTTAACACTCTCCCAATTTCTCTTCCCAGATAACAATCTCAGCCCCAATTCAACTGGCACCTTATCTGCCAAGCACCACTTGTCCCCTTCATCCATCTCCCAAATGCAAGCGCCCTCCTCACACGTGCCACAACCAATCCCAATGCCCCATTTCTCCTAACAAGCGTGGCAAATTCAAGCCTCTCCGCCATTGGCACACCCAGCTCCCTCCACGTATTTGTGGTAACATCAAACCCAATCACACTATAGGCCCTAGCTGAGGTTATCCAGTACAATGTTCCCTTGATGCACACATTCTCATTTGGTGTCCAAACCGTAAGCCTAACCGCAAACTCCACAGGCATGGACCTCACAATCTGCCATGTGTCAAGCTTTGAGTCATACATTTCAACGGCGGTTTCATAGTTGGCGCCACCCTGTGCTGCCTCCGACATGCCACCGGCCACGTAGACTCTAAAATGATCAAAACCATGGTTTGAGTCCAAAATGGTAACTCCAGAAGCAGGGTTAGTCCTTGGAATATGCAACCGAGGAAGGTACCTAAATTGCCTTGTAAAGGGGTTGCAAAGAGCCAATTGGAGGGTGGTTGAACTTGAATTGGTGACCTTTAATAGGAGGAGGCTCCAAATTGGAGAAACTGGTCTAACTGTTGGCACTGGCAAGAACTCCATTGAGAGGTGGTGCCAATTGTTCGTTACAGGATTGTGAGCATAGCAGATTGCTCTGTGGTTGCGAATTGGCAGAGCCAAGAACCATGTGGAAGTTGTAATTGGGTAATTGAAAGGATAAGCCTTGGCACATGTGTACCAATTTCTGCATGTTGATCTTGCTCTGGCTAAGGAATCTGGGGAGAGAAAGGAGAAGATAAACGCTAAAATATCGAAGGGAAGGTTGCTCCACATAGAAATGGAATGCTGAAGAGATTAATTGAAGGGGTGATGCTATTGCTCAGCATATCATATGTATTTTATTTTATCGGCAAGTTGATGCCACACTCTTTGTAAAGGTTAATAATGTCAAAGTTATTTTTAAAAATAGTAACTAACTAACTATGTACTTCATTTTCTATATGCTGTTATAACATTTATTCATCATGCAATTCCCAGTGTATATTTTCCTTCCTGTAATTAATGTCACTTTAACAGTTTTTATTCACTTGCGTCTAATGTTGTTATGCTAGGTATATGGGTGGCCCCATACAATTATTAGAGGCCAATTATTGCATTGGAACGTGTGACCCACATGTGATGCGGAGCAATGTCATCTCACCCCACCCACTTGCATGTATGAACTGTACTGTGAATTCTTTTCTTTTCAATTTAATATATATACATATATCTTCCTTTTGATGATGTTTCTTGGATATATCCAAAGGTCGTGAGGAGAGAATATATACTCTAGCTAACTAGCATTGGCCTTCTTTTCTTAAGCATCGATCGATATCAAACTTGAAAGCAAATTGTTTTATATACACTTTAGGACCGTGATAAATCCTCCACTCTTTTATATTTAAAGGCATTTTATTTTTTTCATGTGAAGATTCACAAGTGCCGTAGGGAAATTGTTTATGTTTTTTAATTCTTTAATAGAACATCGTTATGAAATTTTTGAATTATAAAGTTTGATACAAACAAAAGGATAATTAACTATATCTAGTTAAAGAAAACCACCATTAAATGTGGCTTAGTGGACTTTGAGCGCTCAAGTTGTTGTTATCAGAGCTATGTGCATTCCTTATTTATTAATTAAATTATTATTACGGCATTGCTTGGAACCTTATCCTAGAGTAAGAAAGTCAGAGATAAGGTGATTTACTGGCAAGAAAGACAACTTTGCGTGATAAAATTGTGTGCTACAATGAGTGGTAACTGTTAATTAATAATGTCAGTATATATTCTCTATTAGGACTAGGCTTGCAATTTGAGTCCTTACCCTTTATTTTTGCGACACAGGCTTAAGTTTTTCAATCGCTTTCATCGAAATGGCCTTACAAAAGGATAAGACGCGCTCAGTTTGGAGTTTGGACTGACCCGATATTTTGAATATATCGGCCTGACCCAAATAAAAACAACCTATTTTGACAAGTGGCGTGACGTGAAACCTCTAGCTCTAGGCATGTGATGATTCCACTATTCCTGTCCTACTTGTACTTGATCTTTTTCTGTTATTAATAGAGATCTTATCATTTCACACTCACACCAACGTTAATCTATGAATGAAATAATAATAAAATGTGACTGTTGTTTGTGTAATTATTAGACTCATGCTTAGATTTGCTAAAAATGTGATTTAATTTAGTTATACTTTTAATTTTAACTGCTTATATATATAGTTTAGTTTACCAACTTATGTATAGACTATATTTCTTCTTTATACCAAAGTGTTGTTTATGTGTATCTTACTTGGCACCTCCAATCCAGCTGTGATTTTCTATAATTAAGAATAACACTGTGTGTGTGATGTTAATATACTAATATACTTTTGTTGTATATCACTGGAATCATAGTCACATGCTTTCTCGGGATTCAAATGATTAAATCTAAAGACGGATTCGTTGTGGATGATATTATGTGTATTTTTCTACCATGAGAGTTTGACGTGGTCCAATCAGGCCTAATAGGTACCAAACAACAATTATTTTTTTTATTTTTTATTTTTTGAAGGATACCATTACCAAACAACAATTATAACTCGTTGCTTTCAGTGCGACTTCGTATAAATATTTCTTCAGAGGGATTATTCACCATTTTCATTATTTGTAAAACTGTAAATAAAATAAAACAGGAGATAAATAAATTCAATTAAAAGGGATTATAGGCGAGTTTGCGGTAAAATTGAACTCGTCAAACGTACCGTTACCTCTGTTTGCCACATTCACTCCTTCAGTTTCATTTTTGAAGGTCCTTTCACAGATTTGGTGCCATGGCTTCTTCTAAGAGATTGGCTAACCTCATATGCTCCATTGCTTTTGCAACATATTTCTTTATCATCATTTTTCAAGTTCCCATTTTCAGGTATATATCATTTCCCTTACATCTTTAATTTCTTATTCCTCCTATTTTGTTAATCGTATTTCTCCAATGTGTCTTTTTTGTCAATTTTGTTTATAACCAAACAATGCTCCTTGCCATTTTCTTTTTAATCTTCTGTCAACATCAGGATTTTGGCCTTCTTCAAATCAGATAAATTTTCAATTAAATATTCCACAAATTAGGGTTCATGCGCTTTCTTCTTATTTCTATCTTTCAATTTTGGGCACTACTTTTCTGATGTGGAATAAACTAACAAAAAGAGTTGCAAAATCGACCTCCTACATATCAAAAACCATGACATTAATTGGGTTCATAATTGCACTGCCACTAGCTAACACATGGGTATATTAGTGGTGTGTTATATTCTTTTCCTAATCCTGCAATAATTAACGCCAAAAGCATGAAATGAAGTTCTGAAATAATAATTTCAAATTCTTTTTCAATGGTAATTCAAAACAATCCTATCAGTAATATAGTGATGATATTGATACTCACAAAGGCCCCATTTATTTCTTAGTGTTCCATGCAGAATGGGAATGTGTAAGACACCATTAGAAGTGACATGTTCTCAGTTAATTGCAAGTGAGGTCTTCCCTCTTTTCATAGTGAAGGCTCTTCTCTACCCAGGAGCTCTTGCAAAGGCTATTTACAAGCAAAAAACCATCCCAAGCTACAGAAACTTGCTTAAGTTGCACAATTTCAATACAAGGGCAATCTCTGCCGTATCAGATCTCCAACGCCTAGAGGTTGATTACTAACTGAAAAGCAATTCCTTTTGGCTCTCTTAGTATTGATGAAACTCCCTAAAAGTGAAAAGGTTTAGCTTTGGCACTCATTTTCAAGTTGGGTTCCTCCTGCAGGTTCTGGCAGGAAGCTACTTATCTGTGGGAGGAGCAATCATTGGTCTGATTATAAAACCAGGGAGAATGAGCCTTTTTGGAATACTACTTCTCATGTGGGGTCTGATTAGAGAACTCATTATGGGAAGATCTGGTTTTGGTCATGCAAAAGGTATCCATATCTATCCAGCCATGTTTATTGCGCTTGCCTCAGCATTCTTCTCCATTAGAAAAGATGTCAGAAAGATACTTCGTAGCTTCACTCAAAAGCAGGTTGTGAAGGCAAAACATCTCTAAATGAGATCGGCATGCAATGTATGCATCCATATTCTATAACTCCATAGTGTAACAAGCTAGGATGTTTGAATCTGATAGGTAGGTAGTAGTAGCACTTGTACTCATTGTTCAAAAGGCACTTGCAAGCACTTGTAATCTTAGGCTTGCCAGTGGAGGTTATGCTGCATGAATTTTATGTGATATTAGTGAATGAGAAATAGTTTTAGAATCTTATATAGTCACCTGATTTTCATTGTCAAGTTCATTGCTTCTGTTTCTAACAGGGGTTTGACAGAATTCTTTAGGAAGTGTATAATGCAGCTCATTTTGCACTTTTATTCGTTTATTGCATTTATTTATATACAAAAAGGAGGTGTTTTCCAAAACTCAAATAGACACACACACACACACACTCATATATGGGGAATGAGTTGTAGACATATATATATAACCCATCTGATTTTCTTTCAGAGTTTTTTGCTTGCTGCTGTTCTGAATAAAGGATTGGTAGAATTCTTTCGAAAATGCATTATGCAGCTATTATACACTTCTAGTTCTTTTGTTGCATTTTTTAAGTCTAAACAAAATGGAGGTCTTTATTTCCAAAACTCAAATAGCAAGTCCAGCAATTTCTCTGAGAGCTTGAAAGACCAATTTAGTGTTTATTTCAATGCATTGTTAGATCTAAAGGTAGACGTAAAGTGAAGTATTACACTGTACAAGGATGAAAAATATTGAAGATATATGAAATAAAATGGGGAAGTTGTATTAAAGAAATGGAGTAGTTGTTTTGCTTCGGATGATCTTGCTCAAGTGCTTTTTCTCGCAGTATAGTTGTGTAATTGGGGCCCAGTTGAATAAAGTAAAGATTCTAAGGTGATCAAGAAAGTGCAGAATGTTTTCCTTATTGGCCTAATGGAATTTAATTTGAAATTTTGTAAACTTAATGATATGAAGTTAATGTTTAGTTAAAGGTAATTTTACACACAGAATATCGATGGATATAGACAATTTGATGTCTTTTCCAATTTTAATTTGTTACATGATTCACGATTATAAAATAATAATATTTTTAGAAACAAGTTTAAAAATATCATTACTCATGTGCTCTCATACATTAAGGGGACTAAAAGACGAGTTTAATTACTAATATATTAGGTATAACTTAGAGGAATTAAAGCTGTAGATTATTTTTAAAAGGCACCTTGGATATTTAATTAAATTGAGATTAACCCTTCTATAATAATATTATATTAATATTAAACTCCATCCCTATAGTAACGTGCTTCAAGATAGCATGCCTTTGCTTTGAATGACAATGGATGGATAGGTACTTTTGTCTTTTGGTTTTAAGTATTTCATTTTATTGCAAAGTTAATTAACAATTATTAGTCCTCTAGAGGGCTCATGAGTCATAACTAGTTATGTTTAACAGATAATTTCTGGCTTATAATTAAATCTTAGAGTTGGAACTAGATGCTATGAATTAGACGAGGGAAGAATTAATGTATGGTGCGCATGGAAGGAAAACTTGTAAGGGTGCTTGTGGTGACAACATTTTTTGTTATGGTGGTTCTTGCAATTGGGCATGGCAGTAGTGACTTAGCTCCAAGTCCAACTAATTTTGTCCTTCCTCTGCTTTCACCAATATCTGTTCCAGAACCAACTCATTTTCTTGTAACTTCAGACCTTGATTTTCGTTTTCGAGAATGGGCGAAACGTGTAGCAACGTCTTCGCAATGCCCTGACTTGTGCGAAATGTTTTGTATTGTGGTTAATCATTCCGAATTTCCAGTGGAGTTTGCTGTGTGTTATGGTATTTGTATTAATCAGTGCATCGGCAGCATAACAGGAACTACTTCCACTTCCATCAACAATAACATGATGGTCTCAGATTGCACTCTTGCTTGTACCAAAGGTTTGGGTATCATTTATGGATTAGGTATGACCAAGACATTTCTCATTACCAGATTTTATTTCTACAAATGATCTTAATTAGCTGCTGCATCTTATAAATCAAGGAAATTGTTGATCATCATATAAAATATTTTTTATGAATTTTAACATGAATATGCATTTAAGTTCATGCATGTTAATTAAATTTCCCAAACGATATTTCATTTTTATCATCCATTTCTTGACGTATGTAGCGGTGTGCTGCTCTGTTATTATGCAACTTATGTTTGATCGATCCTCTGCTTCTTGCTGTTGTAATTTGTGATTAGTAATATATATTGATTTTCTTGACAGACACAAATAAAGTGGGAGGAGGATACATGAAAACTTGCCATGACATCTGCAAAAATTATTAGGTCTCTCGTCTCTTAGCAGTAGCAATAGCAACTTTTCTGGTTGACCATCACTCGAAAATCTACGGAGCAAGGACATGGTACTCAAGTAATTAGCGGGTTTGTTTCTGTTACTATTATTTTGTGCGGATTGTTATTAATGATTTCTTTGTGTTAATTTCATGCCTTCACTTTCTAATGAAAAAAAATCAATAATCTATCAAATCAGTTACTGAAGTATTTAGGGTTGTGTAATTTAGTTCATAATAAATAAAAAATTTAATATAATTTTTTACTTCTTACTTTTTTTGTTATTATAGTTTAATTGTATGTTTTTTGTTAATTTTTTTATAATGTGTCACGTTTATTAACAATGTATCACATTATTTGTTATTAGGGCACAAAAATAATGTTATTCAAGCTGAGACCTTTCAATTAAAGAAGGAGAAGAAGAGAGAAAATGAGAGAATAAGGAAGCACATAGTTGGACTATAGTTACAGAAAAAACAAGAAGTCGAGAATTCTATTGAGTTTTTCCTGGGGACTAAATTGCATGACCATAAGAAAGTCAGGGACAAATTTGTTAGTGGGATAAATTTTGTAAGTGAAAATAAATTTTAGAGTCGAGATTGCTCTTTAAATCATATATAAAGTAGGTAATATATTTAAATAATTTTTGCACCATAATTTGACCTAAATAATTGATTTTATCCATGAATTTCTTATAAATTGAAAAGTAAACCAACCTTTGCAAAAGAATTGTGGAGTGTTTGGTACAGGGCCGACCATATATATATATATATATATATATATATATATATACTAGAACAAACTATAAGATGTGAGCCTATTTTTAAAAGATAAAAGACCTTAAATGACATCTATTTTTTCAAAAAAAAAATTGATGGTTTATTTTTAACAAAAGAAAATTATGTTAAAGTGAGAAAAATAACATTATTAAATTTTTTTAACTATCAACTAAGAATTAATTAGTAATATATTTATATTTGATATAATAATTTTATTAAACTTAATATATAAGATAAATATATATCTATAAAAAATTGAGGCCTTATAATAGAGGAGGCTTAAAGCAATTGATTTAACGGTCTCCCATTTGGCCCGACCCTAGTTTGGAGGAGCTTATTTGAGCTTAACTTATGACATAAACACTTATGTAACTGTTTGTGTAAGCTTATGAAAAGAGCTTATGACATACTCATAAGTTGTTTTCAGCTTATTTCAATAAGCTAATGAGAATAGCTTATGGAGAATTTAAGTAAATTGTACCCTCTTCAATTTTTATTCACTTTCTTAAGAGCTTATTCATTAAGTGCTCATTAAATTAGAGTTTATGTTATAAGCTCTTAATTAAGTTGTTTTTTCAAATAGGGCCTTGGTATAATATATAGTATACCTAAAAACGAAAATACTAATACAATACGCGCGACAGACTCACAATTTTCTTATTCACTCATGTTATTATCATTTTCTTTCTTTTTTGAACAAAAGGCCTATAAATATGTTCTTGCTTAGGATCTAAGGTGTTCGAAGTCGTTGACTCCAACTAGTTGTGATTCACCTTCCGGTGATTGGACACGTCGAAGGTGGTGGGTACAAGCAATGTGTTCTGATGCTCTAGTCAAGAAAGGTTTAGACAAAAAAGAGAAACCTTAACTTACTCGCTAAACATGTTTATCTCGCTTGATTAGTCCTCAAACAAAACTAATTGTATAAGTAGTCCTCTAACTTTTATAGCACCTGTTAAATTGGTCATTGTTGAGGATTAATGTGACAGGATATTGTGAAAGTTGGAGGATTAATGTGACAAATTTTAAAAAGTTCGAGGACTATTTGTCCAATTAATTTAGTTTGGGGACTGGCGAGAAAAGATATGACAAGTTCAGGGACGAAAATAGGGTCTATTCAAAGAATAATATAACTAGAGAAGATGTATACTTGAGAATAAGATGATACTCATTATTTATAGAGTCGTAGAGTGAAGGTAAGTAACCACTATGATACTCTACTTCATCACCCTTTCTTGCCCTCAAGGTGTTATAGGTTGTCTTATATAGGGGTAATCAATCTAGGTTGGCTAGGGCAGAGAAAGTGGGTTGTCAAGGTTTAGACCTCAACCTTTAGCCTGTGAATCATGAGGGGGTGTTAGATGTGTTTGGATCCTATCCTGCTAAAGTTCTCTCCCGCTTTCTCCATCTTAAATATTGGTCGTAGATCTAATCAAAACCTTAAAGCCAAATCCAAAATATTTGGGGACCGTTCGGTATATCTTATGGTGGAGAAATTAAATCCCAAAAAATATGCCAAGTGTCATCTTCCTCTCCATCACCTGGACCAGAGCCATCAACCATCGTCATCTTTCTCCTTCCAACATCACAACACCATATCATTGCCACCTCCCTCCTTAGCTTGCCACCGTTGTTGTACAAATCAATGTGAATCATGCCCATGTTGCCTTCACATTTTTGCGTTCATGCCCAAACCGCTATCATCGTGGTAGTGTTCCAACTTGTCGGAAATCCAGCCAACCATAGCAATCCATGGTTATTGTTTCATTGTTGCGGGTTGGTCGGAAAAAGTGAGGGAAGTTGCTAGTAAGCACCAACTTGAAGCAGTAAAAAAACAAAAATGTAAAAGAGAGGTGTACTTTTTCCTTTGATGTTGTAGTTGAAAAAAAATGGTTCACTGTATGAATTTCACACGTCAAAAGCTACAATACAAAGATGTATGTGTTTTGGTTTTAACTTTTAATTTATCCAAGGGTCCTATTTTCTTTTATTATTATTATTATTATTTTTACTTTCATGGGATCTTGAGCTTTTGATTGAGATTTTGATTAAACCTACGACTAGGATTAAATACGGAGAGAGCAGGAGAGGATCCGAACGCGTATTAGATGAACTTGTGTCTCATAAGGGACTTCAATAGTGAAAATCAAGGCTTAAGATGATGCATGTGTGTATGTTGGAGCGCAGGCATCTTGGATCGAATCTTAGATCTTATGTAGAGGAATTTTGGGCCCATTTGGGTCTGGTTGGAACAAATCCCAAAGAAAAGCAAATTACAAATAACATCCTCTAAAGAAAAAGGTTGAAGCAAAGTCTGAAACCAAAAGATAGAAAATATTGGAAGGAATTGAGCTAAAAATCCAAGACTTATCGGTTAACGTGTGGCAATGTTTGGCAAAAGTGTTAGTCATCATACTAGCCTCCTTAAAAATGTGACTCCATCTCACCATGGAGAAATGGAGTAGCTTGACACATCTCATTGACCAATATGAAAGATGTGAGTGATTGCGTGCTGACATGCTTGATAAATGAATCACATTCTTTAAATCTAATTCAACAATAACCTGGTTGCACCCCTTCTATCTTGCAAATCTTAAGCCCATGGAGGATACGCCCACAAGTCTACCTGCACGACCCAACTTAAATGAGTAAGCACAAATGAAAGCTCCCCAATCATGGTAAAGGGTAGGAAATTGGGGACTATTTAGATTTAGGGACCAATTTGATTGATGATAAGGGTTAGAGGTAACAAAATGTGCTACCCAACTCGATTCGAGCCCACCCAATGCAGGTTGCAGGCTTAGACGGGTCGTGCCAAAAAAGCCCAAATTCAATTACCGCTAAAATAATGGTGTCAACGCCTTATAAAATACGGGTTAAGCCCGATATTTTAGTGGGCTTTTCGGGCTAAGTCCGCTATTTTGATAAAATGATTGGACTAAAAAAGCCGGATATTAATTCAGGCTCAATTTTTAAAAATCAAGCTCTACAATTTAACGGACGAGTTTGGACTAACTCAATAGACTTGACCTGTTTTGCCACCTCTAGTAAGGAGACATTTTTATTAGGCCACATCAAACTAGTTGTTGGGATAGAGCAGTTTGCCATGTGATGGAAAAATGTCACGTGATACTTTTATTAACATTAACAAATGACAAATATCACTAGGGACTTTTAATGATATTTTCATTGGGTGAGATTTATTCGGATTGAGTTTAGAATTTTACTCTATTGAGTTCAAATGCTTATTTGATCATAAACTCGTGTAGTTTTCTCATATCTCTTAAAATCTCATTTTTTTTATAAAATCATTCAAAACTAATTCTGATTACACATAATTTACATAGATGATTACATACAAGTCAAATAATTAATATTAATTACAAAATATGCTACTCAGATAATTAACATTAAATACAAAAACTAATAACGATAATAATAAATCTACTTCCTCTTAAAACAATTGTGTATGGAAAAATAGAATTAAAAGAATTAGTTGTAATTAAAAGAATTGGTTTCACTATGTTATAAATATTTTCAAATTTCCCATGAAAAACGTAATAATTAAAAGTTACTTGAGTTAAAGAAATATGTTTCATGTGAATTCAATCAAATCCTTTTACTCATTTACTAATACTAAATGTGCGTTGTTTGAGTCTTTACGAATTAAATGGCATTTTAAATTTGAATGTTATTGTTTCGATAATTTGTATTCTTAAAAGAAAAAGTACCTTTTCAATAAAATTTTTTTAATTTTTCAGAAATAAACAGGAAAATAAATAAAATATTTAAATATTTTCAATACTAAAAATAATACTAACTTTTAAAAAACGTCACTCAACACTTTTTTGAAACTCAAATAACTATTCTATAAATATAAATTATAAAAAAAATACCCCGTCGTTTATAACACAAGAAAAGAAAACACTGTATATTACACTAAGTAGAACGAAATAACACGGAAGTTGTTTGTCACCAAACCTGGCTGGCTATCTCTGAACGCCGTCGTTTAAAGGTAGTATATAAGCAGCATCTTGTTTAAGCGCAGCCGGAAGGGAGAAAAACAGTGTGTGAGTTGAACTTGAACTGAAGAATGGCGTTGTTCTCTGCTGCAACTGTTCCTCCTCAGAACCTCTCCTTCTCTTCTTCCTCTAACAAACTCTCCTTCGCTCTTCCATCTTCCTCTCCTTCATCTTCTTCTTCCTCGTTTCAATTTCACTTCCTTTCATTTCCAACTTCTCCATCAAACCTACGCAATAATCGCATCTTCACCTCTCCACGAACCACCCCACGCGCCCACGCGTCTCCTTCACCCTCCGCTCCCGCCACCTCCTTCCACGGACTCTGCTACGTCGTCGGCGACAACATCGACACCGACCAAATCATCCCCGCCGAATACCTCACCCTCGTCCCTTCCAAACCCGACGAGTACGAGAAGCTAGGCTCCTACGCCCTCATTGGACTCCCCGCTTCCTATGCTACCCGATTCGTCGAGCCAGGCGAGTCCAAAACCAAGTACGCCGTTGTCATCGCCGGCTCCAACTTCGGCTGCGGCTCCTCCCGGGAGCACGCGCCCGTCGCTCTCGGTGCCTCCGGCACCGCCGCCGTGGTAGCGGAGTCCTACGCGCGGATCTTTTTCCGGAATTCGGTGGCAACCGGCGAGGTGTATCCGCTGGAGTCAGAGGCGCGGCTCTGTGATGAGTGCCGCACCGGCGATGTGGTGACGATTGAGCTTGCGGAGAGTCGTCTGATCAATCACACCACTGGAAAGGAGTATCGTTTGAAGCCGATCGGTGATGCCGGTCCGGTCATTGAGGCCGGTGGCATCTTTGCCTATGCTAGGAAAACTGGCATGATTCCCTCTCGTTGAGGTATTGCTTTCTTTCTTCATTCTCTGTCTATTGGTATTTGTTTCTTTCGTTGGGAAAAAATCTTCAATACAAAAAGTGCTGTTGGTTTCCTCTTTCTATTTGCTTTGTACTGAAAGTTGCAGCTTTTTATTCTAGTGAGACATTAAGCTAGGTTAGGCTAATTATATAATGCAATGGTAGGAAAACCAGGGAAGTTGTTTGAAAATGTAGAGAGAAAAGTAAAATTAAAACTTGAGAGGATAGAGAAGGCGTTCTTGACTCAAAACCAGCCATGAATCATGTTTCATGGACTAGCTGAACAGCATTGTTCCCGCACATTGCTAGCCTTTTTGCTACTCATCGTGAGCTTTGGCTATGCTATTGAATATTGATTATGAGAGACAAACTTGTAGAAACTAGGCATATTAGATATAGTTCACCTAATTGGTGAGTTAGTCTTTATAGATATAAGGAACTCTCAACTTCTGGATCTGGTTGCTCTTTTTCCTATGTTTTTTTTTGGATTTTTTCAATGTAAACAAAGATTTTGAGATCCTACTTTTATGGTTAAAATTAACTATTTGTGACTTTAAGTATATATAGTATGGAAATAAAATCCAGTTTTTAATTAGCCTGAATCATGTAGACTACATAGAAAAAGGATGAGTGGTAGTAGTAGTATTTTCATTCTTGCAATTACTTAAGAATCAGGAACTATCTTCTTTGGGAAGACCTGCATGGCTGCATGTGTTAAGGCTTTTTCCTTCCTGAATATTGTGAATCTTCTTTTTGGCCTTTTTTACTTTAAACGTGTTGAGGCTTATAGACAAGCTGTTGCTATAAGCATAGGGATAACCAACTCAAATCTACTGCACAACTAACTTTAATGAAACTTGCATATTTATAGCCGTAGAGGTCAAATTAATTTGAGAAATGTTGAACTTGGCAAAGTCAAGACATAGAAGAATTGGAGCCTGTCATCTTTCCACTGATGAATGGAAATTACCAATAGGAAACAGACAGAACATAGACTTTAAACTAGCTAAGACATAGTCAGACATTTGCTTACTTAATGGTGATTCACAAACTGAAGTACTGAACTGATAAATTTAGTCTAGAAGTTTCGTAGCTTTCAGGATGGTAGCGAGTTATACAACTTTGGGTCATTCTTTCTGATCCTGTGTGTGAGAACCAAACAAGGATTGCCTGAATGATCTTAACTTAAATTCTCGATACTGTAGTACAGTTAGAACTTAGAAGGATCCATATAAAATTCTTAAACCATTACCATTAGTGCCTCTTAGGAAATGCAAGAGTTGTTTTAGATCCCTCTCTCTCTATTACCAGTAACCCAACTTAAGAAGGAAACTTGGAATAGAAAAGAGTGGGTCAACGTTAGAAACTTGTCTCGTTTTTATGTTTGATTATGGATCTACACTCTTGCATTTGGCTACCCTTAGATCAGACATGACATGCTGAAAATTTTCAAGAAACCATTTTCAGACACCTTTTAAGTTTCTTTGTAGGACTTAAAATTTAAGAGAGTTTTATTGTTTACATAATCTGAGTTTCTGATGAATTAGGATTTGCACTTTGCAGAATTTGTTAATTTATAGTGGCTCTTGGTCTGAGTAGTTCAGACCAGCTGCATTATTTATTGGTGGGCCTGCTCAATTGAGGCACGAATGTTCTCAGTCAATTGATATGTAAGTTAAGACATCAATTGACCAAGGGAAAGCAGTTTGGACTCAAATAGGAGTGTCCAACTTTAACTTCACAGTTCATTCTATACATCATGACATCCTATTGCTTGATGTTTTATAATATTTGATAGATGAAAGCAATACATTGGGACAGATGCTATTGTCATTCTCTTGAGCTTTTGTTGTTTGATTTGTTGTCAACATTTCAACAAGGTTATCTCCTGTTCTCAATCATCATTTTCGAATGTTTTAAGTTAGTGTTGATTGATGTGTATACTCTGATTTATTTATATTTGCTCCTTAAGTAGATCAGACCATATTTTAGCTCTATGATTTCTTTGGGGTTCTAACATCTCTGTTTCCGCATCCATTTGAATGGAAAATTTTCACCTTCCAGGAAGTAATGTTGGCACGTGGCAGTAGGTATTTGGGAAGGTTGACGACTAGAATTGTTCTTCGCACTCCTGGAAGCTGGATGAACTATTCATGGATTTGTTGAAACTGTGTCGCCATCTTTGGCAACTATAGCAATTACCGAATTCTTTGAGTACTTGCAATATGCTCTGCTTATTCTATTCGGATTCTCTCCCGTCATACAGTTGACAGTTGACAGTAAATTCCATAGATAGACTACTGCATTGTCTTTCTAAGGTTAAGGTTAATACTTAATGGGTTGAACGATAAAAATGAGTATTGTAATTTGGCGTTAGAAGTGTTTACATTTTAGGAACATTAAGTTTTACTAAATTTCTAGGCTTCAGTTTAGAACATCTGAAGTTTGGGATGCATGTAGCATCAGCAGGATCTTTAGTATATTCGATTCTGTACTCTTTTGCAACGGCCGATTTAGATAGGTTTTTTTTTTTTAAAAAAAATAAATATAAATACAGGTGGATTAATATTTTAGATGTTCAAAATTCAGATGCTATTCCAAAAGAAGAAAGTGCATGGTTGGATTAGTTACAAAATAATCTCCAAAACAACAAATGTGTCCTATCTAACCAAATGATTTTCTGGTATTTAAACTCAAATATAAGCTCGTTTTGACATTCATTTAACTGTCAACATTAAAAGCAGCACGCTTCATGATTGGTACGTGTTATAAAAAAAAAGTTACATTTGATTGTTTTTAATTAAGCATGATTTTGTTTCTGAAAATAAGACGAGGAACGGTGATGCTTGCTAATTTCAAAGAGTAGAGGAAGACAGGTTAAGGCATAAGATGACGTGACCCATGCAATTTTTTTTTTTTTGTTAATTACAGTATTTCCTATGCGGATCCGGCTAAAGTGAGAGGCTCACTTTAGAGGGTAAAGTGAGTTAAGATACACCATTGATTATTTTAATGGTTCAGATTAATACTCTTTTAATTTTAAAAATTAAAAAATAAAAAATGACTTTCTGCTGTGAAACTGTCAACGCCCCTTCCATATCCATCCTGCCATATCCTACCTCCTATTCCCCGTGCTGCTAGTCCCTCCGTCGGAAAGCAAGAACTGGAAGGTATGTAAGTTATATCTCAAGCTCATTTATTATGGTAAATACTTTCTTTTCAATATCTTTTATTATTAAAACAAATCTATATGAATTCAATCGTGGTGGTTCCCTACAGGTTCCAAAAATAGTGGTTGGATCTTAAGAGGATTTGTTGATATCAAAATCAACGTTGACCATTTGATTGATACGGTGAGATTAAACCTTGAATCCTTCAGCAAAAGCATCGTCCTTGCCGGTACGATACAGTTTGCCTCTGCAATTCGAGCTGCGAAGCCTGAATTGGAGTTGTTCTGGTTGGAAAATTGGATAGTCTCATAGAGGCTTTTCACACCTGTGATTCTCTGCTTCCAAAAGAAAGAATAGTACAAAGTAGCAGGAAGAAATAAACATTACTCATTATTTTTTGGTCAAATTTTCATTTTATTTTTAGTTGCTTCTGGCATATTTTACTTGACCGAACTGATGCAGCCAGAGTAACTCTCATCAGTGATATGGTCAATTTCTTAATTGGTGCCAAATTTCAGAATGAATAACCTATGACAAATTCTCTTTCATTTGATGTTGATGGACACAAATAATGATGACAAAGGAATTTCAATTTGGTTTCTCTCTTGCTGTAAATTGCTAGAATATGGACAACGGTAATGGTTTCTCTCTTGCGATGGTGGCGGACCCTGTTACCCTCTCAAATTGAGAAACTAATCAATCGGTTGCCGTGAATCATGAAACACCAGATTACGTGAGAAAGCCATTACTAATTGTTACCGGGAAATGAGTTTTATTTTTTGTTTTTTAATTTTTTAAATTAAAAGAGTATTAATCTGAACCATTAAAATAATCAATGGTGTATCTTAACTCACTTTACCCTTTAAAGTGAGCCTCTCACTTTAGAGGAGTCGGATCCTTCCTATGCAACTGAAATTAGCCCTGTTTGATTAAATTAAGCTCTCATGCAAGTCCTTATCTTGGACAAAGTGTAGAAAATAAACATGTTTTTTCTATTCGACAAAAAAAAAAAAAAACGTTTTTTCTGTTCTTTTATGATTCCGGATATTTCTTATAGACATTTTTTTGGCTATTAAGGTAAAATAGGCCTGATACCAAAATGGCCATTAGTTTATTGGACATTCCAAGTTACTTAACCAAAGGCTCGTATATATTCGAGTAAAATATGTTTTTGGTCCCCGTAAAATAAGTGAGTTTTGCTTTTAGTCCCTATAATTTTTTTTTGTTAAAGCATCCTCCCAATTTTTTTTTTGCAATTAACCCCTCCCTTCAATTGGATGTTGATGTGTCATGTTCTCTCTCCTAAGTGTCAATTTTTTTTTATATTTCTGGCGGTCTTAAACCTCCAGAGAACCCTTCTCCCTAACAGTTTCCCTCACCCACCATTTCCCTCTTCTGCAACTTCATCTGCTGCTTCTTCTTTCCGAACAACGGTGTCGTTTTGCGGCTCCTCTGCCAATGCTCAACTTAGCTCTCTCTGCTTTGTGACTCCTCTTCCTTTTACATTTCGAATCCTTTGGATTCGTTCAACTTCTTGTTTCTTGTATCCACCGACACACTCAACTCAGGTGCATTGTGCCTTCTACTTTTATTTCTCCTACTGATTCAACATTTTAGTTTGTCAAATTCTTATTTCTTTCCGTTTCTTGCATTCACTTTGATGTTACAGTTTCCTTCTCCTGCATTTGACTTCGCTGGCTCTGATTCGTGCACTGTAACATGGGGGTGGGTTTAATAGGTGTCATACCTTCATCACAGCAAAAAACAGAGCACTGTCGATTTGGAAGCAGTGCGACGGAGCCGTGCGCAAATCGCCGGTAGTATGCGTTGTAACCTACGGATATCCATTTCAGAGGAGGTGCACTTTTAGATTATAGAAAATTAGTGCGAATAAACTCAAACAAAATTTCTCATAGATTACACTATATTTTCAGAGGAGCCAATAGACATTTATCATAATTCAATTCTAAAGCGAGATTAATTAGTTATATTCAAAAAGAGATCAAATCAAAATAATAGAGTGAGAAAGCGGAAAGATAAGGATAACATAAAGGAAATCCAAACCTATAACGGAACCGCCCAAAACAGAGATAGAATACACTAAAATGCCTGTACCCAAACATTGTGATTCTAAAATGAAACGACTATAACAAATGAGAATTATTAATTAAATAAATTTTAAATAATTTAATAATAAGGTTAAATAAGCGTTGGCAAAAATGTCAAACCCACGCTTCTATCCCAATATAGCAAATTTTGTGTCCTTCTCTTCAGCCTTCATAAATAATAACCCAATTAGACAAGCAGTTTTCTATTTCTCCCACTGTATTTGGTTTGGGTCCAACCAATTCCAACCTCATTCATTGCAAAGAACTAAACATGTGTTCTGCAGCAGCCATAACACTCTATGCTTTCCTTCTCGTCACTTTTCATGTATCTTGTATACACAGTCTTCTTCCGTCCTAATTGAGGTTTTCTCATGTGGTAACTGTGGGGGTGGGTTTTCTCCCAGAAAAATAAAAAATTGACACTTAGGAGAGAGAACGTGACACATCAACACCCAATTAAGGGGAGGGACTAATTGAAAAAAAAAATTTGGGAGGATGCTTTAACAAAATTTTTTTTATAGGGACTAAAAGCAAAACTCGCTTATTTTACAGGGACTAAAAAACATATTTTACCCTGTATATTATTTTAGGATTAATATTATTTGTTGAATATTACTTAATATATTATGTAAAATTTAAAAAATATTATTATCATTGATTCGATCTCGCATCAACTAGTGAATTGTGAATTAGTGTTTTCACCAAATTAATGAGTGGACTGGTTCGGTTTTAAAACATTCATACACCATCACCTACATTTCACTTCTTTTCGTGTTGTATGCTCCATACCATCAAATTATTATTAAAGTTTATTACAGAGCACGTGGATCAGCTGGTAAGGGAATATTCCAATTTAATTAGTGGTCTCGGGTCTGTGTCCTAGATATGCAATTGCATTAAATACTCAGAGATGAGAGTTTTTACCACCTATAGAGGTTTGTCACATGTGGAGGATACTTATGGTTTTGTATAAAAAACTATTATTAAATTTAGATATAATATTTCTTTTGGGTAGTCCCTTCAGCCTTATTTAAAGTTCATTATTATAATAGCTAATTCTCAAGAGACCGTAAATATATGCATAAGAATACATATAACTAGGGATGTCAAAAAAACCTGCACCCGTGGATATCTGTGGATATACCCGCAATGGGTACCCACATATTTGTATAATGGGTGGGGATGAATATTATACTTAGGGGTGGAAACAGGCCAGGCCAGGCCAGGCTTTGGCAGGCCTGAGCCTGACCTGACTCCTAATTCTTAAGCCTGAGCCTGGCCTGTTACCTGTTACAAGTCTTTTTGTAAGGCCTTGGCCTGACCTGCGAAAAAGCCTGGCCTGGCCTGTAAGCCTGTTTTATAACAAGGCCTACAAACAGGCCAACAGGCCTATAAGCCTATGCAGGCCAGCAGACATTTAAAGCAGATTTTTTATATAATTAATTTAATATATTATAATTTTTTAATTATATTTATAGTTTTTTATATAATTAATTTAATATATTATATATTATTATATTAAATAGGCCGGCCTGTTAAGTTTAATAGGCTTTTTCATAGGCCTGAAGCATGACCTATTTAACTAAACAGACCTTTTAACAAGCCTTGGCCTGACCTTTTTAATAAACGAGCCAGGCCAGGCCAGGCCGTAGGCCCCTGACAGACCGGCTGGCCTATTCCCACCCCTAATTATACTATCCGCCCCGTGGGTACCCACATACTCATTAAAACATATTTTTCTATTAAATATATTTGAATATTAGGATTTTTTATCATTTTATGATGAGATATAATTTATTTTATATTATTTTTTATGATATTCTTAATATATTAACAAGTAATGATATTATATAATGATTATTTATATATATAGTATGATAGTATAATATATTATATAACATTTCTTCTTTTTCTATTTATAAAATTTAAATTCTTAAACATTAATGGATACCCGTGAATGCCCGCGGATACCCATTACCCGCATGAGTACCCGTTAATTTTAATGGGTATGTATACGGGTAGTCACTACTTGCCCCCGTCCCATTGACATCCCTACATATAACATATTCATTTTTTTTTTATGGTCAAAATAATATATATCCTTAATTTCTTTATAGTCCTGCCTTTGATACATAGTACTACCAATACGCATCTGCTTACTAGCTTCTTGGGTGCAAATTGAAGGAAGGCCCAGCAACTTCCATAACAGGCCTGAGCCCAAATAGAGGACAAGAACCTACATACCTACACCCAGTTGCAATTGTGGGAAAGGGATATGTTGAGCGGAAGTCAACTAAGAAATGTGATATCTTTGAATCGGTTCGGTTGGTTGGTGCTGGCAAGTGGCAAGGTGGATGCTCACTGGAAAATGTTACAACCAAATGCGAAACGTGACACAACACAAATGCAGTATTGTACATAGCACGATGACTCTACATTGACTTTGTTAATTGAAGTTAGGTTTTACAGACTTTATGACATATATTGTAGCTGCATTTTACACACGGCCATTTGAATATTGGTTTTATTTTATATTAAAATTAAATTGTGAATGTGAATTTTTTAATCCAAGTATCCAATGATTAATTCTAAATGTTACACTTTAACTGATGCTATGATTAGTGAAACGAATCCTTGGTCTTAATGATTAGAGGAGAAACATTCTTGGTCAGTCTTTCATTTTTGTTACCGTCTTATATTGTTTTTTTTTTTTTTTCGCATCCTCCGCTGATTTGAGAGAGACAAGTGTCCTGGGTTTTACAGTGGGGTGGGGTGAGACTTGAGAATTGAGATAGATAGCCATAGGTTTGCTTGGATAGAAAGTACATGATTTGGTGTAAATTCAGATTTGGTTCTTATTCATTGAGTCTCTTACTGCACACTGGGGCACACATGGGGTTGTAAATTGCAGTGACAAGAATCCCTTTTTGAGGGCAGGCTCTTGCAGAAACGATGGATTACAGACTGATCATGTTCCAAAGGTGGATTGCAGTTCTGCTGTAAGGCACACTGTCCTTCAATGAAGTTGTAGAACTCCCAATTCCAAAATCTTTCACACATTGGAGATGTTGGAAGCCATCTTGACAACGTCTTTTCAGAGCTTGAGTTGTCTGTCCCAGACATTAGGTTATGTAAATACATCTAGAAACCTGTGTAAGGCACGGTCTTGCCAAGTTCAAGCTGTACCCAAATCATCAATCATTTTAAATGCATGTGAAAGTGGCAAATTTGCTGAGGGTAAGAAGGTTTATGGATCTACTACTCCTTTGGTCAGTCAGGTCAGTAGTGTGGGTGTAATTGGAGGGGTATCTGTTAATGCTACTTTGAAATTTTTAAGGAAACTTGTGGAGTTCGGTTCTGAAGATGGAGGAAATCCCCCTCCTTTTGTAATTTGCTCTGATCCTCTGTTAGGTAGGGAGCTTTTGTCCTATGATAGAAAATATTTTGTTTCTAGCACAAGTAAAGCAGAAAGTTTGAAATTGGACTCTTCATCCATTGTGCAAAATCTCATAAATAAAAGGGGCTTTCTTGAGTATTCTGGGGCTCGTTGCATTGTGATGCCTTGTCATGTATCACATTCTTGGTATGAAGAGGTATCTAAGGGACGTTCTGTTCCTTTTCTTCACATGTCAGAGTGTGTTGCCAGGAAGCTCAAGGAAGCTAAGTTAAAGCCACTTGAAGCTGGTAATCCCTTACGGATTGGGGTGCTTGCAAGTAATGCAACTCTAGCAGCTGGGTTTTATCAGGAGAAACTTCAGAATGAAGTAATTTCTCCCAGCACATATATGTAGTGATATTTTTTAATAGCTTTCTGTGTTAAATGTGATCAGTGTATCTCCAGCTTAAGAAATAAAGTAGATGCTCTAAGAAGTGCCCCATTTTAAAGACTTGCTTTTTCACTGTATTACTTTTAAAATACTCTATGTGATGCAGACCTCTATAAACTTCCTTTTAAAATTAGTTGATTTCATCTTGGTTGCTTTATGAGAAGTTGATAGAAGGTAGTGATTGTGTCAGAGGTGTTTTTGTTTTGGTGATATTGCCAAAGAGCTTAATTTAGGGGCACTTGAAATTCTGCCAAACATGAAAAGTCTAGTTTAATGTTTGAGCAATGCTTAACCTTTGAATTTCTTAATTTATATTCTTCAATAGGAACTGACTTTGTTTATGTTCTGAACTTCATTTGACAAGTGTCTGTCAATGATATTTTTCATTTGCCAAAACCCTGGAATAAGGTGTCTGAGTCTTGTTTTTTAATACCTAACCTTTTTCTCTATTATCTGTATCTCTATTTTCTCTATTGAAATAAGGTGGGATTTTAATCTTTGATCAAGTATAGTCTTCAAAGACTTGATGCCACTTTAACTAAGGTTCTCGGGCACATTGTTATATTTAATATCAGTAAAATATTCGAAAAATCCTACTTGGGCACTTCTTTACTAAACTGCAGCTACATCTGTGCATTGTTATGAGTAAGCATTGGCATCTGGAAATGTTGGTAGTGAATTTTGTATGGCTAACAAGTGCATGTGCAAAATTTTGTTAACAAAGCACTGGCTCCCTGCCAATGTATTGTATTTCACTATACTGCTCAAGTAAATTTCTTTTCTTGAGTATTTCAATCATTCCTTTTCTTTTCTGCAATGCTTACTTCTGCATCATTATTTAGTGTACTTTCACTATCTGTCTGTTTCTTCATTCTCATTTTAACGTGCATATGAACTTTATATTCTTTAATTTTATCTAAATAATACAATCCATATGACCTTATTTATTCCAATGAAGTAAGACCATGTTGAACTGTGCTAGCAAAGATGTTGAGATGTGGATATTTGTTAATCTTTTTTACTTACATGCAGGGTTTTGAGGTCGTGCTGCCTGATAGAGCAACTATGGAGCACACAGTGATACCTGCAATTGAAGCTTTGAACAGAAAGGACATGGAAGGGGCATGCAATCTATTGAGAATTGCACTTCAAGTTCTTCTGGTGAGAGCAGTGAACTCTGTTGTCCTTGCTTCTGATGATATGTGGGATATCTTGCCCAAAGATGACCCTCTTCTCAAGAAATGCATTGATCCAATGGACGCCTTAGCCCAATCAACTATCAAGTGGGCAAGATCCTCTGGTGATAATGTTTAGCAATAGAAAGTGATTATTATGGTTCTTCTTGCATCAACTAACTTCTTCTGTTACCTCATTGATATCGTGTATTTCATTAATGCAAACTTTGTTTCACTAATGGAATTCATTTCCTTCATTTGTTATTCAAAATGTTGCTTATTTTTCTCTTGAAATAAGAGAAGTGAATGAGTATAAAGAAAATAGTAAAATGGGTTCTAACTTGCAGAGGAACCCAAAAAGAATAGGGAGAACTTGTTTAATCAATGAAAATGTCCCTTATTGGAAAGAAGAATCACAGATATATAACCTCGGAGTTGATAGATTATTTAGATTTTCAAGAGGATGTTATTTTATAATCAGCACTATTACCAAACTGCATCCAACTAGGAGGACATCTTGGGACCTCCAACTGATAAGCCATGTAGCTTTTAACGAAATAATAGTGATAAAGAAGGGCCATCTGTCTTGTATATAATCTAGATTTGAAGACACCTCACCAACATAAAGCTTGCCTGAAAAGAATTGGAGACACTTCACTAACAAAAAGCTTGCCTGAAAGGAAGATAAGAGTCCTACATAAAAGCATATTTAGTTATGGAGTCCTGGGTTCATTTTTTTGAATCCACAATGCACATCCTTTTTAAAGGTTTACTTTACATTCAGTGAAAGGAATCCAATGTGATTTGTGTCTCAAATATTCTAACTAAGCCAGTGAAGTCATGGAAGGATGTAGTTGGAGTTAATTTTTATAAAATTTTAAAAAAGGTTAAGAAATATATCTCAGTAATGAGTAGTCTGTACTCTGTCCTATAACTCTTGTATGCTGGCGAGTTTAAAATATGCTTAACTATAATTACATTACTAAAGTATGTTGATTCAAAGTTGTTTCAAATATTCTTTTGGTCAACCTAAAGGTTTAAAGGCTGTTCCTTGTTAAATAGATTGCTTGGTGGACTTCTCTGTGTCTACTTTCATTTTGTTTGATTTACAAAATAGTAACAGAACCCGCATGTATGCTTAACTTTGTTTCTTGTCCAATATTACAGAATAAACTTGTCCACTCCATGAGGGTAAGATGAATGATGGATTATCCCATCACATCCTCTCACACATACATTTAGGAAGTACTAGTTCATTTTGTGAGAAAAGAAAAGAGATACTCATCTTCATTTAAGAAAACCACGCACCATACAATAAATGAACTCTCTAACACAAAGACCAAAGAAAGTAGTTTAAAGCACCAAAACAACATTGTTGTAGTTTTTGAGGGAAATATGAGAAAGAGCCTAAGGGATGTGGCTTCTCTGTAACATGGAGTTTCAAACCACCTTTTCAGAATTCACATTGTCTTTAACATCCCAAAGTAATTAATAAAGAAATCTTGCAGCATCTCTAGTAATTAATGTAGTCTTCTTGCTTGGATAATCTCATTACTAGTATGTGTCTCTTGGGGCGCTGCATTTAAAACATTCCATTCTGCTAGCAAAGTTGTGCTCATTGCATCCTGATCTGTTCAAAGGAAAAAAACAATTATCATGATTTGTCACAAGAAACACATAGACTACTGTTTACCTATTTAAATAGGCAGTGAAATGTACTCATATTTTGCATATAAGATCACTAAGCATAAGTGATCGAAAGGGATAGCTAGTTTTCAAAGTATGTAACTCCTAAAAGCAGTCAAAGAAAGGGGAACCCAATAAAGATATGAATTGCATGGCTATAACACCAACAGTGCATTTGGCCTGTGTTATTTGTCATAATCTTCAAACTTGAAAGGCAGCAGGCAAAAGAAAAGCATAAGGTGTCCCCTCAGAAAGAACCAATAATCAAAAGATGGTAGACATACCTGCTGCATATCCAGTCACCAGATTTCCATCCAGGTCTTCCACTGCCACCAAAACCTCTTGAGCGTAACATGTCACTGTTATAGCCTCCAGCTAAGTCATCCTTGAAAGCACCACACTTGAAGCAGCTTGAGCGGCTAGCAAAGTTATGTGCACCACAGTTAGCAGCAGCACAATACCAGTCACCAGGGCGAACATCTGACCCACTTAACCCAAATGAAGATCCTCCTCTTCCTCCAAAAGCACCAAAATCAAGTCTATCTCCATATTTTGAATCCCCACATCGTTGGCAAGAATCTCTCCTCTGAAAGTTAAGGTGCTGGCAGGACCTGCAGTTCCAATCTCCCGGCCTGCTCATGTTTACTTCTCTGCAAATTACTGTTGCATTCAGCAATTTCCATTAGAAGACTATATGCATAAATGATGAAGCAAGTAACAAATATTAATACATTTTCATTGTTCTAAAGAAACTAGATTTTCTGTTAATCAAAGTTGATATTTTGCCTATATAATAATTGCCACATGATATACACATGCACAAGTGTTTGTGAATGGTACTAGGCAGTAGCTTGCTAGCTAGAGTTCTGCTTATTATAATATAGGAACAATAAAATAAAACTTAGTTATGGATTAACTTCTCTGAAAACTATAAAAACAAGTTACGAGGCTGACATAATAGAGTACTCCAGTAGATGACAGGTTGATCACATTACTAATAAATGGGATCCTTTTGTAGAGATTTAATTGCTGAAGAATAACATGGAAAGATTTTGAAAATTAGTTAAGAGTGAAAGAGAAAAATGAAGGGGGATAGTAGAAATGAAAATAGAAAGACCAACCTCAAGATAATACAGTAACTTGAGCTATTTAGAGATACAGAAGCTGAAGAGGATTTACTGATGAGGAAATGTGATAAGGGAGGGTGGTTTATATACTGGCAGAGACCACAGAAAAAAGAGAATAAATGGAGGGCCGTGTTGTAGTACTTTTAAGTGTTTGAGAGGCAACCTTGATAAATGGAATCAATGAATTCTAAAGGAGGGAAAAGAGATAAAGGAAATTCGTGCTACAATTCCAAAGAGAGGATACTTTGAATTTTGAACATATACTTTGGCAGTGGGCTACAACTTAATTTTGTTTAAGTTTTAATGGTACGGTTATGGATGCAAAGTGCATATAGGATAATCATTTGTCCTTCAGCTCCAAAATTAGACAGGGGCAGGGGAAGGGGAGTGAGGGTGGTAGGGCTAGTCTTAACTGAAGTGGATATTTCTACTCTTTCATTTTTTCCCCACACCATGATGCTTAAAAGCATTTATATTAAGAAGCATTCAATTTCAAAGCATTTTTCATATATAATATAGCCTCTGGGAGCTAAAACCCTGGCCATCAAGAGGGACTGATATATTAATGGAAAAATGTACAGTTCTTTCTATAAGCAAGGAGTTAGAATTATGCTTACTGGGTTTCTTAACTACTAGTAATGTTACTTCACAATTTTTAAGATTAATTAGTGTATTATCTTAAAAGTAAGACTGAAAAAAAATTGAAGGATGACATGAAAAATCATTTTGAAAAGTTTTCACCCTCAGTAAGGTATTAGCAAAGTGAGTCTTAAATTCACAAAGCTGTTCAGTTTAAAGGAAAATTGTGATGGAGCCACATAAAATTAGTTGAAGCTATCTTGTACAGTTGTACATTACAAATTCTGTAAAGATCGAACACTAATCATTCAAAGGTATCTGTTAGTATTTTTTATGAACTTTAGCACTATAATATGTTATGTGATGTATTAGGATAGCTAGCACAACACTAAATTAACAAGCACTTTCTCATGGTCTATAAGCAAGTAGCAAAATAGCCAAGTCAACAAACTCAAGACCCACAGAAAGAGGATGTAACCTAATAGCACAACAGACAATGTCCAAAGATCTCATCAATCAAATAAACCATGAACCCTAGAAAGCCCCTTTGACCACAGCATTTGGTTATATGAATCAAATTCGAATTGCAGCCCCACAACACAGAATCCATGTATACAATACAACAAAAAGAAAAATCAACAGTAGTACGAAGAAAAAAGAAAAGAAAGTTGGCAGCTTGTTATTGGACAATGTGGAATCCAAGTCAGCATTTGCCACCATGTAATGAATATTCGTACCCTTAAAACCATATAGAACGGCCCACAAATTATCCCAATATCATCCACGAGGGGATCCATGTCTCTTTCATGTCAATAACTCTTTGGGAATCAACAGAATTTTGACAGTCAATATGTTTAGAAAACAGTTTCTGCTTTACAATTTGAATATTCCATAATTTATTCTCTTATAAAAGTAGCTAGTAAGGAATTAAGGGCAATGAATAAAAGGTTAGGCATAACAAATTAAATTACTAGGAGATGTTAATTGGTTTAATTAATTCTATTTTTTTGTTTTTCAATTATGAAATATTGTTCTTGTATATAGTTAAGAGTTTTCTTAGGGGGAAAAATAACTGAAACATAATTTTGGTATGGCAGGCAGGGCTAAAATATATATACATGTGTAGTTGTAGCAATAATCAAGTATGTGAGTGGAGGCAGGGAAGCAAAACAGACAAGAAAAATAAAAAAAAAATGGGAAAAGAAGAGAAAAGAAAAGGCAAATGGTGAGTTTCAATAAAGATAGGTAAAGCTTATGATGGAATAACAAGTCTTCGAGGTTTCATTTTGACCATCTTTTTTTTTTGTTTTTTTTTTTTTGCGCGGCTGCTGCTGCTGAGTTAATTAATTTATTCTCTTTCTTTCTTTATTTCTTTCTCTCACTTACAAAACAATAACCTCCTTATGGATCAGCTTTTTTATATATCTCTCTCTCACTTTGAATGAATAGAATGGTAACCAAGAATGAATGAATGAATGAATTGAAGATAGATCTGGCCTGGCCTGGCCTCCATTCTCTTGGGGAAGGGTAAAGAGAAGGAGAGGCAAACTGTAAAGAAGAATAAAGAGAGCTTATTCGATTCGCATTGGGAATCGTTTCCATGCAAATGCAAATGCAAGACCACGACCATCCTCTGCTCTGCTATGTGTGATTGTGTGCCTACTTTTCAATGTTTACTACTCATTGCTGCTGCTAACTATTTATCCTAACTTCCTTTTTTTTTGTTTTCTAATATGCACATCAACTTTTTTCTTCACTTTATTTTGGTAAATCACTTTCTTTTTTTCTATTTTGTAATAGACCATTGTTCATTGTGAAGATCATCTATATAAATCACATGGTTTCGTTTTAGACGTAACTTAATGGTTAAGCACACTAAATCTATTGGTAATTGTTTGACTAAGTGGGGGTGTTCATTACTTGTCACTAATCCGACCCTAATTTTTGATCGGGTCAATTTTATGGACGTGAAACCGTCCATAAACCCGAAGAGACCCAATAATGTATGGGTTAAAGTAAGACCGGGTCTGAGTAGGACATGACCGGGTTGACCCGATATATAAGTTAAATATAATCATGAAACTCTCATGTAACAATGTTAAAAAAAATAGTTCATACAATTAGTAAATATATTGCATACAATAAAATTCCTCTTAATGTATGCAATATTTTTTACTTTTTTAAAGTTTAGGACATAACTAAAACAAGAATAATTCTATATCACTATATAACTTTACGTATAAATGTATTTTTAAATGTAGATAAAGGAAACCTATACTCAAAAACCCTATCTAAAAGGAAAAAAATAAGGTTAGGACTTTACATAATAGCAAATTATAAATAATAAATATTACATTTATATATAAAGGACGGTTCGGGTAACCCGAATGTTAACCCGCACCCGTCCTCAACCTGATGCCGGGTAAAAAAAGGAGACCGATGAGACACAATTTGGTTTCATTTTCTTTCTTGTAGGACAAAAACAGACCTGACCCGAGTAGGACGGGTCAAAGGAACAGACCAGGTCTTAAACACCCCTAGAGGAAAGAATCGTCATTACAAATTTTACTTTTATTATTATCATTATAGTAATGCATTCATATACTCTATTACGCGTAGGATTTAATGAATATACAATGTTAGTGTAAAAAATTTTACACAGACATTAAATAATATATCATCACATCATTTAAAAAGGTTTAATAATACATGAGATATCATATTCATTAAATGATGTGATAACATATTATTAAATATCTATGTGAAACTTTTTTTATATGTCCATTAAACTTTTTCTTGTGAGTGTCAAGTAAGAAAATAAAGTGAGCATAGAGAGTTAAGGTAAATTGGAGTTCAACTACGTATAGAATTTGAGCTTCAAGTCAAAAAATAGAGTAAACTAAAAAATTTGTCCCTGACTTTTAGGGTAATGCAGTTTAGTCTATAAGAAATAGAAAAACGCAATATAATCATTGACTTCTTGCTTTTTCTGTCACTATAGTCTAACTGTGCGTTCCCGTTAATTATTTTATTGCGTGACACATTTAGTGACATTGTATCACACTATTTGTCATTGAGACACAAAAAACCACGTCATTAGGGCTGAGACTAGGGGTGTAAGTGTGTCCGACCCAACCCGCGAACCTGATGAATCCAACCCAACCCGAAGATATTTAACGGCTCGGTTCGGGTATTCGGTTCGGTTTAGACATTTTTCTTTCAAATCCGACCTGGTTCGGTTCGGGTCTCGGGTTTGCCTATGTTGAACCCGATAGACCCAATCCAAACAAAACCAGAAAAAGAAGTCCTAATCTTATTTCATTTTCATGCAAGGAGAGAACAAAAATAGGCGCAACGGCAACACAAGCAGATGTGGTTCCCCAAATCCTATTTCATATGCTCCTCTCTATATTTTTCTCTATTTCTTTTTTTTTCATTTTATATTTTAATTTAATTTCATCTTCCACATTTAAAAAAAAAAAAATGTTCATGACCCGATGACTCAACCCAACCCAACCCGAACATATTCGGGTTGGTTCGGTTCGGGTTACTCAAACAAAATTACAAAACCCGAACCAACCCAACCCACCACCATTTTATCGGTTCGGACTTGATGTCACCCCAAACCTGATCCAACCCGATTACACCCCTAGCTGAGACCTTCAAATGAAAGAAAGAGAAGAAGAGAGAATAAGGGAGAACATGGAATCTCACTATTGTTGGAGTTTAGGCCTTACAAGTTATAAATTTGACAAAACCACGTCGTTTTTATGTCATAGTCGTCGTTATAGTGACAAATAGTGTGACATAGTGTCACTAAACGTGACACATAATGAAAAATCGATTTTGATCACTCCATGAAAATAAACACTCATAAAAATCGGTTTATAAGAAAAAATAATTCTCATCAAAATGTATGACGGAAACAACTGAAAAATTAATAAAAAACCACAATTTTTTTACTATCACTTTTATCAAACAATACAACTAAATTTTCATTTCTCTTTTATTTCTTCCATAATTATTTATCTTATAACAAATAACCAATAAATCATCTCTATATCTTCACTATTTTTTTTATATTTATGTCTTCCCTATTTTCTTTCATCTACCAAAAAAAAGTGTAAAAAAACAAAAGAAAATTTCCATAATTCCCTTGTGAACAAGAGTTCCCAAACAAGGAATTGAAATAGCTATTGAAGGATTATAATGCCAAAAAAAAAAATCTGATTAATTAGATCCAGAAAAATCAACGTAGTCAATTAATTAATATACGGGCAATTCATTTTTTTAAACCATCTCAAAAGAAGAAATAAATTACTTGTTTTTAAGTAAAGAAAATAAAAGCTACTTGAATAAAAGTCCCTATAAATGGCGATTACGTATATGCATGTGTGCTAAAATCTTTACCTTCTCTAAACGCCTCACCCTAGACTCTTCATTGGCTTCATCCACTAACATATCATATACAACTTGATGTAAAAATGACCATATAATAAAATAGAAAAATCGGGTAACAACACAGGTGACCGAACAAGCCTTTCAACAATTAATTCTAGTTATATCGACATGTCCACTTTGACCAACAATTCAATTATAAATGGCCTTAATTACGTAATCATATATATCATGAAGGATTAACTGGGGAACATTTCAAAGAAAATTAAATCCCTTACCTAAGGTGGCAATTGTACACTGAGTTGATATGCCTCGATCTCATTTTCTCTATTCCTTTTTTTCTATTGCATTATATCCCTTATTACATGTATTAATCTTTTTTTCTTCCCTTCCTATCACATTTGGTACCTGTAATTTCTCTCTTTTGAGGAAGTGTTTAAAATTTCGGTGCACACATTCTAATGTTACACGTTATGTGAATTGGTGATCAAAATGATTTGAATAAGGTCCTGAATTCATTTCCTTGGCGCCTCATATATCACAAACATCTTATCATTATATCATCATTCAACTAGTGACAACTTGGCCAAATTCCACAGGCTCATTCCCTCAATCCAAATATATCTTAAACTTGTAAACGGCGCTTAAATTCATATCCATCGCCTTGGAGCGGCACGTGTTGTACACGTGTCAGGAAGTTGGACACGTGGTAATAATACATGACCCATGAAATTCTATAAATAGAGTATGAATGCAAGTCAAACCTCCTCACAAAATAAAAAAAGTGTTTTGATTTGAGATAAGAGAAACTTTCCATTACAGTGAGTGAATACAATTACAACCTTTGAAGAAGAAAGATGGCATCCCACAATCAGAGCTATAGAGCTGGTGAGACCATGGGCCGAACTGAGGTAACAAATCTTATCATTCATTTTCATGTAACCTCATAACATTAATTCTTGTTTGTTGTTCCCATTTACTTCACTATTTATTGCTCATATAAACACATTATATATTAATATGATGTAGTTCCACATTATATATTAATATGATGTAGTTCCACATTACTTCTATTGCAGATATTTATTCTAACTTGTACATGTACAATTCATGAAAAAGTATATTTGTTTCATCCTTGAAAAGGATGAAAACCAATATAAATAAACAGCATTTTTATTTAATTAATATGTTTTTATTGATAATTATAAAAAGTTTGTTTTTGAATTTATGAAAAAAAATTGTGAGAATAAGATTCATTCTTTTTAATCGTATGAAATAGTCTTAGCATTGTGAATGCTTTTTTTTTTGGGCAAAACATGTCATTTTCGAGTGTTATAAAAATGGATTAACTGTCATTTGTTGGATTGATGGTTTCAGGAAAAGGGCAATCAGATGATGGGCAATATCGGGGAGAAGGCCCAAGCTGCGAAGGACAAGGCCCAGCAGACGGCCCAAGCTGCGAAGGACAAGACGCAGCAGACGGCCCAAGCTGCAAAGGATAAGACTCAGCAGTCAACCCAATCTGGACAGGGGAGGGCCAAAGAGATGATTGGGCAAGCTAAAGAAAAGGCATCCGAGATGGGGCAGTCCACCAAGGAATCGGCCCAGTCAGGAAAGGACAACACAGGTGGGTTCCTGCAGCAGACAGGAGAAAAGGTGAAGGACATAGCCCAGGGTGCTACTGAGGCTGTGAAGCAAACATTAGGAATGGGACAGAAGGATGACCCAACCCACCAACGCAGAGAATACTAGTTACTGTTTTATTTCAATTAATGTAATTTGTGTTTTCTCAGAATGCTTTTGTTTAAATAAGTTGTGCCTCCCTTATATATCTAAAAGAGGGAGGGGAATGTACTGTGTACTATTATCTTGAATATCTACTTTCTAGTTTAAACTATATTGTAATGTCATAACTTGCCTTTGATCACAGCATCGGATTTTTTCCATCGTTGGTTTGTGTGTGGGTGCTTTTTTTTCTTTCTTGTTTGTAATGTGTTTTATTTTTTATTTTTTGGTGTAATAACGGGTTTCATTTTTAAGGCATACATTTATAAGTGAGACACCAAAATTTTGGTGATCACATATGATAGATTAATGATAAAATATTAAATAAAGTGATTAATTTGTAAATAATTTCATAAATAAGTGTTATCTTTAGAATTTGGAAAGTTATTTTTTTTAAAGAAAATTCTAGAAAAGTGGTTAAGTAAGAAGTAAAAAAGACAGATTTCATACCAATATATATTTGATTTTTCTTAATCAAGCTTTTGAATTTTAGGAAAAATCTTATTCTATATTCAAATAAAATATGGATTTAAATGATATATACTATCAGTGTAAGTTTTATACTGACATTCAATGATATTTCATCACATTATTTAATAAATATGACACTTAATGTGTTATTAAATTCAAATAATGATGTGTTATTTGCACAACTAATATCTTCCAATATATGATAAAAGTTGTTGTAAGTGTTTGTTTTGGAATTAGCACACATACCAAGGTTGTTAAACATGAACGCTTGTCTCTGATATTATTGGGATAGACGTGTATTTAAAGGTCAAGGATGCAAATATAAACACAATTATAATGTGGATTTACATGATTTTAAGATGGACAGTCCATTTAATGGAAGAGATTAGCTTCCAAGGTTTTATATGCATCTAGAGAATTTTTCTGTGAATCACCTTAGGCAGATATTTCCAATAATAACTGTGCTGTTTTTTTTTCCTTGTGAGATAGCTTCTCATTAAGAAGTGCTAGAAAATTATTTTAGCTTTACAATGAAAAATAAACTCAGATTGGAAGTCAATTAGTAAAAAAAACTACAACCCGTCTAATTTGAAAAAGTCTTATTTTCATATATTTATAAAGTACTATTTTATTTTCTCTTAAACAACATTATTTTGACATTTTTATTATTTTCTACATAAAAAATTTAAAATAAAAAACAAAGTAGCATTTTCAAAATTATTTATGGAAAAGAAAATAAAAATAAAAATCATTTTTTTCCAAACCGAATCACTATAGTATCAATTCTTCAAAATTGTGATGGATATGTGCACAGGTAAATGTATATGACGCTTCCAAGATACTACAAAATGAATACATTGAAGACCAATAATGCCAACTGAACTAAAAGTGTTATCATTGGGATTTCATGTTTTGAAAAGAACTAAAAACATGTGCACATGACATCATTATTCATTGATCTTCCATCATATCGTCACTTCCTTCAATGTCACTAACACCATCAAATGCTTCATCTGATTGTTCTCCATCTTCACCATCTTGGTCAGTTTCCATGGCGTCCTCAGATTCTTCTTCACTATCTTTGTCCTCATAGATAACTGGCACTGTTTGAACTTCATCTACCTCCTTGTCAATTACCTGCTCAACAGAAACCATAACCAGGCATAAAACACAAGTTGATAACAGATTCTGCTAACCACTTGTAGACAGCAGAAAGAATGAAGCTTGCTTACCCCTGAGTAAAGGATGTCTATGCAACTTGAGAGTTGGAGGGCAGATTTAAAAGTGGAGACTCTAGACTCAATCAGCTGCACACACAAAAAAAAAGATCATATCAAGAAAGAACTATTAGTTGGTGCAAACATGATCAAACAGTTGAAGGTCCTTTTACTTTTACAAGTATGTCATGTTTACTAGTTAGTATAGCTAAAAACTTTTCAAGGGACTTTATACTTCCCATGTCTTCAACAATTAAATATAGCTCATGTGATATTAAAAAAGCAAACAAAGTATGATGTTAATTAGTTAATAATGCAAACTTATAAACTAAAGAATTCAAATAAAACTTTAGATGCATCTTCACCCATCAGGCATCTGATGCCGCTTGGCTAATACTCAATCCATGTTTTAACACCAAATGTACAGATAAAAACATATATTTGTCTATATGAAAACTGATATACAACTTTACTCCACATTCATGTTTCTAGAAACAAGCTCAATCCTGATTTTGTAGAAATGTAGCTTTGAATATAAAGATTGTCATATTGTAACTGATCCATGCACAAACTGAATTCATTTTCAGTTAAATAGAAGACAAAATGCCTTTTTTAAGCGTAACGATAAGACATGAAATACATATAAATGATAGTTTAGAAGACAGAGGTAGAGCAAGTGACATATTGAGTGCTTATCAAGTGGAATCATCATGCAGAACTCACTTGATACAAAGAGTTTAAAACTTTTAATGAAGATTCCTAGGACATTATTCCGCTTGCATGCTGTAGAAGTAGACACTTCAGCCATGGAAGAGCACATGCCAAAATTGCACCCCTAAAAAAGAGAGAGAAAGAAAATAATTCCTATCCACAATTCAGAAGCAATTATATGATAGCTAAAAAGCAATTTTAATGGTAACATAAATTTTGATGCAGTACACAAGGGGTCAATTATGATCATCTGTTCGGTTACTGTTCAAGTCAGTGCAGATGGATACAGTTCATGTTCATATGGTGCCAGTTTTGTAGGCATCTTTCTGTTTTCATATTTAGTTTCTGTCAATTTCACTTAATAGCAGATGTTTTCGACCAATTTCCTGGACCAATTTCCTGGTTGCTAACCAAAATGCTGTTATATATTTGCTCATGTTTTCTCTACCAATATCACTTGACTGCCACATATTTTTATCCCCCGCCCTCCATCCTTACAAAAAAAGAGATAGGGGAAAGGAGAAAGAATATCAAAATCAAGAAGTGATCAATCATACAAAGGACATATACCAAGTTAAATGTTCAACAAGAACACTAACAGGCATATTACACATACATTACCCAATTATTGTTATGAAGTGTTACCTAGACTCAATAATGGATATGAGAGAGTGTAGAAGTTTGAGGACGTTGGATGGGTTCAACTATGCAATTGACTTTTTAATAACCTGCAAAATGAGTTACATCATGCATAACATATGAGAGACTGAGAAAGTAATCAATTTCCCATTCAAAAATACACGTAGTTCAGTAGAAATAAGGAACAAACAAAAAAACAGAGAGAGAGAGAGAACCTTCTCATCTTGCGTATACAAGCAATCTAGCAGAAGGGTGCGATCATCAGCATTTAATGCTTGCTTAAGCAAAACATGGACAAAGTCAGCACTTGGAGGCTTTACTGAGATAGAAGATTCTTGCTCTTTATCACTCCTGGATTTGTTCTCGTCTAGCAAACTGAGACTAGCAAGTTTCTCTCCCATTGTTGGTTCATTCAAATCATCATCAAGGAGGACTCCTTCTGCAGCCTCACATTGATCTATACATTCAATACCAGTACAAGAAATACCGATCAATACTTTATCAAGAATGCACACTTTTCAGAATGGTGACTACTCATCATGCCAAAGAGTAATCTTTACATAAATCAACATGCAAATGATTTAAGTAAACCATATTGTCTTATTATAAGCGAGCATGAATTCTATGGAAACAAAGATACTACCCACGTATCTTTTTTATATTATCAGAATTCAATTTTCTATAGCCTATATTAATTACTGTGAGTTCAGAAGTTTGTCCATAAACCAAAACATACATACACCGAGGGTGTAGGTACTTTTCAAAATTCAGGTTAACAAACATCCAAGAATAAAACTATAATCTCAATTTCAATGGGAACACAAGACCAAGAAAATGGGATCCAAAACACAAAGATACTCATTGAAGATGAAACAAACAAGTGTACTCATACTGACTAACAAATTAAAATGTTATAAATCTTACCAAAATCCACCTTGTCAGTTATGGTTGGAAGTAGAGGTGTAAAATTGGCTACCCGGCCCGTCCCGGCCCGGCCCGCATCGGGTAGCGGGCTTGTGCGGGCCGGCCCGGTTAAAAAAAAATTAACTTATTAAAAAATGTTGCTCATTAAAAATTGTAAACAATTATACTTTTACAAAACTAAAAAAAATTATAATTTAGTTATAAAAATCATTTAAAAGGGGAAAAGCAAAATGAATTTGCATTCGATGAATCGAAATTGTTCCAAGATTTTTCCATTTTATAATACTACTCAATTGATATGTAATTAAATTAAATTAAATAAACCTATACTGCACCTGTTCCAAAAATTGTTCTTCAAAATTGATTCTAAATTGTTCCAAGATTTTTCCATTTTATAATAGTACTCAATTGATATGTAATTAAATTAAATTAAATTAAATAAACCTATACTGCACCTGTTCCAAAAATTGTTCTTCAAAATAGGATTATAAAATACATATTTGACAAACTTGGATTTGAGGAAGTATATATATGCACTAATATAATAATATACTCAATCATAATTGCTTTAATTAATTAGTTATCTATCAAAAGAAAATCATAATTGCTCACCATATCCATTGACTTCACAGTAGAAATTTCAATTTTCAGAACTTCAAACATTTTTAGATGGAAGAAAAATAAAAAATGGGTCATGCCAGCGAACTTAAGCATAACTCAAAAGCAAGGTAAATTTTTTTTTTAAAAAAACGGGCCGCCCGTTAGCCCGATCGGGTAGCCCGGCCCGAACCCGCTTAAGACTGGACTTTTTCATTTCCGGGCTAAAAAGCCCGGCAAAAATTCGGGCCTCTAATTTAAGTGCCCAAGCCCTCCCATATTGCGGGTTCGGGCGGGCCGGCCCATTTTGACACCTCTAGTTAGAAGATCAGGATCAGATGGTGCTTGTCTTTTCTTAGCCTTCTTGCATTCCGTTGGTACTGCTGCTTCTAGTTCAAGTCAGAGGGACATATATAGGAGTTTAAAACATTTAGAGAACTTGTAAAGGACAAACAAACTTATAAAGAAAAAAAAAACTAATTATAAAATTTGTAACAATTTATTCCAAATGGAATTTCATGAACTGGTCAACAATCTATGAAAACAAATCCCATAGAGCAAGAAAAGTATTGAATTTTTAGTAATCCTAAAAATTAATAAAAGTTAGAATAACCAAATATTTACTCAATAGGAAGCAAAAAGGAGGGAATAAGAAGAACTAAAAACATAATAAGTATATCAGACCTTTCGTAGAAGGACTGTCTTGCTTCTGAATAGAATCAGTCTCATCTCCCACATTCAATACTATATTCTCCCCTGAATCGTTAATATTTAAGAGGGTAAACTGTGGATGATCTACAGAGCCATAAATCACAAGAGCTTTCATCTGTTTGTCTTCCCCTGCGGGTTGTAATCTGGATGCAATAATTGAAGTACGCCTTTTCTTTGAACTTCCACGGTTTTCCTTATTAGTTTCAACTTTTTTGGTCTTTGCAGTAACTTTAGTTGGCTGTATCTGATCTTCAGAGGAGGCGCTCAAATTCCATATATAAGCTGCACCAGAACCCGTAACTGCCAAGACAACTAAATCACCTTCTTTATTGTAACCATGGTAGCATTCAAAAACTAATGGAGTATGCCTCATGGGAAGTGTAGGATCACTATTCACAGTTCCTGAATTTAAATCACACCTCCAAACTTGTAGATGTTTACCCTCAAAATCATATGTAACTAACTCTTTGGCATCACTGGATATAGAAACACGTTGTACATTTCCCTGTTAAGGTATAAATGTAAAATATGAAGATGCTTTGAGCTTGTAAAAACAAATATTCATATCTAGAATAGGTAATGAAGCTTACCAAACCACTAGGAAACTTCAGAACCTCTTTCTCATTTTCCCAGCTTACAACTCGTAGTTTAGTGCTGACAATAGCTAAATACTTTTCATCTGGAAAATTAAGTAAAATGACGAGTGTCACTGTCATGTAAAAAGATCAATCATTATGATGGACCGAGCTCCAAATGAATTTAGTACTAACCATGTGAGAAAGCCAGAGAAGAGATGGACTTTTTTGAGACTCTAAACTCCTTTGAAAGCTCTCCTGTTTTAGTATTAATCTCAGATGCCATCCCATTATGTCCAACAATGCAAAGTAGATGTCCTTTATCTGCAAATGAAAGACCACAAACCCCATGTATGATGACAAGAGCAATATGTTACAGACTGGTATTAATTATCATTTTAATCTCATATCTAAACATAAAAATCAATATATGGATGTCCACTCGTGATAATGTTAAGGAAATTAACATGATCTTAAATTTGAGAAGGAAGTACATCATCTGTGTACTACATTTTCAATGCTATCACCACAGACCAAAATGAACAACCCAGATGTTTATACTATCAGTAAGCCATTGAACAAACTCTAATATATTTTTTGAACATTGAATGATACCCTCTTTCACACGCAGATGATCCAACAAAACCAATGAGTTGAAATAGAGAAAGGGTTGGCATAAATGATCATTAAAATGTCCAATAAGTGAACATGGAGAACATCAGGTGCAGTTGATTAAAAAATGCTTTATTAGCTATGGAAAATTCTTGGGTAGACATGAGTACCAAGTTGTTTATGCATGGAGATGGAACAAATAAAAATTGACATTGGTTTGACATTTTTTATATTTGGGTCCCATTAATCTTATTTTTCCAGATCAACTATATAAGTATCTATTGGTCCAATGCAAATTGAATATACACTTGGTCTACCAAAGAATATCTTCTAAGCTAGAAGCTTAAGTTTGTCCAAGATAACCAAAGTCAAGCAACAATATTACATAATCAAACATTAATGGCTGCTTATGTAAAAGATACCATGTAAGGAGATTAGAGACAAGACAACCAAAAAGAACTCATTTGTATTCATAATTTTACCTTGTTCTACAATGGCAATATGTTTAGACATTTTATATGATAAATATATAGAAGGTTTCATTAAAAAAATGAAATGACAACAATACCCGGGATGGCTAGTAGTCCACTTTCTCTCACCAGTAGAAACATCAACAGCCAGAACACTTCCATCAACTGTGGCAAGAGCTAATAAGCAAGTTCCCTGTTCTTTTCTACGCTAATTACAAAAGGACACAGTCCACGTCAGAGAAAAATAAAGTAAGATTCCAGCATTAAAAAAAAACATTAGAGATTAAAAGATTTTCCTGAAGGTTCCCCATACTACCTTTTTTCCGGTGAAACTACACGCAATGCAAGAATAACGAATATCATGATCTCCATCCAATGGCTTCCATTCTGCTAACAAACATCCACTGTTTGTGTTCTAAATCTGAAAATTATAAGAATTTTCATTATCAACTTCACAAGAACCATAGGAAATACAATCATAGAATTTGATTCCAATATCCAACAAAATCTCATTTGCAATTGCAATGCATATTGATTGTTGAAAACACTGTTTTGGCACGCTAATTGACAGTACAATTCCTAAATCTCATTGGTACTATTTTAGGTAAATCAGTCTTATGCATATATCAAGATTCAAGAAGACATGTAGAGTATTAATTGCTATAGCAAGAGTTCGTTATTATGTAAGAACTGTAATTGCACCATTACTTCCCAAAAGGGAAACTTTGAATCACTCTATTCTCAAAAAATAAAAAAGAATCCCATGTGCTTATCTCTCCACAAGCACTAAAAGTAAACAGAGCCACCAATCAAGAAATTCTTTGCTATCTTAAAAATGGGGAAGAAAAATCACTTCCATAAGTATAAGCTAACAAGACACATTAGAACAGGCATTTATTGGAATAGTTCATGAAAACTACTACCAAACATCAAATCCAGGGTGGGGAGAAGAAGGTGAGTTTACTTTGGCCACCCCATTGGCAGACAGAATGGCCACGTAGTCGCCATTGGGAGTGAAAGCCGTCAGAACAGGTTCCTTTAAGTTGCCCTTCACCATCTCAGTCAACCTTCTTCTTCTTCCAAGTAGACAACTTTGTGTAAAGGCAAAGAATGGGGCAGCAGCAACACCTAAATCAGACACAACACGCAGCAGTGTCAGTCTTAAGTAAAGATTATAACTTTGCAGTTATTGGAACCAAGAGGCCAACTGGTTGCTCAATCATATAGCATAACAAAAACAAATTACTCAAAGTTCAACCACCAGAACAAACTGGTGGAACCAATACAACAAATCACTAAACTTATAACTTCAAACATTTCACCTTCACATCGTTGTTCGCAAACCAATGGTCACGACAACATATCAAAAATCAAATAGGTTCTGACTCTCAAGAGGACAGCATAGAAATAAAGATGAAGAATTTGAAGGAAATTTAGTAAAAGGAAAAAGAAAGAAGAGGAAGGTTAAGGAGAAAAATGAAAAAAAAAAGAAAAACTAACCTAAAGAAAACACACAAAAATATGATACGAAACCGATCAAATGGAAGTAGGGAACTGCCTCTGATGGCGTCTCTGAGCCCTGTTCTGCAGAGGCTGCGAAGTGGTAAGTTGGGGAAGAAAAAGGGTTTTGGGTTTTGGAATAAGAAACATTTCCCAGGGGTATTTCTAACCTTTCACCCTTTTCTTCTCAATTTTTTTTTGCCTAAAACCTGTGCTGTGAGCGTGGCATTCCAAAAGGTGAGTTCTGTTGGGTACGTCTTCAGAATTCAGATTGTTGTTCCTCGGTGCATTCACATGGCGACGTCGTTTTCAAACATAGTCTTGAAAGGAATTGCAACTCGTTCTCTAGGAAGGCCTGTAAGAACTAAAAACTTCAATTTTTATGCATGTTTAATCAATGATAGTTTGTTTTTGGCTTCTATTTATTTGAATCGCATAAAGTCGCATGTTTCACTTAACCCTGCCTAATGGGCATCGTTTGTTTTGTCATTTTTTTAACCTTGTGAATTCAATCCATTGTTTTCATGTCTACAGCTAATTGTAATTTCCTTTTGTAATGGTATTATTCCTTTAACATGTTGGCAGTTAAATGGTTCATTTTACCATTATCGCATGAGATATTCGACTACTGTGTCAACTGATTCTGACACGCATGATGACTTCAAGCCAACTAATAAGCTTGACAGTCCTGGTATGTCTTTGACAAATATTGTTGACCAGGTAATTATATGTCAATTCAATCTTTTGTGCAAAACATATGTTTTTTCTTTGTTTTAATAATGTGAGTAATTTGTAACTTGAACTCTTGTTCATTGTGATTAACATGTGTAGGATGTCAAGGATAATCCTGTTATGATTTACATGAAAGGTGTGCCTGATTTTCCACAATGTGGATTTAGTGCGCTTGCAGTTAGAGTTTGAAAACAATATGATATGTATTAAAACCATATCTTACACTCATATGTTCTGAAGTTGCCACTTTATGGTGGAAGCTTTCCTTTTCCCCATGTTCCAAAACTGTGCACCTATCTGATCAAGTAGATGTATTTGTATAATGTTGAGTTCTAAGGGCACAATGAGAGAATATGACATGCCAAATACAAAAGGAGAGGGGGGAAAAAGAGCATGAGACAACATGGACAAGTACTGGTATTTGTGAGATTCTTGGTGTGGGTGTGCCGTTTATGTGTCAATATTTGACAGCTCTTAAAGAAAGGCTTTGGTATCAATAATATTCAAAAGAAGAATAGTCTAGACTCAATAAGGATGTATGATTACATTTCTTGTAAACAATATGATGAATTGGTGATTAATTTGCTGAAGGAGGATGACTTCACAGTGGCTATTCTATTGCTATATTTTCATTCCACATTGTAATTAGTTGAATGTCATCATTTAGAATTCACCATTATAAAATGACAATATCATATTTTTTTTAATGACAACACTAAAGGAAGAAAGAATAAAGAGAAGAATGCCTGCTAGTCTGGAATTTAATTCTAATGACCTGTATGCTTATATTATATGCTATGATTCGAAGTTCAAATTGAGTTTTTCTCTTTGCTGACTTATCTATTGTGAAGTTGTAGGAGAAATTTGTTACAAATATGAATATGAATTCTCATTACTTGATAATAATTAACATTATATATGTTGCTATTGCAGATGTTTCAATAAGTGCTAGAAATATTTTGGAGGATCCAGAACTGAAAAGTGCTGTAAAAGCCTTCAGGTAACTTCATGTTTGTTAATCTTATTACTCTCTGCTTCATAGCATATTACATATATGGCACTCAAATAAAAAGTATCAGCCATCTCCAATTGTAGTTTATAGTTTACCAAGAAATTTTGATGGATTTTAATTTCCCAATGTGGGGGGCTGAGAAGTCAACCTGGGCTAATGTATGACCGTTGGAAGTGAAATCAAGACTAGGATTTAGAATTAGAAACAAATTTCAATTTCCAAATGGATGGGTGCCCTGTCGATGAACTGAGGACCATCAACTTTCAAGACAACTTTGGAGATTTTTTTCCTTTACTTTGTATTTATGTTAATCTAGTGTGATTGATTTTATTATGGTACCTAGTGAATTTTATGGTTGTTATTTGTCTTTTCGTCAAATCTCTGGAACTTAGTCAGTCCACACATGTCTATGTATGTTTGTGGGGTATATGTCATTTTTATCTTTGCATTGAATGTAACATGACTATGAGTTCATACTTAATTGGTTCATGAGCATAGTACTACCAGAAGTACAGATCCTTCTGAGGGTTACTATTTGTTTCCTTTTATAAGTTGAATAATTGATAGATATGGAAATTTTTTTTGTATGATATCCTAATGTTCTCCATGTTCTTTCTGTTCAGTAACTGGCCAACATTTCCACAAATTTTCATTACGGGAGAGTTTATTGGTGGATCAGATATCATTCTCAATATGCACCAGGTTAGCTCCCATTGAAATACTTGGTCCTTATTACTTGTGGCTATTATTATACATTGTACTGTTCAACAATATTTTGTATCCATGTAGACCGGTGAGTTGAAGGAAAAGCTTAAAGATGTTACGTCCAAGCAGTAAAAGCACGCGTAAGTTGATGAAGTAAGACTATATTACTCGTAAGTAAAAGCAGCACCACTGTCCAAACTCACAAACCTCTTAACCAACCTAATAACCAGCTCAATATCTAAGAGAGTCCCACAAGTGTGACTGCAAGAGGGAATGACAAGCTCTTTCAATGAAGCTTGATCTAGCTGCCATGAAATACGCTTCTCAAGCTCTTGTCTATAAGTGGCCTCAACCCCAACCATGTTGGCTGTTCTGAGAAGGTGAAGGAGGAAGTTACATGGAATGGAATCCTTCTCTGGAGGCAGAACACCAACTAAGGTTTCTACAAAGAACCTCTTCTTCATCCATGAAGCCGTGACACTCTCAGGGGATTCTTCAAATTGGGTGAGACCCTTTTCAGCCATGTCACCTGCAGAGAGGTCAGGGAGCCATTTGGAGGCATAGTGTGTGATAATGGAACCAATCAAGTCTGCACGAACACCTTTGGCTTTGATACCAGAAAGGGTCTTCACAAAGTAATCCATGTCAAGGATGCATGCATCATCAAACCAACATTCATAGGAGAAATGGGATGGAGATTTTGCTGGGAAAGTAACTGATTCAGGGTTGGATTGCTTCTTCATTTCTGTGAGAAGATCAAATAGAGTATAGGAACAATCGGTTGTTGTAGTATCTGTCATGGACATGTTTGCATTATAAAGTATACTAAAAATATCAGATTTATTGTTTTGACCTTTGTTGTGGAAATGAGATTTTCTTAAGCAGTTGAAGCTAAGAATGAATGAAGAGGATGGATAACGAGATAGGAGTAGGACCACTCGTATAACTGTTTATTCTTTCCCTATGACAAACAACAGACCATACTGCTCATATCCTGCTGTTGTGTATATGAAAGAACAAAATTAATTATAGCACCCTCAAACTTGAAAGCCACTTGATATAAACTCCTTTGTTCCCTCTCTATCTCATGTATTGCATAAGGAATTTAGACTTTGTCCCATTTACATTTGCAGAATACCATTACAAGGAATCCAATAAGGATAAGCAAAGAAACAATGAAAACTTGTTTGTTTTTGTTATAAGGCCATGCTTATATTACATACTTGTGATAATGGGTTTGTGACCGTTGTGTTGAAGAAAATGAGGACCTACACTGTGAAGAATGAATACAAGCTAAATTTCAGTTTGTTTTAAATTCTCTGTGATTTTTAAAAATAAAGAAGACATGAAGTATATTTTTATACCAACTTCTTTCATGCCTTTTGATACATTCAACAAGTAGAACAAGAAAGCACTGCCACTAATAAAATGAGACAGTAATATAGTCAAATAACTAAGACTTTTCATTTTTTTACAATTAAGAGTATTTAATTACTTCCTTGATACTTGTACATCACCTTCAAGTGATAATCATTTTGAAAGAGTGAGTAAAAAATTATCTGTATTGCATTCATCAATGATAGTGGTACCTAGAATACTCCCTTTTTTTTCTTAAAAAAAGAAAGATCTAGTAGGGCAGCAAGCACCACTCCATATATGAATTTGTGTCCAATTGCTGAATATTGCACAACTTACTTACTAGAAGATTATAGTAAGTAGTAGAGATTCTATCCCTGAAGTGGGAATGTACCTTTCTGAAAATAGATTTTCCCATTAAAAGATCACGTGAAAGTTTTATGCCAACCTCTCACTTTATAAATATCCATAAGTTTTGATAAGAGTCAATCTATGTGTTGCTTAGAAAAAATAAAGACAAAATAAAACTTTCACCTACCCATTCCATATATGAAAATCTAGCCTAAAAAGATCTAATCCTGAACATAGCTTTTTTTACCAGAAACTTTAGGGTAAAGATGTTTGTTTTATTTCAAGATCAAGACAAACTACCGATTTCAATAATGATTTATGCGCACAAACCAATAGGCTAGCAACAAAAAGAGCTTGAGGTTTGAGCCAAACTCAAACAATTGTCATATACAGAAAAGGTTGAATTAAGTAAACAACTCTCATTGACCACACATCCCCATTTACATTCACCCTTAAAGAGATATAGTTTACAAGAACTTGCTTGATACCATCTTTTTGTACTTGGATTCTTTATGTAAAGATGCAGTTTATATGAATTCTTTGTACCTGAAGTTCTGGATTATATTCAAATAAGAAGTTTGGGCATTCCTTTATGTAAGTTTTTCTTTTTGTTCCTTTGTGCCTTACTTTAATGTTCAATGTATTGTATATTAAGTAAATAAGAGTCAAGACTGAACTTTAATGAAAATTGAGGGATTGAGCTAGTGGAAAAGGGTCTGTATAGTATACAGTAGCTTCAAACTATCCAAAAGAAACAAAAAAAAAAGCTTTGAAATTGAGAAATAACGAAGCTAAGTTCACTCTATTGTTACAATATTTAAAACAAAATCTTCCCAACAGTACAACTGACCCTGTCTCTAGGGTCTATGATAGTAGAAGAAAGAAAATACTTGAAAACACATCCAGATCTTTATTTCTCAGCATGACAGAAAGACCCAAAAAACTAATTCTCCTATACCATATTATATTATATATACCCGTGAACCGTTACATGATCTAGCCACTTGTTATTGTTCCATATACCTTCTACAAGTATGCCCTGACTTACATTTATGAGGATCCCCCAAGTCCCAGCCTTGAGCTAAGCCAATTGGAGACCTCATCCATCTCTCTAGGAACCGTATAATGACCAAGCCTACACAAAATGAAAAGCCAGAAAGTTAAGTGAAGCAATTGCATTAACTGATTCATGATTCATTCAGAGTTGGCTTATTTCTACTAAAAGGAAAGAGAAGCTACCCATCATAGGATTTGAACGTAATATATCGAAACCCTGCTGAACTTAAGGATTGGGCTGATTTCTCTCCGTATTTGTAGAGCACTACATCATCACCTACAAAATAAATTAAAATTCTTTAATCATGTATAAGCCTATTGATAGCAACAAAAGACACCAATATATGCAACAAGTCCATGAAGTGGCAGAAAAAAAAGATTTTGAAAATTGAGTCTAATGCAGTAAAATAGCATTTGTTTTAATAAAACAATGTCATAACATAATATATAAGATTTATGGTTACGTACTGATTCCATGGCTTAGCAAAACAGGCAGTGAAGCAGCTCGCCTTCTTGCTTCATGTGACACTTCAATCTTGTTCCTTAAGCTCCTACATAAACAGCAGAGGTTAGCATGTGACTACATATATCATTGCTTTTGCTGGATGTAGAACAAATAATAATATCATACCTTGATCCTGGAAGCCAGCCACTCAGTCCAATAACTGCTCTTAAGTTGATAGGGTAGGGGATGCCATTTCCATACCTTCCCATTGCAAAACAAGTTGCAGAGTATAGAGTTGTTGCAGCACCCATACTGAACCCTCCAATTCCAACTTTCACTGTCACAAAAAAAAATGATGTCTTAGTTAATTCAAGTATCAAATTCGATATGCTTAAATTAAAGGTGGCAAACTAATAGAGTACAGATTAATATCAGAGTTTGATCAATTTTCCCCTTTTTAATTTTGCATATGAATGGGGATTATAGAAGAAGAAAAATTTGTTATTCATGTGGAATGATGTCATGTCATGAGACCTCGTACAATTAAAAAAAGAAAATACTTAGGCAACTGTTAATTATTAATTAGCCTTGAAAATACCATCAGGTGGTTCTGTTGACAACAAGTTGGCAATATGTGCAGCTGATGCATCTAAACCCTCCCAATCATCTGGACCATCTTCTGAAAGTTCTCCCATATCAAACCCTGATCAATGTTAAATAACACACATGACAATAGGTATTAGTTTACAGCTGCACAGTGCTGATCTAATTAGAAAGAATAGGAACACAAGAGGGAATATTTTAATATTACATGCAGTGCAAGGAAAACCACCAAGTATCTTTACAGGGCGGGTAGGAGCAGTTGGGCAAATCCATTTTATCTGCATCATGTCACATTATATGTTAAGTACCAGGGAATAGATTTATCAAAATACTATAGGCATGAAGAGAGAATATGTGTGTGCAGAAGCAAAAATAGAAAAGTTCTTTTCTTACATTTGGAAGTGGAAGGGATTCTAGGTGCTGATATGAGCTGCAACAAAACCAAACTTAAGATCACCAGAGGAGATAGCGAGTATCAATTAGGAAATCACATATTTACTAGATAAAAATCTATATATTAAAATGATCAAACACAATGATTTTTTCTGTGACCACTGTTTAAACTTTAAAGAATACTTCTAGTCTGTATTTGTTTTTCTATTCATATAAATATTCTTCCGTCACTCAAAAGTCATGTCAAGTTGCTTATTTAGTAAGATAAACAAGTTATCTTGTGGTCCCCATGTCCAGAATCCAGTATATACTCTCACAAATCAAACTTCCAACAATTAAAATAACAACTTATTCCTACAGAATTTATTCCACTTGGAATCTCAGCATGAAGCAATTCCACACTGGAAACATGCAACATCAGTAAATCCCAAGTTTAGATCCCTCTGATATACTTGACATTCTTTCTCATTATGAGGAGTATGCTTGTCAGAAACACTGCTTACACTTACATCATAACACAGAAAGAGCAGATAAAAAAAGAACAACAAAAAGAATAAGTGCTAGTTGTGTTGTGACAATGTTATCAATACAATGAGACATGTAACAATATTAAAGAGATGACATCCATACCTCAGACCATTATCACCAAGGCCATGCAGCCAAACTATAGTGGCTTGGTGTTTTCCTTTGGGCCTCACTACATGTGTCTTCCCAAACTCCAAAGTTCTTCTAACAGTTCTACTACCTGCAAAATGACATATATTAGATAGTTGTCAGATTTCAAAACATGGGGTAAAAAGTAATGATAATCCTCCAAATGGACCAAGGATTATAAAAATGACTTTTCAAACACTCAACCATTTGCTAGAAAGAAAAAAAAATCTTGCAAGGGATAACAATCCACAGTTCATGCAAGCTGCAAGGAAGGATAAAAGGACAATGAAGAGGACCAAAAGAACTAACCAGAGCCCATATGATAATGTGGATAGCTCATTTTGCTATTACAAACTATTCAAAGCAAGTACTCCCACCTATTGAAGCAAGTCAAGCAAGTGACTATGAGGAGGTTCTGCAATGAAGAGAATGGAAGAATGGTGATGGCTCTTTATACCCAGATGGGGAAGGGTGGAGTTGGAATAAAATGTGTGTGTATGTGTACGTGTAGTGTTGAAAAGACACCGGCTATACATTGTGCCTAGAACCGCCTAAGAGAGCATCCATGAAAAGGAGAGGTGTAGACAGACAAAAGCAGGAAACCTTTTATGGGCAGAGAGAATCCAAGCAGAGCAAAGCACATTCATCCATTTCTAAGGCACACAGCAAAGACAGAGAGGGCTCTGCTCTGGACTCACACATAGAGAGAATCTATGCTTGTGGGCAGTGGCCACAAAATAAAGATAACAACAACAACAAAAAACACAAGAATATTACTGAAAACAAGAAAGAATAACCATGCTTGTTACAATCATATTTGTTTATGAATTCCTACTTGATTGATGGATACCCATTAACCTCAAACTGTAGTCTTTCTTTTTCTTTTTTCAAGAAAAAAAAAAGAAACACAAAGAATTGTTATTGGAAAGGGAACCAGAGCTTCTAGGTATTTTCCACCTACTTTCTAGTTCTTAATAATAGATAACATCTAAAAGCTCAGTAACCTGGATCTCAAATTAGAAATGACAAGAAAAAGCATGTAAGCCTTTTACTATAACCGTCCTCTCTCTTCCTTTCCTGTTTGCCACTAAACCTGTTAGCTCAAACCCCACTTGAACAAAAGTTTTGTTTGTTTATAGTAATAAGAAACAGCTTAAGTCCAAAGGTTAGAGCTTCTCTTGAGTATATTGACAAAACAAAAGCAAAACACAGATAAGCTCTTAACTTAAACACACTTAGATGAAAAAATAACATCTTAGAATCTTCATGCATTACACACACAAAAGTAACTTGTTTAGGGAAAAAATAGTGAACATTTAACCAAAAGAGGGAAAGTTAAGAAGCACAATCAAAGTAAGGCCATTGTTTACATAATCTCATTTGTAAATTATTAGAAGAATGGTGCTGCTTATTACTGTCTGGTGGGAAAGGCTTTAGTTGACTCCAACTTGGATACATCCCACTGGCCTGTCCTTTTGTTTGGTTTTATATATTGATATTGATTTTCCTGTTTTGGTGTCCCCAAGTTGTGCAGATATTTACAGTTTTGGCTCTCAAAGTAATAGCAAATGTGTAGTTTATTATGAAGTGAAAAGTGGACCTGGCATATATCCCATCCCACCTTCAACAAGATGAATTTTGAAGTATAAAGAGGCAGAGCCACTATGCATAGGTCAATGAGTACATTTATTGTAGTTGTACACCATTATCTCTGCTCACCTATAAAATGCAGCTTACTTGGAGATCTTAAAATGTTATATATACCTTACTGGTTTGTAGTTTGGTGCCTTAAGAGAAACTTATTTTGAGTTTTTTCATTAGAAAAAATTTAATAATTGAACAATTTGAGAGGTTTGGGAAAATCTGGCACTTTAAGAGTGATGATATTTGGTAGTTAAACATTGCATATAAGACACTGTTAGCACAACACTAAAAGAAAGATTTTAAAATTGATTCAATCCAATTCAAACTAAATTTATATGGATATGCATAATTTTCTTTATAAATATATATATATTAGCATACCGATTTGTTTTCTTTGTGATTCTATTATTTAAATTAGATTTCATCATTTTAATGTACTTACAAGTATATTAATTTTAAATTTGTTTAAAATTTGCTTTCATGTCCTATAGCCTTCTTTATTATATAAATTTGGTATTTTATATTATAAAAATCTATAAAAGAGATAGAAAATAACAATATATCAATTAAATAAAATTACAAAATAAAATACAATAAAGATATATAAGTATTTTATTACTTTGAAATGCTAATTGTAATATTATGTAACTCTCTTTTAATCTAAAATGAAGTATATTAATTTTAGGTTAGTAATTTGATTTTTTTAAATGAGTATGTTAAGTATTTACTATGTATTTCATTATCTAATATATGTCTCAATAAAAAGTAAAATAAAAATTTCAAATCAATTCAAAGTGCATTTTTTTTATTAATTTAGAAAAAAATAACCTTTTTTTAAAAAAAATTACTTTTAGAATTTTTTTAATGTATTTATTTTAGATTTAGGGTGAGTTTGGATGAAACTTCTATAGAAGTACTTTTAGGTGAAAAAAATAAAATGAATTAAAGAGGTCAAATGCATTTAACTTCTCCATAAGTTGAAATTAGTCTTTCTAGCCCACTTATTCTAAAAGCTATGTCATTTAACTTCTCCATAAGTATCTAATTTCAACTTATAGAGAAGTTAAATTCATTTGACCTCTTTAATTCATTCTATTTTTATTTCCTAGAAGTTCTTTTGCAAAACTGTATCCAAACAGAGCCTTACAATTCTAATATAATCAGGAACTATTCTTACCTTCTTCTTGTAATAATCAAATTCAATAATAATAAAGAGAATTTTAAAAGGATTTTTTATTGTAACTAAACACAAATTAATTTTTTTCTTATTATAAAAAACTCTAAAATTACTTTTTACATCATCTAAGAAACACTTTTTTTTAAAATATTAAACAAACGGGGTCATGAATAGGGATAGAAATAGGCCGAGCCGAGTTAGGCTTTCTAAGGCATGAGTCTAGTCTACACCTTAAATTCATGGCTTGAGTCTAGCCTGTTTACCTGATATGGGTTTTATTTTATGGTTTGAGTCTAGCACATTTAAAGCCTGACATGACCTGGAAGTTTGTTTAAAAGCTTGTTTTATAGTAAGGTACTTGAATATATCATAAGCATGTATTTGAATAGACTTATAGGCCCGAGTTTTTTATGTAAGACAATGTACTTAAATATTTACACAAGCTAATAAGTATATAATTATAAGGCAATATAATAAAAATCCTTATAATTAATAATAATAACAATATAAAAAATATTAGTATTTTATTTATATTTAGTTAAATGGGTCGGCTCAAAAGGCTTTTTCGATAACCTGAAGTCTGGCTTATTTTGCTTTATAGGCTTTTGAAAAAGTTTTGACCTAATCTATTTAATAAATTGGTCTGGTCTGGCCTCAAAGGCCCGACTGTAGGCCCCTGACAAGCGGCATTGCCTATTCCCACCCCTAGTCATGAATCTAAATTATTTTAAATGAAATTATATCAAATTCGAGTCCAAGGTATGTAGCTATGTTAAATACTCGGAGGAAGAGTTTTGTCGCTCATAAAAGTTTTACCTGACTCAGCTCGAACAGGATTGTCACCTGTAGAATATAATTGTGGTCTTAAAAAAAAATGAATGATTTTTTCTTCTGAATAGATTCAAATTCAATCCATGCCACAAACACCGTACTAATTTTATTTGTATGATACATCTACATGACAGATTCTAATTAGATGGCCAACAAATGGTTGGGCATCCAAGTAAAAAATTTAATGTGTTTTCCCCTTATCTAAGAACTTAAAGCAACTTTATTTTGTCAACTCCTCCCTCCCTAGCCCGACACTCAATACAGTAAAAGACTACTTAGACTAGCTACAAAATCGAAATAATCATAATAATAATAATTGCATGAGCAAAAGTTGAGCCCTTAAGCGTTTTTTTAATTGTTTATAAGCAGACAAGATATACCGTCGGCAGCACCTTGTGATTGAAGATTAATTAAAGGACCGTACGGTGGGGGTAACATTGTATTGCATATAATCAGGCATCTTAATTAACTAGGCAGGGAACATAGCTTCGTACCTAATTGGAAAGGTAAGTAAACTTGGACATTCTAAAATTAGTGCAACTCGAGTATGACCATTTTCAAATATTTTAGAGCTCTCATTTGCATTAAGCTGGCATGCACACTTGGAAAAATATTCCTTCTCTTGTGTGAATTAGAAAAGAATTAAGAACAATCTAATTAGCGAACACAGATTGAAATCTTCCTTCCTCTCCTTCAAGAATGAAAACAATTAATTTACAGATTTGTTTTTAAACTTGTACATTACGCTTGTGGTATTAAATGGATTACTTTCATATAGCCCAACAAGCTGGTGCTCATCTATTGACTAGACATTTGTGAACCATAACCATATGTTTCTAGCTTCACTTTCTGTCACTCATTAAGTATAGATTAATAAATGAATGAAGATAAAATAAATTACTCTATCTTTGTTAGGACAAAACGAACTTTATATGCTAACAACTTTTTCATTTTGATGGGAAAGATGTTCAATGCACTAAGAAAAATGAGCCCATTTGATTCACTCATATTCCTTTTCCTTTTAACAAAATTCCTTGTCTTTTACACTTGAATTTATCTATAAATCTAATTTATATAAAGTTACCTTTTTTTTTTAACCACATGTATCCTCCACGGGAGGTAATCCTGTTCGAGTCGGGAACATCCACATCATGGAGGGGCTAGCTCTCCCAGCAGAGATTTTTTCTATCCACAAGACTCGAACCCGAAGATAAAGTTACCTTTAAAATACTTTACACATACCTTTTTTTTGTATATAGAATTTTAGAATAAGGAATAGTATATATCAATCTTAGTTTAAAATAAGAAATAATTATTACTTTTTTAACACTTCATTCTCTTACATTTCTCTTCACGCCTCCTTTAATTTTTTCTTTTGTATCTCTTCTTTTTCATCATATCAATTATCATATCTTTCACTTTCTCTCTTTCTCTTATTTCTATCTATTTCTCTCTTGCATAAATATATTACACTCCAAAATAGGTGTCAAAATATAATTATCCAATAAAAAAAATTTCGAACTCAAAAAAAACACTTTTGATCCGTCATTTGTCTTAGTAATTAGAGACTTACAGATCTCAATCCAAAGAAATCGTTATACTCCCTCTGAACTTGAATATAAACAAAAAAAAGATCCACATATGATAGACTAAAATATAAGCAAATCTTAACTAATTTCACCCTACTTAATGAGATCATCCCAAAATACTCTTTTATTTAATTCATATTTTATTTTTCAATGGTTCTATTTAATAAACCATGTATCAGTAAAAAGAGGATTTTTCTACTTTAAACAAGTTTCAATAAAATTAAAGTATTATATAGAGGGTAATTTAGAGAATGTAATTCATTTTTTAAATGATAACAAAAAAAATGAAGCTAACTAATTTTCTTAATTAGCATGAATTTAGTTTTTTTTTTCTTATATTTGAAACCGGATGGATTATGTTCGAACATGTAATTTATCAAATATGAGATCCTAACTATTTTACTTCACTCAACCAACCTCTTAAAGTTATATTTTATACATTTTTGCACATATGATTAATAATTTTTGAACTAGATATAACACAAATACCCTTTAAAATTAGTGTGTGAATAAAACTTTCCGAGAAAATTGCTCAAGACGGATGAAGTGATATGCTTTTGCTGCCATGTTAATTGAGTTTTTTTTTTCTTCCTTTTCTCATTTCCGTGGAAATTTTCAATTTTCAACTATCTAATCAGTTGATGTGGTAGAGTTGGAGCGAATCCTATATAAAGTAAATTTTATGATACAACTTATGAGTCTTAAAAAAGTGAAATAAAGTTATCAAGAGAAACTTTAAAAAATCAGGACAATTTTTTTATCATATAAATACCTGGTGTGTCACATGAATTCTCTATTATCAGAGACAATTCAGGATTCAGTCACAGTTAAGCCTCATTTCTATTTCCTTTTCCACCCAATTTTTCTTCTTGTCTTTTTCTCTTCTTTTTTCATCATATCATCTATCACACTCATATCTCATATTTTCTCTATTACCCCCTTATTTAGAGGTGAATTTCACCTCTTAAGTGTACATTCTCATTTTTCCTTTTTGCATCCATCACATATGTCTACACCATAAGTCATTGACATCTCTAATTAAGTGTGAGAAGTGTAGAGAAGAGAAAAATAAAAAGTGAAATAAAGAGAGGGAAAATAATATATGTGATAATCGTGTGATAAGAAATAAAGAAAGAAATAGAAATAAAAGTGGATGTGAAAGAAAGTATATCATATGAATTATTGTGGAAAAATTAAAGTTGTAATGTTATATGATATTTCTCTATAAATAGAGTATTAAATAAAAAAAATATATTATAAAAAAATAAAATAAACTATTGTTTAGGTCTTGTAAATTTTTTTTATTATTAGTTCACATAAAATATTTTTTTAGGTGATTGACTTATACTATGTGTCATTAACTTAAGTTGATCTGAGTTCAATTCTCATTATTTTCAGTTTTGGTTATAAAAATAATAGGTCGAATAAGGTGAAAAAAAATCCAAGTCAGTATAAGCAACGATACATAGGATTGGTGATTAAGATGTGTCATTGGTCATATTGGCTTTTAACAGGCCAAATTAACAGTAGGAAACAAAAATGAGAAATGTAATTTGTATATGTACAACATGTATAACAAAGAGAGAGAAAGAGAAAAAAGAGAAAAATGTGGGATGTGAAAGGTGATGTGATGGAAATAGATAGAGAGAAAAATGTGTTGTATGAATTGTTGTACGATTTTATGTTGTATAAATTTGATATCTCAACAAAAATATATAACGGGACGACCGAGATAAGAGTGGATAGTACACTCATATTCATACCCGCTAGATTTAACAGGTATCCATGTGGTGATATGGGCAGCGGGTATGTATGAATATCTATTAATATTTAAAAATTTAAAATTTAAAAAAAAGAGAGAGAAAAAAAATCATATAATATACCATAATATAATATTATATTCATAATATATAGGATCATTATGAATTAATATATTAAGTCAAAAAAATTATGAATTAATATATTAAAAACATTATTATAAAATAAATTTTATCTAATTATAAAATAATAAAAAAATAAAATATTTTAATGAGTATGTCGTCCTCACTCATTTTATAAATATGTGGATACCCATTATCGATATATCCTCAAGTATTCACCAGTAAGAGTTTTTTTGTCATCCCTATACTTAACCTTTCTTTGTTTCTACTAAAAATAACATGAAGGAAAATAAGAGGAGTGAAACTGACATGTGAAAAATTTATCTTTCCCTATTTGTTTAAGGCAGGAAAATAGAGAGAAAAGAAAATTAAAATTAGAGTCCCATAAAAAAAGTTTTAACTTATTTTTCAATTTTTTCACTCATTTTTTCATCCAATTCAAACAACTTAAAAATCTACTACTCCAGTATTGAACGTAAGCAAAAGTTAACTAATTCACACAAATTAAGAATATTAGTTGAACTCATTAAATTTTCTCCAACTTACATAAAAAGTGAATTGTTTTTACTAAATTATTTCTCCTAATATTTATTACAAAGTGAATCATTAAAAATGAAAGATAAATTAAATAAGGGTATTATGGGGATACCAGCATTAATAGGGAGGAAGTAGTTAGATTTTACTTATATTTAAGACCAATACAATTAAATTTTGAATTACTTATAATTAAGACCTGAGTAGTATTTATTATCTTTTAATTTTCAGTTACCGTTATTTTCACCCCTCTTATTTTCATTGAAGAATCAAAGCCTTAAATTTTAAATGTGTAAATATAGTTTTTCATAACATTACTCAAAGAATGATGCTCCGCAAGCAAAAATATTTAGAAGACGTGTTGGGCATCTCTTCGATGTGACACACACATTGATAAGACAATTGATTCAACATCTGTAATAGTTAAATTAAATGGATTTTCTACTACAGGAAAATATCATATTGATTCTGGACGGAATAAGGAGTATGTTTTGTTTTTATTTTTAACGTACTTTTTATAATTATTTTTTAAAAAAGTTCATTCAATTATTTTATATAATATAATAATCTTTTATATAAAGAATTAATAATAAAAATATATTAAAGAGTAATAATCTTTAATATTAAAGCTCATTCAATTTAGTGAACTTCTCAATCTCACTAATTAAGCTAGATTAACCACTATCAACTTATTTATGCGTTTGGTGATGTAGACTAATTAATTTATTTCATCATTTATTTTTCCATTAAATTTACAAAAATAATATTAACATGATTTATAACTTAAAAAAATATTCATAAGAAAATTAGGACATTATAGGTCTTCCAATTATTTTTTTGGGGTCCTCCTTTTATTGTTAATATTGGCTTTTAGATTTTCTTTTACAATTTCTCCCATTCCATAATTTTGACATGGAATCCATGTATTGTACCCTGATCTCCGTTAGTGTTAGCATCACCAAATAGTCCAACAGGGTGAGATAAAAAATAACGAATCCCACAATTTCAATAAAAAGCTTGTTAGTATTATCTAAGGATGAATAGTGATTAAAGGGTACTCAACACCCATGACCACAACAGGTATTAAATTGAATATTCTTATTATCACAATTCACTTTCATCAGGGTGTATAGTGCATGATTCTGGCACCTAATATAAAGGAAGGTAGTAGTAGTAGTTCAAGACTTTGTGAAAGTGAAACAAATTCTAGGTAGAGTAAAACATCAAAAAAAGAAAAATATTCACCTAGAGGAATAATACTATAGTATACGGTAAAGTTGTATATGAAATTTCCTTCATCTATATATCTACATTCGTCACTCATAATTTGAATTTGAAAAGAAAGTGACTCAATGTTTCCTTTCTCATTATTAATAAGAGGTGATGTTTGAGCCTTTGAATCAATTCTGTTATGATGCCAGTTACTTGTTTTAGGTTTCATTACTTCCGTATGCTTATTTTTCGTTTTTAAGGGTGCAGAATCGGTTAAAAGCAATTAGAATAAATCTTTAAAAGAATTAAGAATATTTAGTTGTCATTTCGGTATTTTTCGATGCTTACTTTTTCTTTCAATTGTTTTGTTCCCTTCGGCAATAGGGTGATGTTAAGAGAGAATAGATTTTTTTTTTAAAAGAGAAAATGGATTATCTCATGTTAAATTTTGTATTTATTTTTGTATAAATATTTATGAATTTTGACAAGCCCCACATGTTAATATAATAATATCTATAAAAAGAAAGAGATGCAAAAATTTGACATAACCAAGTCATTTGAAATTTCAATTTCAATATGAAGGATCCATTCCCAACATTAGTGAACTCTTGCCCTCTTTTATTTTTCTTAAAATAGAACACAGAAATTTTGTTATGCGCAATTGCGAATGTTCTAATTTCTATATTCTGGTATGAAATAAACCCCTCTCCAATATTTTTGCATTTAAAAAAATATATATTTTGTTTTATCTTTTTATTTCTAAAAAAACCCCATCTTTTCTTTTCTTTTCTTTTTTTTTGTTCCATAAACGTTATGCTTTCAAAGCATAATATTTATTTGTTTTAGAAAGGTCAAGCGATTCCTTTTTTATTTTTGGGACGTAAATCACGCTAAGAGTTTTATTTCACACGTACACTGCTTTGTAGACTTGTAGTTCTATGATTTCACTTTCTTAAAAATTAAAAAGAATTTAAAAGCTTCTGCCCTCTTTAAAAGCTAAACCGTAACCTGGTTTTAGCTATCGATTTGTAAATTATTTTAAATGAGATGATAAGTCATACCTCAATGGTCGTGTAATCAAACTACTATTACTATTCACATTTTTCACTTACTCCATACTAATCACATACAACAAATTCATCAACATTTCGTAATCTAGAAATTGCATAGCCAAATGAATGAACCTTCCACATGGTAAAAAACATTCCACATAGCCTTTAGTCTGCAGAACATTCTTCAAGATGACCTTAAGATATGTTTTGGAGTTCTAAACAGGAAAGAAAGTGAAGTGATACATAATGAAATGAAATAATGTGAGAATTGAACTAAAACATACCACTAAACTACATAAATTGTGGCTTTGGGTGACGAAGGGACCATGCTTGCCATTTCACTCCCTCATTTTAATTTCCAAAAATAACTTGTCATTCCATTCATTTCACTCCCCCCTTGCCATCTTTAAAAACATAACCTTACCTTTCGTGGTTTAGGTGCTTTAAATCGCTTAAGGTTATACAATTTTAACCGAGTTAAAGAATCATCAAGTTCTATCAATTATTTCGTAACGCACAAAGCATAATCTAACAGAACTGATGGCTCAAGCAAATGAGCATCCTGTGTCCAAATAATCACAAACTTTCTATGTCAAAAGTTTGTGACAAATCAAAACCAAACATAGGCCCCCAGGATTTTGAAAGGCCTGAGTGTATGCTAAACAATGTCTCCATCTTTCCAGAATTTATTCCAGAAGGAAATTGAAGGATGCAATCAATGATGATCATCATCGCCATGTCCATCAGGTGGTCCACCAGGTCCAACCACTTCAAGCTGTTCAGGAAAAGAGAGAAAATAAGCAGCGTCGTTTTTTAAATAGTCATTTGATTAAATATCCATTAATGTTCTAAATAGTTGACAAGAATGTAATCGAAGCTTGTTCTGACTCATAATTCATTCATGAAAAATCTATGTGCTGCACTACAAAGGTTATATTCTCCACCAATTCCTTTGCAGCCATATAAAAAAACTGGCTATAAAGTACATCTTATGTAGGCAGTAGGCATACACTATATGGTGTTACTGAACCAGCCACCAGATCGCAGATACATTTGCAAAAGATAACAAGAGTCAAATTCCGTAGAATTTTAAACTATTTTGTAGGATGTTAATAGATGATTCAGGTACTAGTTGAGCAGTAAGGAAATAAATGATTTGGTTCAAGATGACCTGCAGCAAATAAAATTTTGATTCTAACAAAAACTTCTGTTGTTTGACTTTTCATTTGCTTTCATGAGGTTAAAACACAGGTTCACCAGAACTTTAACCAATATCAGGGCTCTGAATAGTAATCAATGCCAAACAATGTTTTAAAAAATATATTTTGTGAAGATTGAAAGTCTCTCACGTTCATATTAACTAATTTAGCATGTCTTCTTGCTAAAATAGGAATTATCAGACCATCAGAACCATGCAACAACACCATGTAATCATACTTTAAAATAGTTAAGGCAATCAGATTGTGGAAATATTTAAAAGTTAAATGAACTTAAACCTCTCAAATCACATTTTATAGGAGCAGCCTTATTCTGTGTGATTAATAAAAAGCAATGGTCCTTAACAATCAATGTGTACAAGTGCAAGCACAGAAGTAGGTAATTTTCAATCTACATACACACACATCTTGGCATTCAAATCCACACCCGTCTATGTAACAGTACACTACACTACACGATACAATAAATGATTCTCAGCTTGCCACAAATACTGTGTAACAGTATAAGATATGCTAAAAGCCATTATCAACTTACCACAAAATACTGTGCACACACTGGGCATTCATGGGGCTTGCCTTTCTCCAGCCAAAACCAAACAACATCATGCTCATCCTCTGCAATAAAAAAAAAAAAAGTTCACCTCCTCATTGCCATAACCAAAATTCTAGCATTTTAATCACCTTCAGAAGAAGTTTGCATGCAATAATACATAAAGAGAAATAGGGAATACTCTGATACTATACTCACCACCTTCACCACCTGGGCATCCAACTATCCTTTTATCATAGTAAGATTTAACAACAGCAGGTGCTTCCTATGAACCAAAACAATGAAAGTGGATAGATAAACATAACCAAAACCATTATCTATTAACATTATGGCAATGTCAATCTGAATGAACCATCTGAAAAGAGAGAAAAAAAAAAACAAGAATACTAAGATAAGCAGATAGCTCTTTTGGTCAAATGAAAAGTGAAAAAGAAAATGGTAAGAAGCTTAAGTATGCCATTTTGGTAGTGTAAAGGACATCAAGGATTACACAATCCCAGAACCAATAACATAAAATGACATAAAGGCATCAGAGCTCCTTGATTGTTTTCACTTTCACAGCCTCATGCTTACTCTTTATCTTTCCCAACCAAGCATGATAATTTGTCACATAGACTTTACAATTTATACTACCATCACCATACAAAAATCATCAAGCTTTATTATATTTAGTAAGGATATACATATATCGGTATCCCTTCCCTTACTTTTTTATTCCAAGCTGTTAGATACTTAGATCCCATCAATTCAAGCAAACAAAGCAGTTACAGTCTTAACTATTAAACAATTATAAAAAATTAGTTAACTGAAATTTAGGAAGAATCATTGGGCTCAAAATATAAATATTAAATATATGCATCATTGATTTCACATTGCCTTGCTGCTATTTAATACACCAAAATATATAATAAAACATTAATAAATACATTGATACTATAAATATGTTAAATATTTAAAAATTTCATTAAGGGTATTGTAATTTGGATTGATATTAAAATGTTTGAACATCTTTATAGGAACCAAATCTTAATAAGTGAAAACTACAGGGACCAATTCTAAATTGAAAATAGGGACTAATACATCAAAATGTGAAAATTACAGGGACCATTTCTTAATGGGAAAAAGGAACCAATACCTTAATGAATAGAAATGATAGGGACTAAACTCCAAATATGCGAAATATCAAGAACCAACACCTCAATATGTGAAAACAACAGGGACTAAGATCCAAATATGTGAAAAACATAGGGACTAGTAGTTCATTAGTAAGAACCAAAACCCAAATGAGTGAAAATCTAGTGACAAATATTGAAAGAAAAAGTACAAGGACCAAGACCCCAATGGATTAAAATTCTAGGGACTAAAATCTTATTAAAACCAAGGATTTATCATTTGGTGATCCAAATGGTTTATACCAACAGTTTTTGAAGGTGCTTGCCTCTAAAATTGTAATCTGCACTGTAAGCAGAAGAATCCACAATTAAGATGTCTAAGCATCAGTGTCACAATTCACAATAAAAAGCTTTGTTTTACCAACATCTAAACATATTCCAATAAGTAACTTCAAATTTCAGCAGTTACAACAAAGCTGGCTCTAGTTATGCAGAGAGAATCACGTGTAAACCAGGTAAAATAGCAGGAAATAACTATTAGAATTTTTCCACTCTTCCAAAATAAGAACCAGTGCACATGCACAAAACCAGAACAGAAGATGCAATGAAAATGAAATAAAGAACATCATCATTCATTCAGACAAATATACATTAAAAAAATGAGTTCTGAAACACAATGCTATGTGATTCTTATAGTTTTCCTCTTACAAAACAAAAACTGCACATTCGTATAAATACAATATTAAAAGACATCATATAAGCAATAACACTGACCTTCGTGCCGAAAGGCCCTACAGGATGGTTTATTTCGAGAATGTCCCTTCCCTAACCAAAAGAAACAGACGTGTCAAAAAAAAAAAAGCAAGTGAAAATGAGAATCACTCTTTAAATGAAAAAAAAAAAGAAGCACTGACTATAATAGTAAAACTTCTCAGCAACACTTGCTTGAATTTTATACTAAAAAAGAAAACAGCATATTAGATAATAGCTCTTTCTTCAATATTTTGATCATTAGCCTAGTTTTAAATGCAAAATATGGTAATTATAGAGGGGATTCCCAATTTTGCCCTAACAACAATTAGTGCGCAGAGAAGATTAAGAGCGTGAGAGAGAGTTATAATACCTCAAGTTCAGCCTCAAGCTCCTCGCGCTCGTGGCCAGTAGCGATTGGCATTACATCCTCAACCTTCTTTTTGATCGATGTGGCATCCCCTGAAAGAACAAGAAGAAGAAAAGAAAACACAGCATTAATTAATGTATGGAAATACGAATCAGGAAATAGGAAATGACGTGAGAGAGAAAGTACCGGATTGGGATGAGAAGTAGCGGGAGAATGAAATGGAAGAGCGAGTAAGAGCTGCTTTGGCGGCGGGTGAAGAAGCAGATCGGGGAGAGGAAGAAACTAGGGTTTTGAGATGAGAAGAAACAAGCCTACGCCACATGTTTGTCTCTGATCTCAGGTCGCACCCACTTTGGCTTTGGCTTTGGCTTCTCTCTACACTGAATCAATCTGACTCTGAGATGGAATGGAATGGAAGGAACCACACTGGTGGAGAATGGAGATTGGAAATGGTCACTTTTTTGTTTTTGGCGACGAGTGTGAGGATTGACTTTCCCACGTGACGGATACCTACACACGTGTCACTCAATAGTGCTAAATTAAAAGATACTGCCACTGTCTGCCTCTTGCCCTCTTGCCTCTTGCCTCTTGCCTCTTGCCTCATTATTATCGCCATTAAAAGCAGTTTTATTAACAACTAGTTTCTTAGGTTGAAAAATATGTCTATTTTTATATAATTAATACTTTTAAAATATATATTTAATTTTAATTATAAATAAATATATCAAAATATGAAATATAGATTATATTTAGAATGAATAATATAAATTTAATATATAATATTAAGAAATAATTATTTTGATTTAGGTATTAGAATAGAAGAATGAGAGGATAAAATTTTGAATTTTAATAAATTTCAAAATTAAAGATTAGTATTTATTATCATAATTGCATGTAAAATTTTAAAGAAGAGAAAGAAGATTACTATTAAGGATTAAGATGGAGAATTCTACTCTCAAAAGTAGCGTGTGAAATTTACCATCAAATGAGAGAAGAGAGTGAATGTTAAAAATCATTAAGAATGAGAGTACAATGAGTAAGTGTCTCATTCTCTAAAATAAAGTCTCAAAATTATAATATAGAGAGTTGATTATTTTAAATTTAAATTATTAATCCACAAAAAATAATTATTCTAATCGTATTGTTTAATTAATACTTTTTATATAATTTAAAAGTATTACATCATTTCATATAGTATAATTTTGAGATATGAATCAATCATCATATTATTTAAAAATTCAAATTTATTTATTTATTTTATACTTATTAATTATGGATTATATATTATTAAATAATAATAATAATTTAAATATGAATTAAAAAAAGTTGAAATAGAAAAGAATAGATTAAGAATTAGAATTAAAAATATTTAAATTTTAAAATATTAGTTTTTCTAGAGATTGAGAGGGGTTTATTGGAATATTAGAAAAATCTTAGTAAGAAGGTTGATACTAAAAGAAAATTAGTGAAAAAAAAAGTATAAAAAATGACATGATTTTCTAATGGAGAGAGTAAAGTGATATTCCAAAATTAATATATATAAAGAAAGTTGAATCACATATTCCAATCAAACACATTATTGACTACCCACTAAGGTCGGCCTAGTGGTTGGAGGGTTTGGTAGTTTAACATAAGGTTTTAGGTTCAAACCCCATTATTTTCCTTGTACACCGAAAAAAACACATTACTGCCTGTCTCATGCAATATTAAACTTTCTACATGATTAAATGATATTGTTGTTATAATTTGTTTCGTAGACCTGCCCATGAAAATTGTTGTACCACCACATATAAATAAATAGTTCATTTTTGTCAATTGATCATTATAAGAATCATATGAATAACACACATCTCCATAACCAATCTCCATAACCAATCATGTTTGGTTTAAGGACATTCAAGTAAAATAAAACCATGGTCATTATACTTTTAAGGTAGTGAAATATATGCTTGATTTCGTTCCAATGTTTTCTTTTAAGGTGAACAATTATGTTTTTAATAAATTAACAACAAATTATATATCAGGTCAAGTGTGACTAATAAGATACATTAATGCCCCAACTGCACTAAGGTATGATATTCCATGACCAAGTAGTTGTTCATCCTTTCCTTGAGGTATAAAAGTATCTTTGTTCATATAATCACATTTTAATGATCTTACAATCATTAAAGTGCATAATGGATGTGATTTGTGCATAATTTTTTTTTTTTTGTGTTATCCACACAATACACAACTAAAATCAATATATGAAATTTATTAATTTTTATTGAAGTGCTTAATTATTAGAAAAGAATATTAATTGATTTTATTTTTTAAATAATGTTTGTATAATTTTGTAATGTTTAATTATTTTAATATCAATACAACATTAGATAAAAGTTTGAACAAAATTATATTAATATTTATATCACAAGAATAACAATTTTATACCAACACATAACAAATTATAAATGTAATTTATTAATTTCTTTCGAGATATTTTAAATTATATATTTAATTGCCTTGTGAGAAAATTATATCATGTTGATATAAGAATTGTTAATAACACAAATTGAGAAATTGGATCACATTGATGGGTGAACTGGTAAAGTCTACATTTGGGAAAAACTTGAGAACGGTTATGTTACGTACCTGCTAAGATCGGCCAGGGTAAGCTCGGTCAGGGCAAACTCGGTCAGGGTAAGCTCGGCCAGGGTAAGCTCAGTCAGGGTAAGCTCGGCCAGAGGAAGCTCGGAGAGGTAGATCTGACACACCTAGCAGGACCCCTGGCTTGACTAAGGGAGGAAATCAGATAGAAAAGGAAAGAGCTGATATTAAGCAGCCTAACAGCAGAATCAACGCATGTTGTCCTCCAATCAACAAATCAAGCCATATATAGAAGATACCCCCAACACCTATAAAAGGAGGGCGTAGGCAGTATCAGACACACACTAGCTTCTTCACTCAGCCTAGTTGTACCATCCGAGTATAATTTAGGCTTTGTAAGAACATTTGGCGCCCACCATGGGGCTCTGGTAAAACTCTCCCAAAGAACCACAAGTATTCCAAAAAATGGTCAGAACAAGGTCAAGCAACCACGATGAAGGACCAACATTGCATGAGCTTGTTCACCAATTCGAACAACTCCAACAATGGAGAAGACCCAACATTGCATGAGCTTGTTCACCAACTCGAACAACTCAGGTAGGAAAACCAAAAAGTGTTGGAGGAGAAGTGTCGCGGTAAAACTTTTCCTGCTGGCCACAAGTGAAATACAAATTTCTGTTTGGGAAAAAGGGTGAACCTCTCCATCGAGCGGGTGGTGCTTAGATAAGTTTTTCCTTAACTTAGTTACTCTACATAATCATTGATATATACATGCTATTGTTATTCATTCCTTTATCTAAATATACATTGTTGATTTATATTTAGTGACGTACAACAATATGTATTTAATTGCTTACAAGCATCCATACCACTGGTGATAATATAACACTACTTTATTCAAGAAATTGTTTTATTTTACTCAACATTCTTTGCAATAAATACTCTATCAAATTAATTATTTCAGTCAATTATGTAATAGAATTAATTCAATCACATAAAGTCAGATTCATATTTCTATATATGTTTTCCTACATAATGTCAATCATCATTATTAGTTAATTAATGTCATCTCCTATGATTTCTTTAATTGTCATACACCTATGATTTCCTTAATTATCACACTGTGGAGCATGAATCTCAATATGAAATGACTAAACATTATCTCAATAATCAGTCTGGATTATTCTTTTCATTTTATTTGTCATTTTTTCTCTTACAACCAATATATTGGAATACATGCTTTCAAGTGTTTTTATTTGAAACAAGATGCAAAGTAGCATAAAAAATATTATACTCATACTATTATTGATCTAGTTACTCAATACCAACGTTTTTGAACATCAAATTATATCTTGGAAAAGAAATACGTAGATTTAATTCCTTGCAGACCAGGCTGACCTACTTCAGTCCAAACGACTAGGCCGACCTGCTTCAGTCCAAATGACCAGGCCGACCTGCTTCAGTCCAAATGACTTGGCCGACCTGCTTCAGTCCAAATGACCAGGCCGACCTACTTCAGTCCAAATGACTTGGACGACCTGCTTCAGTCCAAATGACCAGGCCAACCTGCTTCAGTCCAAATGACCAGACCAACCTGCTTCAGTCCAAATGACTTGGCCGACCTGCTTCAGTCCAAATGACCAGGCCGACCTGCTTCAATCCAAATGACTAGGCCGACCTCCTATAGTCTAAATGACCAGATCGACCTACTTCAGCCTTTTAAGTTGAAAGGACCCGACCGACTTCATCAGATCTACCTACTTCAGTCCAAAGGATTAGACCGACCTACTTCATATTAAACACCTCTTAAGTCCAAAGGACCCGACTGACTTCATCAAACCGACCTACATCAGTCCAAATGATCAGGCCGACCTACTTCAGGTTAATAAGACTGACCTGACCGACTTCATCAACGTAAATATGCTTTAGTCCAAAGGACCAGGCCGACCAACCAACCTAAAGTCAAGATGCAAAACGATTCGCTCTTTGCTAATAACTCTAAAAACCGAATTAGACCTCGAGGTAACAGGTGGATTTCACCTACTTCTCCAAAGGTTCTCCAATACCCTAAAAACCGAGTAGCATCTCGGGGTAACGGGTGGATTTTACCCACTTATCCAAAGGTTCTCCAGTACCCTAAAAACCGAGTAGCATCTCGGGGTAACGGGTAGATTTCGCCTACTTCTCCAAAAGTTCTCCAATACTCTAAAAACCAAGTCCAAAACTTTGGGTAACGAGTTAAAATAAATTTCTCCAAGGGAAGAGTTGCTTCGCCAATACATGCTCTAAAAACTGAGTTGTATCTCAGGGTAACGAGCTTATACTCTAAAAACCAAGTCCAAAACTTGGGGTAACGAGTTAAAATAAATTCTCCAAGGGAATAGTTGCTTCGCCAATACATGCTCTAAAAACCGAGTTGTATCTCAGGGTAATGAGCTTATACTCTAAAAACCAAGTTCAATACTTGGGGTAACGAGTTAAAATTATTCTCCAAAGGAAGAGCTGCTTCGCCAAAAAATATGCTCTAAACACCGAGTTCCATCTCAGGGTAACGAGCTCGTACTCTAAAAACCAAGTCCAATACTTGGGGTAACAAGTTAAAATTATTCTCCAAAGGAAGAGTTGCTTCACCAAAAAATATGCTCTAAAAACTTAGTTTCATCTCAGGGTAACGGGCTTATACTCTAAAAACAAGTCCAATACTTGGGGTAACGAGTTAAAATTATTCTCCAAAGAAAGAGCTGGTTCGCCAAAAAATATGCTCTAAAAACTGAGGAACACCTCAGGGTAACGAGCTCATACTCTAAAAATCAAGTCCAACACTTGATTAAAATTTTGGTTAAGTTTTTTATTAAATAAAATCTCAGATCTAGGTTCACCACTTGATTGTTATGTGAAGTTCTACATGAAGAGTATGACCTCTTTTCCCGAGTTGACACTCCATCACTTGGTTATTATTTCAAGTTCTTGGATAATATTTTCACCAAGTTATTATACGAGAGTGTCACCTCGACTTACCTAGCTGACACCAAGAATCCAGGTTCAGCACTTGATTATTTCAAGTTATTATACGAGAGTGTCACCTCGGCTTACCTAGCTGACACCAAGAATCCAGGTTCAACACCTGATTATTATTTCAAGTTATACGAGAGCGTCACCTCGACTTACCTAGCTGACACCAAGAATCCAGGTTCAACACTTGATTATTTCAAGTTATTATACGAGAGTGTCACCTCGACTTACCTAGCTGACACCAAGAATCCAGGTTCAACACTTGATTATTATTTCAAGTTATACGAGAGAGTCACCTCGGCTTACCTAGCTGACACCAAGAATCCAGGTTCAACACCTGATTATTATTTCAAGTTATATGAGAGCGTCACCTCGGCTTACCTAGCTGACACCAAGAATCCAAGTTCAACACTTGATTATTTCAAGTTATTATACGAGAGTGTCACCTCGACTTACCTAGCGGATACTTTAAAAATCCAGGTTCAACACTTGGTTGTCATTTCTCATCCATTATTCTCTCCAAGTCATTACAAGGAAGTATCACCTCGTTACGCCAAGCTGACACCAATAAGTGTCACCTCTGCCTACTTAGCTGATACTTTAAAAATCCAGGTTCAACACTTGGTTGTTATTTCTGATCCATTATTCTCTCCAAGTCATTACAAGGAAGTATCACCTCGTTACGCCAAGCTGACACCATCAAGTGTCACCTCTGCCTACTTAGCTGGTACGTAACAGGTTCAATAAAAAAAAACAATGAAGAATTAATTAACTCAGTCCAAGACTATCTTTGCTAGAGTGAAAAGAAATAAAGTGGAGAGAAATAGGGAAGACAGAAATAGAGTAGAGAGAAATAAGTGAAAAATAGTGAAGAAATTGAATTGTTTGGTAGGAAATAAATAGGGAAGAAATATAGGGAGAGAAATTGTATTTTATTTAGTATGGGAGAAATAGAAAGGAGAGAAATTGAATTATAATTTATAAACACAAGATACCCAATCCACCCCATACAACAATAGCTCGTGTTTAGTACGGATCTATCGGTCTCAAAATTCCTCTTTCAAGTCAAGGATATTTCTATGTATGTTAGAATAATTTAAGCTGGTTCCAATTTGGCACATATGCACTACTACATCATATACATGTGTGACACAAGATGGTCATGTTATCATGTATGTTAATGCAAAACAATGTTCTAAACATGCATAAAGTGTAACTCAAATGCATGACAGTTGAAAAAACCAGTACAACTTTTGCTCAGCCAATCGGATGTTGCCTAGATCTTTTAGCTTTAACCTCTTGCTCTTCACCCTCATCTAGTTTCCTTCTCAAGGTTTTCAGATCATCTTCACTAACCAAATCATTCAATTCTTTATTCAATGCATATGCCTCGCCCATTTTCCTTCGGCACTCTTTACTTGCAGAATCATGAAAAACAACTGAAACACAACTTAAATAGCATAAGCAGGGATAAAATGGAATGGAATCCCATACATCAAGAGCAGTACAAAATCATGTGAATTAGATCAGAAACATATGCAAATTTGTATATAACAATTATGCCCAGATATCTGGTTTATAAGAAACTACCTTCAAGAAAGAAATATCAGTAATAAATCAAATAATACAACGTTAGAATTTTAATATTGCTCCCCTCTGTACCACACCACCTCATCCAAACTAAAAATACCTTTCAATATAAAGCTGCACATCATGACATACTTTCCACCAGAAACACAAACTACATAAATCCATTTCTATGTTGTTGAAAGCCAATGAAACAGACAGTAACCTGGATAACAGAACTGACCTGGCTTTGGGTAGTCTTTGCCAATTATGCAATTTGCTTTGGTCTGAATGCTTAGAGGAGCAGTCCATGGTTCATAAATGTACGCCCTGGGCATATCTGCTAACAGACAGTCCATTTTAGGTTCTAATACCTTGTCCAATGAAAACTTACTAGATGGTAGAACATTATGAGATTGAGGGAACTTAAAAAAAGTACCTTTTAAGACTGGGAGAAAATGCCTAATATAGTCACCATTAGGGTCATACTTCTTACCAAATGTGGTTGGGGAATAAATACGATTATACTGATCATGATAGACAATACATGTTATAAAATGTCAGTGGAAAATTCAGGATTTAACCTCTAAAACAGAAAATATAGTCACTTTCCACTGAGGATCAAGAACTAGTGATGCAGTATACTTCCCACCTGATAAAAGAAAGATGAACATGAGAGCCACATCCAGTTTCCATTATTAATTGCCCAATCCGAATCAATCAGAAGCCTTTCAAAGACATCACGTCCTTTTTCCCAATGAATAAACTGTCAGCATAAACAAAAAACATTAGCATAGAATAACAGATTATAACAAATTTGACGTGCTAGGAGGATCAAAGTCATATACCAGATCACCCCGAGTTAGGAAACACGCAACAGAATGCCGTGCCAAATGATGCATCCAACCCCATTGGCGTAGCTACAACAGAAAAAAGATGGATTCAAATGCACTTCCTGAGTGAGAAGGCTGATAAAAGTATCATAGTAGACTAGATTTGAGCTATGCAACTTTAAGGTAATATTGATACACCTATTGCTCATTGCTTTATTTGGAAAAGGATGTGAAAACCCAAACCTGGACCATGATAGCATCAATCCAAGGAAATCCTGCCCTAGCGTCCCTCCATGCCTCCAGCAATTTATCATCATCCTTCCAAGGAATCTACAAGAGTACATTTCAAACAACATTTATAAGATTTAAGTGGTATGCTTTTGCTTTTAACAAAAGGAGTATTAATCCGAGAACAACTGCATAGTAATAGACAAATACTCAATACATCAAGAATAATAACAAGGATATAAGTGCATAGGAATATAGTAGACTAGAAATAAGTACTCTTGAAGCATAAACATGATAAGCTAACGAGTGATTTTTTATGTTTAGATGCAGAAGTACTTCATGTACTAATATACAATTCTAGTCAATAAATAGTGTAAGCTGAATGCACCTCAAGATAACATCTATTTCTTCCTTAACCTTTTTTATCCTTTCTCTGAATCATATTTAAAATTGGTAAATAATAATCCTATCTCACCTGCTTGCATATCCTATTGCCTTCCATCCTATCAAAATTTGGTGTCCCAAAAGCTGCTGTGTAAAAGAAGTCACGCCATAACAACTGCACATGTAAACAAGATAAAAGATTCAGTTTCCTAAAAGCTCGAAAAACAATACTGTACTAACTTCTGGAGATAATTAAAATGACCTGTCCTAGAAGAGAAACAGGTGGTGATGTATGTTTTGGCGAACTTTTATATACATCTTGAATGCAATGGTAGAAATATCTGGAAGAGAGACAACCAAACTGCCAAGGAGATTAACAAGAAGCAAGAAATATAGAAAAGATCCCAAGGTTCAATCGTGGTTAGTAGTTCAATCAAGCAAAATGGACATGTTAAACAATTGAGCTGTTACAGGTTTAGACTTACTTTCAGGTAAGGTGATAAAACAGTTGTTGCTGGCCTAAGAAACGCAGCTGGATTGCCCTTTGGTTTCTCAAAGTTTGCCACCCACTTCTAAAATCATAAGAAAAAAAAGAAAAGGCTTAGGCTACAACAGTATGTTAAATTACCAATTACATGCAGTTGATCTCTCAGCAAGAAACATCAATTTTATAAGTGAATATAAATAAGTAAATTGGCATTGTGACATGGAGCTTACAACTTTTGATTTTTGAATGCTAGAATGTCGGAAGTACCTTGTCTTTCATGCATTCTGCCAACCTCTTCAGTGCTTCTGATTCACCACCTTTGAAAGGAGAGAACTCATCCTGAATGTGACTTCTCTCATTAGGTGCTCATGAAGGGATATAATCTAAAATATAATATGCACACCTGTTTAGTGTCTTCATATCCAAGGTCTTTGAGTGTTGGAACTTCAGAAATATCACAACTTCCAAGATGGCCAACCGGAGGAAGTGAAGAATGCTTGGTTGAGAGAGGGGAAGGAGGTTCCCCAGCAAGCTTGACAAACGATTGATAACTAAGTGGTGGCTTCCCTCCATTCTTTTTTGGCATTGACACAAGAACATGGACAAATTGATGATGAGTTAACAGAATCAGACCAAAAGCAATAAACAATGGATTAGGAATTCATCTGTACATAGATAATTGCTAGAAAGGTAAGAGGTAAATAAACTATTCAATTATACAAATATAAAAAAGGACATAAATTAATCAATAGTTAAATTGGAGATAATTTCTTCAAGCTTCAAACTCACCTTCTGTATAATATCCATGGGATTGAAGAGTGTGTGACTTACAGGAGAGTAAACCTCAATCCCAGCAGCAACGGCAAAGTTCTGTCAAAACAAAACAAAACAAAAAATGCCTTCAAGTTCTTATCAATTGTATCAATAATAACTACTGACTTCAAAAGACTAAACATCTCAAGTAAACATTACCTTAACTTTAACATCTAGAGCCTGATAATATGGTTCAGTATCATACTCAAAGCATAACTTTGTGACATTCCACTGCATCAACCAATACAACTAACAGAATTTAACTACCTAAGTTTTGTCATTATCCCCAGAATGATTCCAAAAAAAAAGTAATTGATAAAAATAAAGAAAGTTGCAGACTTTTTGCTTGGCATAGTATAATAATACATTTATACCTCTTTCAAGCATTGAATGAGAACCTCGCCTGGGTCACCCTTAAGAATCAAGAGCCGGGAACCAAGCTTCTTAAGGTTGAGGTCAAGGTCCACGAGGCTCTGGAGCAAGAAATTGATCCGGTTGAGACCCGCGCGAGAGGAACCGGGGGAGAAAGCATTCGGGTCGGGTTTCATGTAATGCGGGTCGATGACGAAGACGGGGTAAAGATGAGAAGCCCCTCGGGAAGCGAACTCCAGAGCCGGGTTATCATGGATCCGAAGACCCTTTCGGAACCAGATCAGAGAACCCGACATTGAAACGGTGCAGTTAGTGAAGGCACAGGGAGGAGGAGATAACCGCATACAATTGGATTGGTTTGAACCAACTCGTTTGCTTCGCGCCTTTCCTTACGAAACAGCATTCGCAGAATGAAATACGAACTGGTCCTGTCTAACGTGCGCCGGGAGTTGTGCCTTTGTTCAACTAGTGGTGGAAAATATGGTTCTAATTCGGTTTAAGCCCACAGCGTATGTTAGAACTGGTTCGGATGGAGGGAAATGTAACGGTCCCTAAGCTGCCACGTAGTGTATTTTACGCCATGGAATCTCTCTCTTCATATGAACTCATTTTAGTCATTTAGTCACAGCAACTTTTCTCGCTTAATTCCATTTTTTGCCTTTATTTTTGGATACAAAATTTATCAGAAGAAATGGTAAAAAAAAAGTATTCAACTATTGCATTCCTTATTCTTACATATATATCAATGAATTAGGATTCATGAAATTAATTAACAAATTTTCTAATTAATTCATGAACCTCATTGGCTACTGCATTTGATTTGATTGGAAAATATATAGACACACGAATATCAAACTGAACCCACTCAACAATACCTTCTCCTATTATTACAAGAAAAGAAACTTTAGCTATATATATGCTGAACTAGATGGATCATGGTAGTCTCGTGCATTTTGAGTATGATCAAGCACTTTTGGGATAGCGTACACTAAGCAATTTTATATCATCTATTACGGGTCCACAAAGTGAACCAGAGTGGTCATTCTTCATGGTGTAAAATGTGCTTAAGAACCTAATGCGTGTGCGTGTTGACACAGCCTTGAACCGAAGCTTGGCCCTAATGAACCCTCCTTTGCCTTTAGACTGATATGGGACTCGGAGAGTGTCTCTGCCAGCAAATGCTTCAACCATCATTGAACCTTCACATGAGTTATTGCTATCACCCACTGCAAAAGTGAGGTCATAAACCTTGCCAACTGTTGTTATAACCCTTTGTGCTATGGCACTCTCCTTCCCTGCAACAAGTTCAATGGCTCTTTTTCCCTCAGGCACAGTAAAGTAGTCAGAATCAATGTACTTCACGGCCTTGAGAGACTCAATCATCCATCCTGGCAAGGGACTATGAGCATCCTCAATGTGGGGTGGGATCAAAACCCCCCAAGATGTGTTAGGGAACACATATGGGCCTTCTTCAAAGTTTCCATTTTTCAACAAATTGTCTGCACCCATGTTGCAAAATGATTAGTTTAGTCAATTTAGTTGTGTTTGCACAAGATGGATGTTGCAATGGGGCAAAAAGAAAGGAAAAAAAAAAAAAAAAAGCTTAAATTTAATTGAATGTGTATAATGAGAAAGAAAATTCACCTCTGGTTCGTTTGGGTTGGTTCAAAACCTTCAAGGCAACAGAGTCAATAAGTGGGCCACATGCTGGATCTTCCTCCATGCCTGGATTATGGATCACAATTTCCAATTCAGGGTAATCAGCTCGGAACCCACATGCATAAGAGTCCCAACCATTGCTAGCATACATAGTCTGAACGGGAAACACTCCCCAATCACTCTTCTCATTGGTTGGTACCACAGATACATTAAGCTTCTCTTCTTGTGCACATGTGCGAGCTGCACTGAACGTTAAGGAGTAGAACTTGCCTTTGTTTAGCTTGATCTTCTGCTTAATGGAAGCTTCATTGCCAAGCCTAACAGCATGGGTACCCTCAGGCACAACTAGCAACATATCACCCTGTTTTTGTCCTGATTTTATGTATTCAACAAAGCCTGAAATTGTCCAATAGGGAATGGCACCATGGCCAGTAATTACGGAACCTTTCAATTCTGATGGTTTTGGTCCAAGCTCAAAGTCTCCATTTGGTAACAATCCTGAAATTTACAAGCAGTTAGTGAGTCACATATGACACCAAAAAAATCAAGTGAATTGTTTTTAAGACCATAAAAAGAAGTGTTTCTTTTTAGGCTAATCAGAGTACTTCAATAATATGTTTTTATTGATAATGATAAACAAATTTTGTTGCTTTTATTACTATTTCATTTATAAAATCTTAAAATAAGAAACAAATAAAAATATAATGATGTTTTAAATTACAAGAAAAACTTATTAATTTAAAAAAAATCATAATCTATTTAGAGCCTATTTAGTTTGAGGAAAAAAAATGGAGCCTAAGGCAAATTGTTTTTCCATTTCAATGCTTCTGGAATTGGGCCAATGCTAACTATGGGCAATTGTTTTCTATCATAGGACAAGGACGATAAGGCCTCTGTCTCCAAATAAAAGATATGTACATCTATAGGCCTATTTCAGTATTTTGTAATACTTAAAGTATTAGATTATACAAGCAATAAGATGATCTTATCTTATGCCTCAAATATCTGACAAAAGAGGTTTTGCCGATTAATAATAAATCTACGTAAAAGCTCAAAACGACTAGCGGATTTCACATGGTTCAGTCACATGCAAACTGCAAACCCTGCATAATATATTTAAAGTAATTTTTTATTTATTAATTTTCCTATATATCGAACACACTGTCATGACATGACTCACACGAGCAATACAATGATTTTTACATAAAATTAAAAAAAAAAAGAGAGAGAATGTATTCAGTAATCAATAGTTAGAGATATATTAAAATAATAATAATAAAAAAATCAAAATTTATATTTAAATTATTTCAATTTTATCTTTGATTAGCTGTGTAACAGGGATTGCATTCATGCCAGAATTGTTCACATAATTATTAACTACTAATTTACTGAAAGAGTTAGGAGCAATGTCTCAATTAATTTAATGTCATAATTTTCAATAAAAACTCTATATTTACTAATTATTTCATTAATAATTTTATGATTAATAAAAAAATTAATACTTTTATGAGATTCATTAACATGACTCCATGCGTGTACAATATTAACAAACCCCTTTAGCAAAGCAGATTAATTATATTTAAGACTGAAGGAATTATTTAGCTTTTGCATAAACTTATTGTGGATAGTTGTGAGACCTTTAAATTCGAACTTTGGCAATTGAAGTATACTAGGGAAGAAATAATCCATAAATAACTGAGCTTTGAAAGAAATAATGAATTGAATAGCTGGAATTTCTCATAGTAAGTAATTATTGACGGATTTAAAAGGTGAAGAAAAACAAAATGGAAGTGATGAATGATGATACCCCAGCTTTGCATGCATATATGTATATGTGTGTGTAGCTTACCATCAATGATGGACAAAGAAGTGTGGCAGATTGCGAAGAATAGCACTAGCAGCACTTTGAGCTTCTGCATTTTCATGTACATTATCCCTGTCCCACACGATCGAGAGAGAACTGATCGAACTTATATATATGCACAAGCACCGGGTTTTAATTGAATCATTTTTTGGAAACACCACTGAGTTTTAAGGAAAACTACATGAATGCCATTGGAACTATCCTATTCCTAAATTAATTGAAAAAAAAAAAAATTCTCAAGATTCCAGTGTGCAGGGAGAGAGAAATTGCTTTGTCCTAGAGATGACAGTTGTACCAAACAAATCTGCAACCATGTTAAAATTTGCTTTATCTGTCCAATTCTATGACACAGCTCATATGTGCTTGTTTTATTAGCTATTAACGAGATTGACACGAAACTTTGTCTTTATAAATTATAGAAGCGGCCATTTTTAGAATTATCCACTTTTACATTACAATAAAGTAAGAAATTGGGCCCTAACACATGAAACAAGGTAAAATATTCCCCTTTTCTGAAATTAGATCTATCACTTTTTAACGATTTTTTGTTGTTTAAACAACCGGTTTTTATTGCATAGTTTGAACTTAAAATCATTCCTATCAACTGATTCAGGCATTCAATGATTAATTTTTAATAATTATGTGCGGTAAATTTACAGTTTTAATTTTTTTTTTTTTTTAAGACCACATAATTTATTCTCTAGGAAGGTAATTCTGTTCTAGTCAAATAGGACTTTTATGGGCAATAACGCTCATTCTCCAAGTATTTAATACAACGCTCTCCCTCCTAATATTTAACACAGCTGCTTTATCAGGACTCGAACTTTGAGACCATTAATTAAGCTGAAACAACCATTTACCAACTGATCCACGTGCTTGGTGGTATTTAATTTTCTGATTTGCTAAAACTATAATTTTCTTTTTCTTTTTGTTTTTTTGTGATAATGTAAGATCTATAACTTATTGAACAGAAAATACTGAATGATGTAAAAATTAATAAATTTGTATCTTTGCTACCAAAATGTATAATTAACTAATTAATTACTAAACAGTGGTTGATCACAGTTGAAGTGGACTGTGGCCCGGGTGAACTTTACATCCAAGGTCAATATTCGAATTCTAGAATAACCACTCTTGTGAGGACTTTACTTAATCACTACATTCATCCTGAGTTTTAAACTCATATCTATGTATGTGGGAAATTCATGGTCAATAAAAAAATGTATGATTAATTGTAAATGATTTTTTTTATCACTTTTTTTCCTCATATTTTTTGTTTTTCTTTCTCTTCTCATTCATATTTTTTCCATAAGTTATATCATTCATCTTATATTAAATAATAATTTTTATTAAATTAATTTACACAGAATATGTTAATTGTTTATTTTGTTAAATTAATTTTGAAATATTAATAAAACTCGCAAAAAATAATATAATTCATCATGTTGCATAAAGTTTTTCGTTCTATCCAAAATTGAAGAAAATGTTTTGAAAAGGCATGTAATTAAATGAATCAGCAATGTTTCCATTGTTGAAAAGAAAGGAATCTAGTTCCAAATGCAGAACATACATTATCGGTTACATCCTATTTCCTTCCTTTTATTTTTCCTTTTTTTAAGGGTATATTATACCCTGTTAGGATACATACACACATATATAAGCCCAACTAGTAAAGTGGTTTTTAAGGAATTCTTATTAGAAACTGAAGAGAATGGAAATGAGAAAAATAATGTTCATTTACCAATGTTAAAATGTTCTAATAAGATCATACAAATAATAAATATCCTAATAACTAAAATGAGGTGTACTCACATGATTTCCTACACAACAAAAAATTTATCTTTTGCGTTCTGGTAGTTTAGCCATTCAATGGGTTTGGTTTTTTTATTATTATTATTAACCATATATATCCCTATTATTATAGTAGTCTTCTTCAGAGTTTAATTTATAGTTAAAGTTCTCACTGTTGGAACCAAAGAATCACACACACACACAGCCAAAAAGATTGATCTGAATGAAATGATTATTTCAATCTAAAAACTTAATGTACAGAAATCAAAGTATTTATACTAGCTAACACATCTCAACTAACTAACAATTGTACAAAATTCTGTTATTAACTAACTAACAAACAAACAAATTTAAATTAACTACAACACTCCCCTTTAATTCAAATCCTTACAACACCTAGCTCACTTCTTAATTTCTCAAACCGATCTGTCTTCAATGCTTTAGTAAGAATATCTGCAACCTGTAATTCTGTAGGACAGTAAACTAGTTCCAATTTTCCTTTGCTTACTTGATCTCTCAAGAAATGAAATCGAGTCTATATGTGCTTGCTTCTTCCATGTGACACCGGGTTCTTAGATAGATTAATGGCTGATTTGTTGTCAACCATCAGCTGCATAGGCTTCCTAACTTCAATTAGCATCTCCTTTAATAATGATTCCAACCAAAGAGCTTGACAGGCTGCATAAGATCCTGCAACATATTCAGCTTCACAGGATGATAGAGCTATCACAGGTTGCTTCTTTGAGCACCAAGAAATTGGTGCATTAAGGAACTTGAAAATATATCCTGAGGTACTTCTCCTATCAATTATGTCCCCACACCAATCTGAATCGGAATAACCCATCAATAGACTTCCTTCTGTTATTTTATTTGGAAACAACACTCCATATTCCAAAGTACCTTGCAAGTACCTTAGAATCCTTTTTGCAGCAGCCAAGTGGGATTTCTTTGGATCATCCATAAATTTGCTAATTAGCCCAACTCCAAAACATATATCAGGCCTGTTGTTACAGAGATACCTCAAAGAACCAACCATTTGCTTGAATAAGGTGCTGTCAACTCCTTCTTCATCACTGTTTCTGTCAAGTTTCACATTCACTTCAACCGGTGTTACTGCTGGATTGCAATTTGCCATGTTGAATCTTCTCAAAACTTCAGTTGTGTACTTCCTTTGATGCAACACAGTTCCTTCTGGGGTACTCACAAATTCCATGCCAAGGAAATAAGTCATTCTTCCCAAATCTGTCATATCAAACTCAACCTTCATGACTGATTTAAAACACTCAATTTCTTTAGAGTTGCTTCCTGTAACAATCATGTCATCCACATAGAGACACATCAATAACAAGTTTGTTCCTCCATCTAATACCTTTACATACACACCATATTCAACTGAGCACTTATGAAAGTTGTGTTGAAGTAAGAAAGAATCAATTCTCTTGTTCCATGCCCGAGGGGCCTGCTTTAGGCCATACAAAGCCTTCTTCAGCTTGCACACCATCCCTTCCTTTCCTTTCATTTCAAATCCAGGGGCTGAGTAACATAGACCTCCTCCTCCAAAGGACCATTAAGAAATGCAGATTTTACATCCATCTGGAACATTGGCCAACCTCTTGCACTAGCCAAAGCAACCACCAATCTAATTGTTTCAATTCTAGCTACTGGTGCAAACACTTCAGAGTAATCCACCCCTTCTCTTTGTTGAAAACCCTTTACAACTAACCTGGCCTTGTGTTTAGCAATTGATCCATTTGGGTTCTGTTTTAGCTTGAAAACCCACTTGACAGCAATTGGAAACTTGTTTTGAGGTAGATCAACCAATTCTCATATTTGATTCTTTTCAATGGCTCTCAGCTCTTCAAGCATGGCATCTTTCCAAGTATGTTCTCTCATTGCTTCTTCAAAACTCAATGGTTCTGCATCAGCCAATAGAGCAAAATGCACTTGGTCATCTTCATCAGTTATTGCATTATTTGAATACAACTCATAGTCAGCAAATCTGGTTGGTAATTATCTCTGTCTCTGTGGTCTCTGTTGTTGAACCTGAATTTCACAAGTATCTTCACTTTCATCTATGTGATTATGCTCTTCATCAAGTGATGTTGTGTGAATTTGTTTAAGGCTACTGCTGCTGTTCTTCCAATCCCAACTTTCTGTTTCAATCACTATAACATCTCTGCTGATCTTAACCTTTTGATTAATTGGATCATATAGCCTATAAGCATCAGTAGGATGATATCCAATCAAAATCATTGGCTCACCTTTATCCTGCAACTTTCTTCTTCTTTGATCAGGAACATGCTTAAAACAAAGTGATCCAAAAGTTCTGAGATGATTCACCGTTGGCTTCCTTCCATTCCATACTTCTTCTGGTACTTGCTGTTTTAATTGCTTGGTTGGACACTTATTTAGTACATAAGCTGCAGTGGAAACAGCTTCTCCCCAAAATGATTGTGGTAGGGCTTTCTCCTTCAACATGCTCCTAGCCATATCAAGCAATGTTTTGTTTCTTCTTTCTGCTAGACCATTATGTTGAGGAGTGTAGGGGGCTGTGACTTCATGTTGAATTCCATTCTTCATGCAAAACTCCTCAAATGCATGAGAAGTATATTCTCCCCCTCCATCGGTCCTTAGCACCTTGATTGACTTTCCACTTTGCTTTTCAACTAGCACCTTGAATCTTTGAAAGATTTCATTTGCTTCAGCCTTAGTCTTGATTAAGTAGAGCCACAACATTCTGCTAAACTCATCAACAAAAGTAATGAAGTATTTGTTGCCTCCTAAAGAAGGCACCTCAAATGGCCCACAAATATCATAATACACAACTTCTAACAAATCTGATGCTCTCATAGGTAAATTTGATTTGAAAGAGTTTCTAGGTTGCTTACCAGCTAGGCAAATTTCACACACCTTTTCTGGTAGAGTAGTCACAGGGAGACCAGTAACCATGTGCTTGGTTCCCAGTTCATTCAAGCTTTTAAATTTAGGTGACCATACCTAGAATGCCACAACCAACACTCCTCATCAGATTTGATTGCCTTTAAGCACTGAACCTCAGCAGCCTTCATGTTGATTTGAAAGGTCCTATTCTTTGAGAGAGGAGCTCTTGGAATCATTCTTTGCGCAGAATCAAACATTTCAAGAAAATCATGCTTCATAACCACTGAAAATCCCTTTTCAATAAGTTGTCCAATACTCAACAGATTGCATTTCATTCCAGGAACATATAGCACATTCTCAATTAGTGATGATTTCCCATTGCTTCTTTTAATCACAATGTTTCCAACACCTTCTGCATTTAAAGTTCTATCATCTGCAAATCGAACTTTGCTCTTTTTAGTTGCATCAAGATTAGTCAACCACTCCTTGCAGCTGGTCATATGGTTAGAACAGCCTGTATCTAAGTACCACAACTCAGATTGAGATACATCTTCACCGGTTGTCACCATCAACAAAATTGGGTCTGAATCTGAGTCTTTTTGAACTGCATGAGCCTTATCCTCATTAATCTTCTTTTGTTTTCCTTTTCCATACCAGCATTCGTTTGCAAAATGCCCCCATTTTTGACAATTGAAACACTGAATTTTTCTCTTATCAAATTCTTTCTGACCTTCTCTACTTCTTGTAGCTCCTCCTCCTCTTTTGTTTGAGGATTCAGGTCTGTCCCTTTCATTCTTTAGTTGTTCTTGATTATCAAACCAGCCACCTTTCTGAAACTTCCCTTTTGTTTGCTTTTCTTCCACCTTTTCTTGTCACCAACACCTTTCTTTACTATTTGGGCTTGTAAAGCTTGATCTGAAGGCTTGTCTAAGATCCTTTCATTCAGTCTCATTTCATGAGCTTCCAAGGAACCTTGTAATTCTTCAATCTTCATAGCTTCTGTATCCTTTGATTCCTCAATTGCTACTACAATATAGTCAAATCTTGGAGATAATGTGCGCAGAATTTTCTCTGTTATAGCTTGATCTGTGATCTTTTCACCACACCCTTTCATTAAGTTAGTAACACTTAATACTCTTGTAAAATAGTCACATACCTTTTCAAGATCCTCCATCTGCAGCAATTCAAATTGTCTCCTCAGAGTCTGAAGACGTACTTTCTTGATTTTGTCCCCACTAGTATAAGTTTTTTCAAGTATATCCCAAGCTTCCTTGGCAATGCTTGCAGAAGCTATTTTCTAAAAATTCGTTATGTCGACACATTGATGCAACAGAAACATGGCTTTACAATCTCTCTTTTTCGCCTCCTTGTAAGCTGCTTTTTGGGCTTCTGTAGGGTTTTCACTCAACACCTGATACCCATTCTGCACAATATCCATTACATCCTGAAAACCAAAGAGGACCTTCATCTGAATGCACCATCTTTCCCAGTTCTTTCCATCAAGAATTGGTAAGTTTGCAGGAAAATTCCCATTTGAGCCAGTCATTGTCACTGTTCTTCACTGATGAAATATGTCAATACCGATTGCTGCAGGTCCTAGATCGAAGAGCTCTAATTACCAATTTGTTGGAACCAAAGAATCATACACACACACAGAGCCAAAAAGATTGATCTGAATGAAATGATTATTTCAATCTAAAAACTTCATGTACAAAAATCAAAGTATTTATACTAGCTAACACATCTCAACTAACTAACAATCTTACAAAATTCTGTTATTAACTAACTAACAAACAAACAAATTTGAATTAACTACAACACTCACTCATCTTTTAAAAGTGTATTTAGTGAAAATTAATAACCTAAAAATTGTTCTCACAATCTCGAGTCACTAACTGAGGCACAATTCCAATTTTTTGGTTTGCTGTTTGCATTTGTGTTACTACCATACATCATGGATGATATTAATTAGAAAACAAGAAATAAATGGAAAATGACCATGTTATTCTATTTCTATCATGCCAAAACACATGGGGTTTGAATTTGACCATGTTCATATGGATCTTCGCCGAAGATAAGGCCAAGATCTGTTGGCCAAAATAACGATGGGATCCCTGAATTATTTGAATTTGACGAATAATATATGACAAATCTTTGTAGGGTAAAGGGTGCATGTCCTCGTGGGGATTGACAAGAAGGCACAAAACCTGTGAGTGCAATCATGGAGTTGGTATGAAGAAAAATGATCCATCATCAGATCTTATCCTAGGTAGCAGGCAACCCATGTGACATAGTAAGGGATTCTGATTTCAGTGTGCTTTCAACCTTCCTACATAATAAGAGAGCGGTTGATTTTTCTTTTTATAATAACATTTCTTTTTGTTTCTGTGCTATTTGGTCGGTAATAATTCCAATTAAAATGAGTGAATTGGGTATTAAGCAAATGGCAGGCTTGAGAATATTTGCATTTATGTACAAATATTAAGCAACAATTAACATGGTTGCATGTGTTTCTTCTCTATTATTTAGTTCATTTGGTCGGATCAGTGAATGTTCAAATTGGAAGTTTGGAACAATCGAAGATCTGCAATACACATGAATCTGTAACATGAAATGACACCAAACACTTAAAAAGTATGTCATTTGGCGAAAATAAATTATTTTTATACTAAGAATAGCTTAAAGCAGTACTAATGTAATTTAATGCTATAAATAATTAAATACTTTATAGAGAAGGGGATTGGGGAAGGATGGGGTAGTTTGGGAAATGAAGAAGATGATAAAAGGGGTGGGAAAAGCAATCCCATTTCGGATTTATAAGTTGGGCTGAAAATTGTTAAGCTTTCAATTACAGGCCTATTCCAGCCCATTATTACTTAAAGACACAGTCTCTGGTGGACCATGACTCTCAAAGAGTTGTTGTTTGTATGGGCCTTCATTTATGACCCAAAAAAAATATATAGGCCCTCACATTATCCATAGCTGTTACCAAAAACAACTATCCATTGAAAAAAAAAACTTTATCCATAGCTGTGCCTATACATAGGCCCTCACTTAAAATGAGGTAAATATTTTGACCAAAAAAAAAAGGCAAATATGACTAAATGGCTTAAGAAAGTAAAAATTACTATTGCACACCACTACTTTTTGTATCTGTTTTTTTATTAACTAAAGAATAATTGATTGCTACTTAAACTGAAATAACAAGGTTAATGACTATCCCAAATGAAGATGTGTGAAACTTGTATATAACTAGAAAGGAGCAGCTGGAAATAACATTGTCCAATAACGAACACAAGTTTTTTTTTATTTATTTAGCCCATCAATTTGTCGAGTAATATTTCATTTCAAGCATATTCTATTGATAGGAATGTGAATTTTTTTTCCTGTGAATAGAAAAATGAATGAAAAGCTTACCAAAAAATGAAAAATGATGGAAAAGTAATACAATATCGAGTATTAGGTAAACCCAGGCAGATGGGGGATACATTAGATTTAGATTCTAGTGTCCCCCAAATCACATACATAGGAATAGGATAATTGTTCCTAGTTACATTATAGTCACGGAAATTTAAAAGCAAATTGAGAATGGAGACACACAAACACAACACAAGCAAAGCAATCTTCTATTTTTCATACTCATACCCTTTGGAAACATCAGAGGCGAGTCTGGACGCAATCGCTGAGTGATACATTATGTCGTGAAACGTCGACGTTTCCGTGGTCTTCTTACGCAGCTGTCTTGCCTTCTCCTCCGTGAAGCACCCGGCTGTGAACTTGGATCTGGGTCGCTCCGCTTCACTCCCCAAATGCTTCTGCTGCGCTGAGCTCCCGCTGCTGAGGTAGTCTGGATCCGTGGGCCATCCGAACAGGGGAGCCCACCAATTGGAAGAAACGGGCTTCCGGTTGTTCGGGTCAGGCTTTCCGGGAGACACAGCGGAGGCCCGGACCACCGAAGGTCGGAAAAAACTAGTGAATGTGGTTGCCATTGGATTAGATTAGAGAGAAATAGAATGTGAATGATCGATGATGGGTTGGAAAAGAAGAGGATGAAAGTTCAAAACTGGGGGCGAGAATATTATTGGGTGCGGTGAGGGTCCATGAGAACTTGCAGTGGCGGTATTGTAGGATGGTTTGATTAGAAAAGAGAGTGTATATGACAATACAATGTAGGGATAGGATTGACGCTGGAGAAGGGAGATGGTGGGGAGCGTAACAGGGAAGAATAATTGTGGATAAGGCAATACACGTGGAGGCTCTTTTGTAATAGTATACTCACTTTTTCTGTGAGAGATATTATTGTTTGTGCACTTTTGTAAGGATGTTGACTTGACTTCACATACAATTCTGACATGACACGCCAGCCACTCTACTACTACTACGCTTTTTTCCATATCTATCTAGTTTAGCATCTACATATTATTTTCAATATGAGTGTACATCGATCATTATGTTGCTTGCTAACTCGGTAAAATTTTATTAATCTGAAATGTAACAACGAAGGTTGATATAGAAATTACAACGAGACGCACTCTGAACTTTGATAGCTTATGATACAGCACAAAGTACAGACATTTTTACTATTGATTGGCTAGTTGCACTTCTGAATTTCACAAACTGTACCATAATTTTATCTTGTTCATAAACTTTTCTCCAAGTATATACTAACTCTCTGATGATTCATTTTCACAAACTATTTCATCAGGATAGATCTGCAAGCCCTCCACATTCAAACAAATGCAATAAACTTTTGTCAGAGAAAGAAAAAAAAAAAAAGCATTGGCCATTAATTCAGCTCCAAATCAAGAAAATTAAGCAATGCAATTGTAGTTACCTGACCATGCCTTTCCTCTCTAAAGCTAACAGTTCTGACCTTCAGCTCTCCTCTGCTAGTAGTTAATTCATCTAATATTTCACTATCAGATACTTCCCTTGATCCAAAACTAGGTGATTCCATCTGCTGAGGAAAATTAAAGAAGCTCTTTTATATTCCATAATATATTGATGTATAAAATAGAACTGAGAAAAAGAGAATTAAGTATGACATACACTAAAAGAAAGTCTTGGAGCACCAGCAATTTCCTCATATTCAGCTCTATCTAGTTCACTTAGATGGTGAGGATTGAACAGCTTGGGAAGAATATACTTCCTCACCAAGATCAACACAAAGAAAGGCAAGGGGAACAGGATTCCAGCAGTTGGAATCCATGTCATTCCAAAACAAACCAAGAAATACACACATTGGAAGATTGTGAAGAAGATTATGTATCTGATTGGTACTGATTCCACAAAGGAAGCATGATCCCCCTCTAACAACCTGTCCAATGAAGTTAACATTAGTACAATCTGAAAAGAATTCAATGAAGTAAATCATTGACAATGAATGAAATTAGAAGAACTTGCACTTACTTGTACCACCGTCTAGGTGTTACAAAGAGAAGCAGTATCCTTTCCCAGAATTGGTTTCCGGGAAGACTATCAATTGCCATGTATGCAAAGTATCCCCACAGAACAGAAGTTGGAATCTTTTTTATGATAGGCATAGCAAAAACTGATGCTCCAACAAAGAGTGCTTGTAAAAGATTACTCACTCTCTGCTCATTTACTCTAACAGGCAAGTGTGCATCTATCTTCTCAGGGTCAAAGGTATCCTTTTTGTTGTCTCCTTTATCTTCACCTTTTAGGATAATCTCTTTCAGGCTTTCTAGTTCTTTTTCCACACAAGTCTGCAATTTAATCATATTACGGACCAATAAGGAACTTGTTATTTGTTAATTGACATAGAAGGCCAGTTTGTATACAAGTACAATACTTACAACTGGGCTGCTGTCCATTTCTACAAACACTGCTTGTATCTTCCCATAGATTTCAGTGTTGCTAGCTTTCTTTTTTATGCTTTCCTTGGCACTTTTAACCATCTTTCTTCGGATCATCTGATATCCAAAATTACCACATAATAAATATCCTCCCATATCCTATCATCTTTTCTACAATAGGTGTTATCCTAACTTAATAGTCATATTATTCACATACCAGACCCTTGAGAACAGCAAGGCTCTTGGTGTGCATGGGGGATTGAGGCAGAACACCATTTGAAGGGGGTAAACCAATCAATCCACAAAGCAAAGTCTGAAATGTTTTACTCAGAGAAAAGCATTGGTTGTGAGTAGATTAGTGATAAGAATCATAATTATTCAACTATGTAAAAAGAGATATATATACCATGAATCCAAGTAACAAAATGTCATAATGATAAGCAGAAGGTTTCTTGAGATTGAATTCCTTCTGTTGCGCCATCCCAGAAGCAACACTATGGTCAAAGAAGTAAAGCCCTGCTACCATCAAGGCAGGAATAAAAGCAGCAAAAATATATGTTGGAGAAACTTTCCCCATGTCCTGCAGCATATGTTTTAAGTCAGTATTTTCCAAACTACAAAATCAAGAACAGTTATGAGTGACTTAGTTCAATATTATGAATTACTTTGATTACTGTCCAATGGTGTAAAGATGCAGATTCCCAAGCCAAAGGAGTAACAAGTCTTCTTGGAATTTCAGAAGGTAGTTTTCTTGGCACTCCGAATGACATTGCTGTCCACACTACCACCATAAAAGGCACCCCATAGTCTGCAATAAAACTTCTCAACCACCCTGTCCCATATAACCAGGACCTTGCTCTTCTGCTCTTCAATGCAGTATAGAGAAGGCCAAATGTGAATATAACACCCAGTAACCCATTCACATAGAGCCAATGAAATTGGTACTGCTCTGATGTGGAGTTTTCATTTTTAGGAACCTCAAATTCCTTTACCATCCCCTGGATTTCCAAAAACACATTCTTTTCAATGTCTTATGCCAAATAGTATTTTATTTGATATTGGATCCAAATTATTCAATCCTTGAGTTGAGATTTCACAAACTGACCTTGACAGCTTCTTGAATAAACAGAACTGCAATCAACATGCCAAAAAGTTCTTCCGCAACCCTTGTGAATCTGTTGATGATACTGGCAGCATTGAATATTGCTAGAAGAAACAGCAAGAGAGCAGTCCAAACACAAACCCTGAGATCATGTTAATAATATCAATTAGATTTTAAACTATGGTGTGTAAAATGTGTGTGAATTATAACATGAACCAGGGCAGAGCTTTATATGAAAATTGTTTTGATTATATTACCATCCTGCCCAAGCCAAAAAGAGTTCTTGTCCCAAGCCATCCCTATCTTTAGCAAAGTTGTACAAGTATGTGTACATGATGATAGTGGGTTCTGCAACTCCTACAATAAGAAGTGGCTGGCCCCCAAAAATTGAGTGTATGATTCCACAAATGGCCGTAGAAGCCAGTGTTTCTACCGTGCTCAACCTTCCATCTATGCACAGAACAAAACAAGAAACCCCTTCAGCCTAGTAGGCAATACTTAATTGGAAAAAAAAAAAAAAAACTTTATTCTATACATATATTGTTACAGTATTTGTAGTTTAATGCATGCAGTAGAAGATAGATGATGAAGAAGAACCTGTGTCTCTATTCAGCTGCTCACCAAAGGCAATAACAGGAAGAGCAGAAGCAAAGAAAATATAGGTAGTTGGGGCCAATAACCTGTCATCATTGAAACAACAAGTGCAACTTCATTAAACAGATCAATATCATAGTTTTCAAACATTTGATCGATCACTTGATATATAATTAATAATAAAAAAGAAAAGTTACCCAATTCCTGAACGGAAACCACAAGTCCAATCGTCTTTATAACACTTTGCTCTTCCTCGAATATCATTAACAACTCCCTTGAAAGGAGATTTTAAGCTCTCCATTTCAGGTAGTACAATACAACACCTGATGAAAAGGAATGTCATGCAGGTAAAAACTAAAAGCCATGGTGTTAATGCATATATATTTCATAAAACAGTGAAATGAAATAAATAAATAAATAAATAAATATAACTCTTGCAGAAGATCGATCGTTCTTATACTTACAAGTACCTGAGTCCCCAAGACGGTGAGGAGTTAAGGGAAGCTTGGCGTGGTGAGCAGTATATGAGTCAAGAACCCCTTTTTTCCTTGATCTGTCTCTTAAGTCTTATATGCATTGATGAATCTATTTCTTTTTTTATAAGAAAAAGTAATGGAGAAGTTGACTATGTATATAACATGTTTAATGTATTTTGTTTCTCTTATATGCAATAAATGAGTAATATTTTTCATGTACTCATTTTTTATATATATTTCATTTCCTTTTCATCATATTATTTATTTTAGCTCTCATTTTTTTCTCATTTTTTTTTTCTTTTCTTTTCATTCCAGGTGGATACACAACAAGTAAGGTGTATATCCATTAATTTGAGGTAATAAGGGTTTTAATTTCATTTTAAAAACATTAATTATTTTATTAGCCAAATAAAAAATTGAGTTAATTAAATGAGTCAGCACTATTGGGACCCACAAGTCAGGCTGTGGTATAGTTGTTGAGTCTCAAAAAATATTATAAGGTAAATTATGATGTTTTAGATAGCTCACTTCTCAAGTTTTAATGCTTAACAAATTTGGGTTAAAATACTTATCATAGATACATAAATGTTTAATGACTTATCTATGATTTCAGCAAGCCATAAAGACTGTCTGAAGTGCTGTCAACCTGTCTAAAGTGGAAAAGCCTTCTGAAGGTTCAACCTTCTGAAGTGTTGAAGCCGTCTGAAGTGCGCAACCCGTCTGAAGTGTTGAAGCCGTCTGAAGTCTCATTAATGACGTGGCACTCTTTGCTGAAGTATGTGAAGACATCTATGAAATTCTGCTGAGTCAAGCGTTCTCTGTTGCACGTACCTTTTTCAAACATATTTATGGCAAGGAACACGGAGACCTTTCCTGGTATATTTGAATTTCATACACCACTGAGGAAATCCCTGCAACGCAGCCTTTGCAGCAACAATAGTGGCAGCTTTATGGCAGCAGCAACCTTGTACTGTGTCAGAAAAATCAGAACTCTCAGAAGCATGTCTCACAACGGATTAAATAACATTTAATGTTATCTCTAAACGGTGGTATTTCAACGGATTGAAGATTGGTTATAAATAGCCCTTCATGAAGACCATCAAGAGAGAGACTGCAGATATACAAGAAAGTCTAAGAGAAATCACGCTGCAAGTTTTTCTCTGTAAAAACACTCTGATTTCATATTCATTGTACATCATTTTTTATATCCTGAGTATACCTCAGTTTTTTTATTGTACATCATCTCTGTTTAAGCTTCAAACTTGTGTAGTTTAAAAACTTAGACATATCTCTTTGTAAAAATTGTCTTTGAGCCTGAAGAGGCTTGTCTGTAAAAGAATACTTGGTTGTAGAGCCTGAAGAGGCTTGACTGTAAAAGAATACTTGTAATCTTGGTGAAGATTAAGATAAAATCCAAGTGCTAGTTGGCATTGGGACTGGACGTAGCTCACAGTGGTAGTGAGTGAACCAGGATAAATTCCTTGGCTAAGTTTTCTATCCCTTATCTCTTGTCAATTTATTTATACTAACCAAAGGGTGTTGAAAATTGTTCTGATAATTTTAAAAAGCAAGAAACCTTTTTAAAAATCTTTTCAGAAGCCTTCTTAAGAAACTTCAGACAGCCTCTTAAACCTGTCTGAAACTGTTGTAAACTTAACCGTTTGTGAAAAGCTTCCATAAATTATTAAGAAACACTATTCAACCCCCCTTCTAGTGTTTCCCTGTGTTTCTACAGTTGGTATCAGAGCTCAACTCAGGGTTGAGCACCTTACAAGTGTTTGAGGATTAAAGATCCAGATGGAAGCTTCTAACAACAGACAGTACATCATTGAAGGAGCCTCTATCACAAGACCCCCAGCATTCAATGGAGTGGACTACCACTATTGGAGGGATCGTATGAAGTTGTTCATTGAGAGCAACAACATTGATGTTTGGGATGTGGTCACTGATGGAGACTATGTTCCTATACATAACGGAGTGCCAATACCTAAGGCTGAATGGACCTTAGAGCAGAAGGCTAGAGTTCAGTTAAATGCTAAAGCCAAACTTTATTTGATATGTTCTCTGAACAAATCAGAGTATGAGAAGGTTCATGAATGTTCATCTGCCAAGGAGATTTGGGATACACTTGCAGCCGCCCATGAAGGGACTGAGACTGTCAAGCAATCCAAAATCAGCATGCTTATGCATCAATATGAGATGTTCAAAATGGAAGAATCTGAAACCATAGATCAAATGTTTGGGAGGTTTCAGACTATAACTAACGAACTCAGGTCTTTAGGTAGAACTTTTGAATATGGAGACAATAATAGAAAGATTCTGAGAAGTTTGCCAAAGTCCTGGAGACCCAAAGTTACAGCCATTCAAGAGGCCAGAGACTTAAACTCTCTTAGAATGGAAGAACTGTTGGGATCTCTCAAAGTTCATGAGCTTGAACTTGGGGAAGATGATATCAAGAAGAAATCTATGGCATTAAACTCCAAAGCCAAACACCCTAGGCATGGCAGCATTAAAGCCATGCAAGCTGAGGAAACTTCAGAAGCATATGAAGATTCTGGAGATAGCTCAGAAGATGATGATCTTGCTCTTCTCAGCAGGAAAATCAAGAGGATGCTGCAGAACAGAGGAAAGTTTAGAAAGAACCAACCCAATTATATATGTATTTAAAATATTAGTATTATGTTTCATATATTTAGGATTGAGAAAAAAATACATTTTTTATCTCTTATAAATAGTACCGGGTAGTAAAATTTTTACCATCCTCCTCCCAATTATATAGGTAACCGTGTGTTATATATATATGCAAGATATGATGTGATGCACAAGAGATACTGAAATAGCATAACTCTAAACCTATAAATATATAGATCAGAAAAATCAATTCACATTGGCATAAAATTCAACACTCTTATTTTACCCAATATTTCTTTAAAATATAAATTTACATCAATCTAGTTTTCGAAATAAAACAATATTTACCCAAAAAAAAATTATTCTGATTAAACGCCCTTATTTAAAAGCACAAAAAATTTACATAGATATACAATTTTATCATATATTTTTGATCTCATTATGTAATGCAACAAATATATAGCATCACCTAAACCCTAAATCTCTACGTATAATAAAAGGGAAAAATAAATTGACTATAAAATTTAACACACTTATAAATCCTACTTAGTAATTGTTTATAAAATATAATTTACAACAATATATTTTTTAAATAAAAAATAATAATTAATAAAAACTTATATACATTAAATATTTGAAAAACATATTTTTCATAATGGTATTGATGTATGTGGTCAAATGGTCAATGAATTATATTAAATAATGGGCGATAGATTTTGATGGTCTTAATATTTTATGTTGTGGTTATCGTTAAAAACATCTTATTTATATATATATATATATATATATATATATATATATATATTTTAAAGTTACCTACTCTAATCTATAAACAAATAAATTTGACATGTTACATACGACAATGCTGGAAACATGAACTCGTCAGCCGTCAGGTACTTAGCTCAGTTTTACACAACACATGGCATTAAATTAAAGAAATAAGAGTAAATCTCCACCGTCACAAAATCGTAAGTTAGTTTTTTGGCCCTTGTAAATGTTGTCATATACTGACGCCGATCGTTGACTGTTATGTTTTTATTTTTTTTTTCCGAGAGTAGGGAGAGGTTTGGATTGGATCGTAATATTAAATATTAAATGAGTAAAAGAAAATGTAACTAATCAACTATGATGCTTTCGAGAGATTTCGTTGACATCACTGATGACACCTACAGATGTGTTTGGTGTACAAGAAATACCAAAGAAACACACGGCAGCATAGAGACAGGATAGGCGTAACCGCGTAAGGGTGTTTTGCAGCACTGCACCAAATAATAGCTACGAAATAGCTACCGATAAGCGACGGCCTTTATATATCTAGTGTTTTCATAGCTATTTCACAGCTACAGTTGGCTGCAGATGTAGCAAACACTGCAGACGATCCAAATCCATAGGATAGAGATAGAGAAATTAAATTCATACAATGAAAAATATATAACAATTTATATAATACATTTTTTTTATCTCTCTCTATTATATCACTCATCATATCTCACATTTTCCCCTCTTCTTTCTTTTCTAATTTTTGTCTTACTATATTGTAAGGTTGTATTGTTGTACAAATAACAATATTCATAAAAATAGCCAACTTTTGAAGTTTGGTTTGTTGAAAAAATATTGTGTGTGTGTGTTTAGTTTACTCCAAACGTTTCAAACTTGGAACCGGGTAAACGCTACAGATAGTAGTGTTGTATCATATCCATGTTTAAAATGTAATTTAGGCTAAATCAAACACACTATAAGGGTGTGTTTGATTAACAATATCTAAATATTTGGGAATATATTTTTTTCTTCATGTTTGATTTAAATTTTAGAAAAATATATCTCTTAATATTATTGATTCTTGAGAAGAATTCTATTCATGGCAAGGAGTGAAAATCTTATATTCTCATGGGAATGAAAGTTGTTTTTAAAATAACTTCCTATTTTCACTTCATTCTCATTGTTTTTTCTATTTTTTTATTTTTAAAGTCAATTTTTAAAATATTTCTAAGAATATTAAATACATACCAAACATACATATAAATTTTCCTAAATTATAACATTCTTGGCAATAGAATTCCAGAAACATTATTACCACGAATATGACCTTATACCTTGAAATAAACTCACCCTAGAAAAATAAAAAAAATTGAGGTAGGTCCCACACTTTTCTATTTCTTCTCTCATTAGCCTATAGATAGCGAAGAAATTGGAGAGTGTGACTTTCTTATTTCTCTTCTTTTTAGTCGCACCTTGTATTTCTTGTTTTCATTTATAAAAAATGTTCTTTTTTCTATTTCACACTCACTTCTCTCATACGAAACAATCTATAAACAATCCTTATCTCATTTCTATTTCTTTATTTCCTATTTCTCCTTCTCTATTTATTTCCTTATACCAAACAAAATGTTAATGTGCAATGATCATCTCTTTGATTTTTGTACTATATGGGATCGATCCATACCTCGACGGGAGCAATCAAGCTTCTTCGTCCTTCAAACATGAAGCGTGGGGAATGGGTTAAAGTTGGGTATATAGATCAGCCTAGTTTGTTTAGACATAGTATGCATTTATGCTTATTTGTGAACCGGGTGTTGGCCTGCAACGTTTATAGACCAAGAAATAGACTCGTCTGTATCCACCTCGCATAGCCTGCGGGTTAATGGATTGTTCCACGGGATTTAATGAAAATAAATAAATAAATTTAAAAAAGTTAAAATAATAAAAATATATCAAAAGTAATGCCTTTGCTTTAAAATGAAAAAAAAAACATTAGAAAAGCAAAAATAAGATTCACAGTAGCGTCTAGGGTGAATCATCATATGGGTGAAACATTGATGATTTACACCTCATCAAAATTTTAAACAATTAAGCTCAAAATGGTTCCAAATTATTGTTGGTAGATTGTTTTGTTAGTAAGCAAGAATACCTAATCTAATACATATTTATCGAATTATTTAATTTAAACAAACAAATTTTGCATGTAACAATGACACGATGTTACGTAGGGATGGCACTCGCGCGGGGCGGGGGCGGGGAATACCTCCCCGCTCCCCGTCCCCGCCTCCCTATTTTATCCTCGTCCCCGTCCCCGTCCCCGTCCCCGTCCTCGATCCCCACCTCGGGGTAATTTTCTCCCTCATCCTCATTCCCGGCTTCCCCACGGGAACCCCATAATTATAAAAATATATAAAAAATATAATATAAAGAATAAATTAATAAAAATAATATAAAATAATTAAAAATTTAATTTTTAAATTTAAAATTAGGATAATATAAAATAGAAATTATATATATTATATTATATTATATTATATAAGGTGAGTCTAAGGTGCACAAGTTAAAAACTTGTGCACCAATACACAAGTGTACTTACCTGCTATAACAGGTTTCAGCAGGTTATATTTTTTTGTTCTAAAATTTATAAAATTTGTAAAGATTCCCGAAAGTTTACACCATCCTCGCATAATGCAATTTTTGCAAATTGAAGACTTTTTCTCAGACATTCAAAAGCATACATTCAAGTTTGATTTTAATATTTTAAATATTTAATTTAATAACCTATATGATTATAAGAAAAATTAAGCATTCTTTTCTTTTAAGATTAAGTGTACTATTTTCAGAACATATATTAAACTTCTCATAATTTCTTTTATTTAGTTGAATTTATAAGTAATAATCTTTTTTATATTTATTTTTCCACCAAATTTTGAAATTTCTCACAACCTTGCAATTAGAACTCAGAAGCAAAATAATATTTGCCCAACATTTTACTTATACTAACTTGTAGGGTATCCGAGTGATTAAAAAACTCAATAATAGGTGAAAATTATTTTTTATTAATTAATTTTTTTCAACTAAAATAAAAAAATAAAAAAACATTTATAATCAACAAAAATTTATATAAAAAATAATTAAACTATAATTTTTGACCTACTAATTTATATATTAATGAGATTTCGACTTAAATGTCTATTTATTTTGGACATATTCTTACTTTATATTTTAAATTCTAATATATTTTTATTTATATATAATCAACACATTTTAATATTTATATTTTACTTAAATATTAATATCATTTATCCAACAATTTAAATATTAATGTATTCTTATATAAATTTTTCTTTATTTATGATTTATTTTTAACCTATAATTTAAATATTAATAAGTTTTTTTATAAAACTTTTATTACGGGTGTGAATTGATTTTACCCCATAAATTAATTATTATTAAGATTAAGTGTACTATTTTTAGAACATATATTAAACTTCTCATAATTTCTTTTAGTTAGTTAAATTTATAATGTAATAATTTTTTATATTTATTTTTCCACCAAATTTTGAAATTTCTCAGAACCTTACAATTAGAACCTAGAAGCAAAATAATATATGCATAACATTTTACTTATACTAATTTTATACTGATCAACAATGTAAATGTAGTTGACAACTGAATTGCTTGGTTTAGTCCTTGGAAAATGTATCAATTTATAAAATTTAATCCAAAGTCCAAACTCCCAACCCGTTGGTAATAATTTTACGTCGATTTTCTTTTGGTTGAATTTTTTTTACGTTGATTAACACTATCAGTACCAGAGACATATTGCTCATATTGCTCACGACGTCAAACTAAAAAAGACCGTGATGATGACGGCTTCTACAATTATTACCAGAATCATGATTTGTGAGTTAAATTATTAAGTTTGAAATCCATCTTTGCAATTTCAGCCTACTCTTAAAAGACAAACCGGCAACCTGTTGTTTCAAAGAGATCTAAACCATCAAATAAAAAACTATTATATCTGATGGCTATGGCTCACTTGTGTATCAATACACAAATTTTTTACTTGTGTATATTAGAAAGCACCTATTATATATATCATATAAATAAAAAATTTATATGTGTGTGTGTGTGTGTGGGGTGGGGCAGGGACCCCGCGGGGCGTCCCCATCCCCAAATCTGTCTCGGGGGGATTTTAGTCCCAGTCCCCATCTCCACGGGGGAAAATTCCCCATCGTCGGGGCACCATATGGAGCAGTCCCCGCGGGTATCCCCACTTGCAGTACAAAATTGTCATTCCTAAATGCTAGAAACAAGCATTGTTCTGCTCGTCACGTACTTAGATCTGGCATTTTAGAATTAAACATGAATCTCCACCACAGAGAAAATCCTAAATAATTATAAATACACCAATCATCATTCATTTTTATAATGTTTGGTAGATAAGTCAAAACAACATAGAATGAGACATAAGTTATATTCTATATTAAGTGTAGTTTAAAGGTGAAGAAAACGAGATATATCCTTAAAATAATGAAAAACTTTGATACCTTAGAAAATGATGAAATTAAAGAGAACAAAGCATGTTATTATAAATTTTTTATTAATAAAATCATCACTTTCTCTTTTAACCCTTTTCTCAAAATTATAATTCTCTCCATTGCCACTTTACTCCTATTACCATCATTGCCGACAAAATACTAATAACATGTATAATAAAGCTAGTTGAAAAGCCATTTTAAACTTTAAACACTAGTTGAAAGCTAAAAATATACTTAAAAGCTTATAAGCAATCTGATTTTATTGAATATATTTGATAAAATTAGTTGAAAATTGTAAAATGACATATGAAAAAATCATTAAAATGATAGATGGTGGATGAAAATTATTGGGGGATAAAATTACAAAAAATTTCAGTTGATAATTGAAAAAATGAGTTTTTAAAAAAATAATAATAATAACTCAAGTAGCTAATAAAAAAGGTAGTAGTTATCCAAAAAAAATTATCTTAACCAATATTGATGAAATATTTTCAACTACATATTTCAACTTTCATCTAGTTAAAACACCTTATTAAACACACTCTAGTCAACATTAATTACCTATTAATAATAAATTTCAATAAAAATCAATAATGTCTCAACAAAGATTAATTGAATTAGTAACTTTATTATTAAATAAAAATAAAATGTATAACAAAATTGATTATGATAATTTCATAAGTAATTTTATATCTTAAAAACCCAAAAATAAATATGAAATAAAATTATAATAATTTCAATAAATTGTTTAAATAGTTTTCTATCAATAAATTATTTAATTAATTTAAAAAGATCTTATCTTGTGAATCACCTCATATCTAAATAATATATACATTGCACCGGCCCTACCAAAACACAACCAAATGTTCAACCAAAAAACTACATGGGCCGAACCAGTGGATGCAATGGCCCTCATCGAAGACCAGATCGGAGCTAGGCCAGACTCCAGAGGGAGAGGCAGAGCTTTGTGTATACTACAAATGTTCAAGTTGACCTCACCTTACCTTACAAATAATAAGCCAGGTATCTCAATTCAGTTCATTAACATGTGAGTGAACGTAACATATTGAGCTATTAACTAATCGAGCCATGAGTATCTGAGTTATGAGTATATGCGTTTTAAAAAGTTCGGAGTATGAATAAATTGCGTTTAGCAGCTAGCTGGAAACAAAACCATGCTAAATTATATTCATTCTCAATCTGATGATGAATTTACAAATGTATGCTGTCTCCCCTCTGTCTTTTAGTGGGGGAGGTGACAAGCAGCTGAAACGAACATGACAGCTAAAAAAGTGGGAAAAGGAGAAAATACAGGTTAAACCCCCTAAAACTAGCACGTCAAAAACACCCCCAGAGAAGAGACGACTCTTTAGTCTCTTTCTCTTGAAGTAATATTGCTTTTCAGAAGAGAAACAGAAGAAGAAAGAAATCAAAAGAAAGGCGGGAAAAGGAAATGGAAGATAGCAGCCCCTTACAATGGACCAAGAAGCTATGTAAAATAAATCAGAAGAAATAAACTTATTGGCTTTGTGGGTCAGATGCAGACAGGAGTCTATTAATGAAGGGTGATATAGCTGCAAGCAATGCCTTCGGACACTCTTCATGGGGTAAATGGCCACATCCAGATATTGCAACCAGTCTCTGAATTTGAAATGGTAAGAGAAGCATTAGAAACTTGATTGTGCCATGACAAATGCTTGGGAAATTAAAAATGGGGAGTAGGAGACTGAAGAGGTGGATTTGGCAAAGTTTTTGGATACAATACAAGTCTAGCTACACCCCTCATTTTCTTCCTATCCCCTTTCCACTACTGATTTTCACCCCTACCACATACTTAGAATTTACAAGCTTTGTGAAGAATGTATGAAAAGATGGGGAAAAGGATACTTACAGAATTCATAATTTTTGAGGCCATAGCTTGACAGGATTTTAAGGAGACAAGGGAATCTTCAGCACCTGCAATAACTAACACTGGAATGTCTTCTACAGCTTGTAGCAATGATTCTACATTTTTTGCTGAAAGGATGATTTCAGATGACAATTTACCAATCTCATGAACTGCTTCATCCCATCCTTCAACAAAAAGGGGAGCCTGAACACATAGAAATCCAGAAAAGATACTCAATCAAAGTTATACAGGAAAGTGACAAAAGACAAAAAATCATGTAAAAATTTTGTAGCCTAAATTGCAAGGTTTGAAAAGGAAAATTGATTTCAAAACTTCCGGTCATGCTCCCTCAGGAAAAAAGTACAAGGTATTAAAGATAAACAAAGAACTAAAGAAAATTGTATATTTATTCACCATGACTAACTACCTAAACAAAGCAGAAACCAAATCTCGAGTGTTGTAAGGCACTATCAATTTGTTATAGCTCATTACTAATCTTAAGGTTAGGTTACCATTTAAGGCAACTACCAGAGAATATTTTCTGCTGAGTTCATTCCATACAATTTATTATCTTCAGTTCACTGATTTAAACTTGCAAAGGACAGAGCAGTTTTTATTTATATCATGTAAAGCTTATGGTACAAACATACCTTATAGAGAGTCAAAACTTCTGTTGTCAGTTTGGTAGCGTCATACCAAGCACGCCGATTCACCACTTGAGTTATTTCCGTCCTTAGTAGAGGGCGGACCACGTGCTTCTTTCCAAGTGAGGTATGCAGAAGGATTCTTGCAAAGGAAGGAACCACTTCCCTTGATAAGCTAACATTTAGCAATACAACCCCTTTTACAGTAACCTGAATTACGTGAATTATCCACATCAATTGTTGCAAATTAACATTAACAATGTTAAACTAAAAGATGCATGGATAAGTATTCAATTACGTATGTGAACCCATATTGTTGTATACATTCAGATAAAAGCTCAGGACATAATTAAGCTAATCAAATTCATAAGTCACCTACTTACCAAAAGATAAGCAAGAAATAATACTCACATTGAAATAATTCATTGATGTTTTAACTCTTTGTGCAGCCATAAGAGCAAGCAATCCTCCATCATCATGACCGATTAACACCACTGAAGAAAATCCAATCTCAGAACAGAATGATAAAAGCAGATCAATCTGTAAAACCCAAATCTATCAGATATTTAATTTCAGATGAAACCTGGATTGAAAAATGAAAATTAAAGTAAAAACGTTATATAGAAGTTAGAAGAATGATAGCAATACACTCTTCTACACGCTTTTTCCAACACACTTTACTATTAAGTGAATTTCATGTCAGTCTCACTGAGAGCTTATTTTGGTGGAACTTCTGCAGAAGTACTTCTAAGTGGAAAAAATAGCATAATTCAAAGAGGTCAAATGCATTTAACTTCTCCATAAGTTAAAATTAGTTACTTTTGGAGAAGTTAAATGGGAGAGCTTTTGGAGTAGATGATATACAAAGACTAATTTTAACTTATGGAGAAGTTAAATGCATTTGACCTCTTTGATTCATGCTATTTTTTTTCACCTACAAACAATGTTGTCAGTAAGGTTATACGGCGGATGGCGGCAAGGACCTTTAAGCGCCATACTGCCATGGCGGACGCCATGGCAGTCTATGGCGAACAAAAAAATATATATATATATATATAAAATATGATGCAAAAACAGCAAAATAATAAACAGATATATTAAAATAAACAATATAACAATCTAAAATTCATGGCATTCATAATCCTAACCAACAAAAGGATTAAATATCCATCAAAACAAAGAAACAATGTTAAAAAACAGTAAAAGAAGTAGCTTGTGTTGTGCTTGAGCAAGAGAAGGTGCTTATGCTGTGGTTGTGCTCACGCGGAGAAGAGAAGAAGAAGGATGGGGACTGCTGCAAAACCGTGGAGAAGAGAAGAAGAAGGATGAGGACTGCTGCAGAACCGCGCGGAGAAGAGAAGAAGGATGAGGACCTGTCGTAGACAGTGGTGGTCGCATCGGAGGCGGCGGCGGTGGCAGAACTCGTCGGAGGAGGCGCGCGGCAGAACTCTCAAGAGGATTTCTCGCGCAGCAGAATTAGGGCTCTAGAACCAGAGAGGTTTGGGAAAATGGAGAAAACCGGGTCGACCCGGGCCCAAACCCAGAAAAAAAGGGGGGAAAAAACCCCAAAATGGGTGCCACGACCGCCATCCACCGCCATGTGATACCGCCATAACGGCCGCCATATGTAAAATGGCGGACTCGCGCCATATAGAGGCCAAACGGCCATAACGGAACGCGGCCGCCGGCACCATGCCGTTATGGCGCCGTCATAACCGCCATTTGATAACACTGCCTAGAAGTAATTCTACAGAAGTTCCACCCAAACAGGCTCTAAATAAATAGTGGGCGCAGGTTATTTACTGGAACCCACATTAAATTCACCCAATAATAAAGAATGTGTTAAAAAGAGTGTATTGCTAGTATTTCTTGAAAATGATGGCATTGAACATAAACATCAAAACGAAAAAGAAAAAAGGGCTACCCTATTGAATGTTTATGCTGCCTGTCTCCTATCTATTTGATTTTTTCCCCCTCTACTTTATAAGGTTCAGTAATCCATGACATCTAACTTAAATAAAACTTCAGAGTTCAGACCACTACAGCAAAATAAACAGGAAAACTGGACATGCAACATTCAGTAAGCTCTAGGCATTGAAATTTGGAAGCCAGAAATTGACTCTATTCCAAACGTAATAGAAATTGACTCTGAAGCCAGAAATTAACACGAAAACTGGATATGCAACATTCAATAAGCCAGAAATTAACCCAGATAGAAACCAAGATTGACCTTAGCCTTCAACTATACGAAGAACAAAATAACAAAATGTCTTTTAATACAGCTTGCATCAATAATAAATAATAATCACCTGACTTTCAAGCCTATAAGGATTAGGCAATTCTTTTTCCACCCAGTCCTCCCGACGTGGCCTTGAACTTAATCCCCAACCAGGCCTATCGAATGCAGCAACTGTGCAATTACTCTGCCGAGCTAGAGATCCCATGACATGCCTCCAAGAGAAGACTCCTCCACCAAACCCATGTATTAAAACAATACCTAACTGGTCAATACTCTCTAAATTTTGCTCCAGAGATAAAGAATCCAGTTTACTAGTTTCATCTTCTTCACAAATATCATCCAGATGAAAAACAGGGATGTTTTCAGAAGAAACAGAAGTTATAGGACTATCTAATAGAGGAGCATATAGAGATGATCCATTGAGTTGATTGCTATAACTCCGGTATAGCTGTGGCTGCATTTTTGGAGGCATGCTTAGCCAATGACTATCAGATTTTGCCAACCCTCCAGCCATTGATGAAGTGCTGCAACTAGACTTTGATTCAACACAGGACGTTGAGGACAAAGCATGTGGAGGTGAACCAGGTAAGCTGAGCTTGTAATGTAGAGTAAGTCCTTGACATGTAATGAATAAGCTGTCTGAGTCAGCAAGTAATCTGACCTTCAATTCTTCATCACGAACTGTCCCAAAAGGTCTCCGCCTCACTTCACCGTCACTTTTTGGGGTTCTCCCCCCAGAAGGGGTAGGAGAGCGCGGGACCTTTGGATAGCCAGAGAAAACATTTTTGCATGATAGGACCTGTTGAATTAAGCATAAATAAATAAATTTAGTTTTTTTAGCTTCCATGAGCCACCAATAGAAGCCTTGCCAATTTGAGAAATCTTGTTTCAAGTGGTCTATAGTATTACAACCACTTAATTCAAAAAGAAGTTAAACTAAAGAAGCAACATCAGCACTAGCCTGAGAAATTTCAGAGAGACTAGATAGCAAATCTAAACTTACAGATTCAGGGTCAACTCGATGAAACAAGAGCTTTCTCCGTGCTCTGCAGCTGGTTCTATAAGCAACCACAATATGGCCAAGGGCAAACACAACTGACGAAAGAAATAACACAGGCATTCCCCATGACTTCTTCAAATGGAGCCTCTGCCTCTTGAGGGAAGCTGAAGCTTCCGCTTCAATCTGGGAATTTGCAGTGAAAACACAAGCCTTGACCGAAAGGAGAGCAATTGAGAGAAAGGAACACAGAGTCACAGTTCCAAGGTAAGGACCATGTGAGAGTGCAGGGCCATCACAAATGGAATAAACACCTGCAATCAAGAAAGCCCAGCATGATAATTGAGAACAACACAAATTGACAACCAGAGAGAATCCCATTATTTTTCTCTCTACGCATTCTACATAGTCACAACAAAATTTTAGCCATAATAGGACAGAGTAAGAAGATGCTGATACTTCAATTTAACTCGAAAACATATTTTTCCCCAAAATTTTGAAAAACAAAAATAAAAAGCGAACGAGAAAACACTCAAAAAAGGGGAGAGAATGAAAATGAAGCATACAGATAATGATGAGGGATCTTATGACTGAAACCAGAGGAATATCCATCAAGGAGTTCTTGAAAGCGTAACGGTGAAAATGCTCCTTGATGCCATAGCACTTGACACAAGTGAAGTTGGAAATCAAAACGCATGGTACCAGCACGTCCACCACCGCCACGACCACCGGCAGCGACGTTACCACCAGCGACGCCACCAATGCCACAACGAAGAAAACCGTCCGAACGCACCTCCGAAGCTTCTCGAAGAAGCATTGCCCTCCCTTTGCCATCACCGGCAGCCCGTAACGGTCCTAACAACCTCTCCGGGGCAGACGGACGGTTAGTTACGATCAACCGAACAGATTCGTCAGTTAGTTAGTCAGTTATGAAAAGAAACAGAGAGAGATCTATCAGGTGGGGCTCCGAATCCGATATCCAACCGAAACCGTATCAGAGACCAACAATAGGCTCTCCGACGACGGCTCATGAGCCATTTCCGGTGGCAGAAAGAACGAGGCGTGAAAGTTCAAGGTCGCTGGGAGGATTGAGTGGCGGCATCGGAGGAGAACGCCATGGACGACGGTGGCGGTTGGCTAGGGTTCCGGCGGGAACAAAAGCCTTCTCTGAAATTTTTTCAAACGTTTTGAATGCCTTCTCCTCTACCTACCTATCTTCTCGCTCTCTCTTCTCGCTTTCTTCTCCCTTCTCCTCTTCGTCACTCTCTTTTATTTTTTTTATTTTTATTTGTTTGGTTTTTCAAATTTTCGTTATTTAAATTTTAAAAATGCAACATTGTATGTATATGCTAAAATTAAATAATATATGTATAGATTTTGCGAGGATTATTGGGGGGTTTTGGTAGTTGATGAAGAGTCGATGGGCACTGGCAGAGTGGCAGTGTTGGCAGACATGAAATCCATCGTTAATTAACTTTAGTTAATTTATTTGATACTCTTGCTTTTTGCCTGGTGCATACCTGGCTACCTTTATTTGCGAATACACCAAAAAAGTATAATTTCATATTGCAAGATTATGCTGTCAAAAAAATAATTATTGCAAGATTATGTTTTTTATTATGTTGAATTGAATTGTATTTTCCAATTAACTATTAAAGAAGAGTCAATGGTTATGGTGGACAGACAAGCTCAAATATGGTTGAGGATTCTCTCCAGTGAATTTTAATTTGGATGAAATTTGATCCGTTAAAATTTAATTTTAATAAAATAAAATATTTATAAAATTATATATTGACAGTGATAAATTAAACAGAACTCGCTGTAGTTTTTTTCAACCGCATGGGATCCGCATTCAATACAAACGCACGCACACAAAATTTATAAGAGTTCAAGTGTTCAAACTTCAAGCGGCTTACGGATTTTCAATTTTATTTTTTAAAAAAAAAATTGTCTTATAGAATTGAATATTCTCTTCATAAGAATATTAGAAAAAATAAATAAAATTTCGTATAAATTATTGATATAATAAGGGAATCTAAAATTGAATATTATACTATTCATTCTAAAAATAATGTTTTAAGATATTCAATTTATATTGAAAATGCCACTTTTTATAATAAAAATTTCATTATATCTAAGAAAACTAATTAATAGTTTTGTAAAATTTACAAGCAAATCTAATGATTTAGGCAAAATAGCATGTTTCCTTTCTTTAAAAAAAATAAAATCATGGTCTTTTATATAGGAAATTAATTTTGATATTTCGAATATCCAATATTTTTTTATACAAGATCAAAGATATCTTTTACGGGAAATAATGATATTGCTTGAGTACATAGGATAGAATACCGAATATTTTTTCTAAACCATAAAGGTTTAATTGAAAGTTAATAACTACCAAATAAATTAATGCAAAATTAGTAGTGATATACATTGTATTTGTCTAAGGAAGAAAATTAAAACCGAGCTCACTCTTGTATGGAGGGAGCAAAATTTGAACCAAATATGTTTTTCAAAGACACTGTAACATTCATTCTTTATTATAGAAAAAATTGTTTCCCCTCGTCATCTATTGAGTTTTGACTCAATTTCATTTCATAATTAGGTGCGTACATGTGGATCTAGCGATAAAATTAAAAACACGTTAAGAAATTTAATTGAGGAACAGTATTAAAACGGCTAGAAAAGTCCAATTAGAAAAAGAAATTTTATAATGAAATCAATTTCAAATGGCACGATCTTCTTGAGCCAAGCAACGGTCTAAATTTTAATTTGATTGAAAACTAGCAACTACTTAGACACGCATGCCAATTGGCTTTTTAGACAGCTAAAAGTCTGAAACTTAGTTATCGATCATTGTCATTATCATTGTCTTTTTACATGAACGACATAAAACTAAGCGATTTTTATATTTGTACATTGTGTGCATAGGTTAGTAGGTGTTTCCGAAAACTTCGTTTTCTCTCTTTATTTTACAGCTGTTAAAATTGACTTAATTAGATCGAAATTGCATTTTGTTGGTGAAAATGTCTATGCATTGTGAAGTTTTATTTTATAGTATCATATATGGTTCAAACCAGTTAAAATTAGAACAACATTATTGCATGTAAGTAGTTGGCATGTTTTCATTCGCATTCGTGGTGGGCATGTTCTTTTTTTTTTTTTTTTGTCGTATAATCATTGTTGCAGCTTTTCTTCGTAATCGTAGCTGGCTTGCTTTGAGTTTGACTATAATTAATTAGGAATTTAGGATGAATTAATTAAATATGTTACTTGCCCTTTACTTAAATAAATTCAAATAAAATTTTTACCATTTATTTGGAAAAGTATATTGTCCACAAATATACAATCATTTTTAAAAAACAAATACAAATGTTTTCAATATAACTTTATAAATTTTGACAAATGAAAAAAAAAAAAAACTACTCTATTTGATTCACTGATATGTTGTCATGAACCTTTTGAACTATGTTTTTTTTCATTTATGCATCAACTCATTAATTGTAGTGTGGACTTTAAAAGGGTTAATACTCACGGAGTCCGCCAATAACATAACAGGTCCATTTTGGTTGAGATAACATTTTCATTCAACTAAAAACATATAATAACTTATACAACATGTTTTTTCTCTCTATATCTCTCCATAACATCATCTATCACATTCCACATTTCTCTCTCTTTTCCCTCATTTATCTCTATATTTCTCTATATACAACATGTTGACGTACAAACAACATTTCTCATTCTGATTTGTAGTCTAGTCGGGACCGAGAATTCAAGGAGGATCCCCACCCCCACCCTCGAGTTAAGTCTAGTCACTATCATCAAGGTCCCACTCACACATAGCCTGTGTTTTCTGTTTTGGTGGTTGGTTGACACCTCTTAAAATCATTTTTCCATTCATTCCTCTTTTTCCATTATACCACAAGTCTTAGTTTTTAATTATCTTGAATACATCATATAAAATGAGAGGAGATAGACAAAGATTTCAACTATTAGTTATATGTTTGATTTAACATTGAAAAATGATTAAATTAAATTTAAATTTTTTAATGTAACTATTTATAACGCTGAAAATATGGATTTATCACCAAACACATCATTAATAAGGGAAATTATCACTTAAACCAATTTCATGATAGAAGTTTTTGCGTCATATCATCCATGTAAATGATCCTGTCTAGCTATTAAGAAAACGTTTTGTTATAGTTGTATACGTGTATGTCAAATGTTATTGCAGTAATAAAGTTACAGTAATTAAAATTACAAAGTAACCGATTTCTCCCATCTACAATTCCAACTGAATTGGGTAGAAGCATTATTGCATAGGCCGTGGCAAGTACCAAGGTACCCAGTACAGCCTTGTCTGGTAGGAATTGAAATTCAACTAATTCTTTTCCTTTGGCCATAATGATTTTTAAGTCTATTAACTGAAATGGAAATAAACAGAGTGTTGGTTTGTCTATTTTGTTGCCCAAATCAACATCACGGGTGATTCTTCTTCTACGCTTGTGTTGTGTGTCTCCCTCCCATCCCATGTGCTCATTGTTTAATTTGAAGACCCCCAAAGTCCAAAGAGAAACACTGTTTGAGACAGAAGGGATGCTCAAACATGAAATTAAATGACACAAGGTGAATTCAAAAGGTGTGTGATAGTGACATGCATGTGAGAAACAAGGAAAAGTCATTATTTTATTATATTACTTAGGGTGTGCACTTCAGTTATGTGAGTTATTAATTAGTATATTTTATTTTTCTATATTTTGAGGTACCTTTAATCAATTATATTTATCCAGCCATGCTCGTTCTGAATTGTGATGTAGCACTCACTGGTCCCTCTCTGTTTCTTTCTTTATACTGTTTGATGACAGGATCCTTTATTTATAGATACATATCAATGATCAAAAGAGTAATGATATACAGTTTTTCAGTTGGAACAAGCAACGGTACTGAAGAATCTCTTTTCTCCTTTATTTATCCTCTGCGCGCGTTAACAGACTAGTTGCAACTCGGGAATCTTGAATCACACTTTTTCAGTTTCTCTGCTGCCTATTGGGGCCAAGAACAGAATACTAAATTAACTAATATAATAAAAACAAAATCTGTGATAAAATAAATCAAACCTGAATGATTATTATTAAAGTTTTCATTATAAATTTATTGAATTATGGAGTGGTAATGGTATTAAGTGGAGTCATTTCAACTATCGTGTGGAAAAATGCATCCCAAACAAGTTGCAGTTTTGCAATTGTAGATAAGGAGGCCCCTATGTTTTTGAATGGTGTTATCCTTTTCATATTGTTAAGATTTGTCATATATATTAATTTTTCTTCTTCCATTATTGGAGATTAATGATAAGTACTTAGATTCTCTTCACGGGTTGATTGTTTTCTGGACCATTGTCAAGATAAAAATGGATGGTCAAGATATGCTGATAACCAAATGGACACTAAAATTATATTGTTTTTATGCTAACCACCTTTTAAAAAGTTGATTCCAGATGTTCATTGTAATCAATGCAAATTAGGATGTTCAAATTCAACTTAAACAACCACATCCTTAATCTCCCAGATAAAGATTTTACAATTATTATTATCAGGAATTCAGAGCAGTATGCCTACTTAATTCCATGGTCGAGTTGTATCTTTCTCTCTCTCTTTTTTTTATTTCCTCAATCAAATGTAGTTGGAAAAAAAGTAATACTTTTTTATTGCAAAGTTGTAGTTGTTGCTTCAAAAATATTGAATCCTTTAGCCAAAACACCACATCAAACGATACTGTCAACTCTGGCGCATTTCTTTTCCACTTCCAATGCCCAGATTTTTTTCAAAGATTTAATAAACATATACAAACCAGAATGAGTTGAATATAATAAGTACAATATTGTAATGATATTGGAGAACTTTAATACATGGTGGTTCCTCTGTAATCTTTTTGCTTTCAAATACACGGACACCCAAGTCCAAAGTGAGTTGTTTTATATTTTATCAACTAGCACAGTACTCGTGCGCATTCGCACGAGTGACGTTGAGTTGCTCGTAATGTTTATTTTTACATATACTATTAAATTTTTATAATAAAATTAACTTACGATATAATCATATATATCAATTGGTGGAATTTAACAAATATATTGTTATCATATTTATAATAAATAATACTTAATACATTATTAATATAATTATAAATTTAAAATATATTGAGATTACATCCCACAATCGAATCATATTAAACCTATATAAAGTGTATGAAAAAAATCATTGGTGGGAGAGTTAACTCGACCATTATGTGGATGTTCACAGAATAAATAGGACTGTCTCATGTAGAAAATACTTGGTGTTCTTAAAAAATCACGTTATTGAAATAAGAATAAAAATATCTTAAAAATAAACTAAGAAAAAATCTAGTTGAAAAGATGTGAGAATAGGAATGAATAATAAAAGAAATTATTTAAAAGGAATAATAAAAAATAGTAAAAGAAATTATTTAAATATAATAATAATAACCAAATAAAATTAATGTGTGATTAAAAAAAATAAAAAAATGGTAGGAGAAGGATTGGCTCACGTGGAGGATATCCGTGGTTAATAAAACATCAATTTACTCAAATGAGAATAAAAAGTAAAAAAAAAACTCAAGTGAGAAAACGTGACGCGTGTATTGCTGAAAAATTTTTAAGACAGAGTAAATAGACAAATATAATAGATAAGAAAGATAATAAGTGGAAACATTAATGAATGAGATAGAGAGATAAATGATATATTGGAAAAGACACTTCAAATTTAAAGTAAGACTATCTCCCATGGAGGATACCTGTAGACCATGGTTCATAAAAAAATCACTTTACTAAAATGAGATTAAGAAAAACTCAAGTTAGAAAACATAACATGTATATTGTGGGAACAATTTTAAAATAGAGATAAAATAGATAAAGAGAATAGATAAGAGCGATAATGAATTAAAACATTAATAAATAAAATAGAAAGATAAATGATATATTGGAAAAGACACTTCAAATTTAAAATAAATTAACATATTTAATGTAATTAGGAATAGATGATGTGAGAAATTGTTTTAATATATCAATAATAAAAAGAAAATTTAAGTGTGAAAAAAGGGGGGAAAAGTAGGAGCAAGATTGTCTCTCCTGAAAGATACTAGTGGTTCATTAAAAAATTACTTTTGTAATGTAATAAATTAATAAAAACGAATAATGAGACAAAATATAATATAACAATAATAAAAAAAGAAAATGAAAGTGTGATAAAAATAACAAAAGAAAGAAAAATTTAAAATGGTAGGAGTACGACCACCTCCCGTAAAGAAAACTTGTGGTTCATAAAAAAAATCACTTTATTGGAATGGTAATAAAGAAATTAAAAAAAACGCAAGTGAGAAAACCGTGAGAATAAACAATTTTAAGAAAATTGTCTCATGAGTAGGATACCCGTAGATAGAACTGTGATTCGTAAATAAATTTACTTTAATAAAATGAGAATAAAAAATTAAAAAAACTCAAGTTAGAAAACGTGACATGTGTATTGTGGGAATAATTTTAAGATAGAAAGTAAATAGATAAATAGAATAGATATAAAAGAGATAGTAATTTAAAATAGATTAATAAGAACGGATAATGAGAAAAATATTTTAATATAAAATAATAACAATAATAATAAAGAAAATGAAAGTGTGATAAAAAATAATAAAAAATATAAGTGTAAGCAGTAGGACTGTCTCCCATGCATGATACTCGTGGTTCATAAAAAATCAACTTTACTGAAGTGAGAACAAAAAAAATAAAAAAAAACACAAGTGAAAAACATGACATATATATGTTTTTTAGTAACCAAACAGATAAACAGAAATTGATAAGGAGAGAAACTGTTTACTATAATAGTAATAATAAAAAAAATATATTGAAAAAAAAACTTTAAATTTAATATAATTGAACACTTTATTGTATTTCTTAATCTGTATTTTTATGTAATAAAACTGATAAATAGCAATGGATAATGAAAGAAAGTATTTTTAATAATAATAAAAAAATAAATGTGTGATATAAAAAAAATAAGAGAAGGACAAAAACGAGAGAATGACAACAAAAACAAAACAATAACCATTAGATATGAAAAAAAATAAAAAGGAAAAAAAAGATGAGAGAGGTGCCTGACAAAATATTCCTTAAGTTTTGAAAACATAAAAACAAATTAAAAAAGAGAAAAGAAAAAAAGAGCGAACCACACGTATAAATTGAGCTAACTCTTTTCTTTAAGTACAATAGAAGATTACTATTTGATGTATTTAGTTAACTTCTAACAGTTATTGTAAAATCAACATGTGTGTTTGGTTTCAGTCATTTGATGTTGAAACAGGTAAAATTCGATTTCCTAAAGTAATTATTTCTAGTGTTGAAAGCATAAATTTACTACATTTCAACATTAAACCGAAACATACTTGATATGTGATACTAGTATATTTATACATTCATGTGTCCTCCTATGCATTGTCAAAAATCAACTACCCTAATAACTTAAGTTATGGGGTGGAGGACACATAAATGAATATATTCTAACACATTCCCTTATACAAAAGTTCATTGAACTTGATGTGTGAACAATACACCTGAGGACACATGTGGTACATACTATAGAGTATTGAGGATATCTATGGTCATACAAATTAACAAAAAAATCAGCAATAAATACGTACTTAAACTTATAATATATCAATATTGTACCATAATACTAGCTATATATCAACTCCCTTAATTAACAAACACACATACCCACTCTCTGTGTCGAGTTTATTCAAATTTGGAATTCAATTTGGGTACTATGACCTGTCCTTTGCTGGCTGCAAAGTGTTAAAACAAAAGTAAGCATTTTGTCCATTACTTTATATAGAAACAATAATATCCTTAAATTTTTGCAATTCATTAGCTAATATGTATCATTTATCCCTTTCCTTGTCAAGATATGTAAATGTAGGAAGCCTAGCTAGGTAGAATGGAGGCAAGGCAACCTATACCTTGAGTTTGAGTATCTGTGTCCGGCGTGGTGGTCCCTTTGGTTAGGCTTTACAACCAACAAAATGCTGTGACTATGATATATCCCCAGTCCCCACCAAGTCCAACCAGATCTCCAACTCCAAGGCATTTTCCTACCTCTTTGGATTGTTGCGTTTTGGACCTCAAATTAATATTCTTTCAATTCATAATGTTCTTAGCAAAGACACATGCAATAATATATATATATATATATATATATATATATATATATAACTCCAAAACGAAGTCCAGCTTTCTCTTGTAAATGGAATATTAATGAATGTTGCAACTTAAGTTCTGCATTGTCTTCATCACAGAGCCTTGATTGTTTCGGCTTAAATATAATCATGAGAAACAGAGCCCAAATCAATGGTACTTTAAAAAAAATATATATATATTTTCTGTGATCTTAAGGTTTGGTGAAATGGCTTCTCAATCTCTCCTGCCATTAGTCCTCGAGATTGAAAATTTGGATCGGGCAAGATGACAAAGTTCAGGCACAACAACATTGGTCTGATGTCTGATCAAATGACAAATTATGTGCGAACAAACAACATATAAGGAAGTCACGAGTCTAATAATCAATACAATTTGTTTTAGTTCAATCAGCCATTGTCTATTTTTCTCAATTTATATATCAAAAGAGCATGATGCTTTGGGTTTGACATTTGAACAATTTACTAATATTTAATATTTTTTTCTAATTTTTTCAAATTTGAAGATGTTCAGTCTGGTTGCCAAGGTGGAGTGCTCTTCTCGAAGCTGGTGAACTTTGTTCGGTTCAACCGTTCAACAAACCCATTTTTCATTCATTGATAGATTGCTCAAGGATTTTATACATGAGATCGAGAGCAACCACTTTCTTTGAATTTCAGCTTTCAAGGCACAAACCACTTTACTATATATTTCTTAAATTTGATATTAATGTCGTCCTCTTTAGTTAAACTTCCATCGTTCCAGAGTGTGAGATGTGTACATGTTAGAAGCGATTTATATGAGATCTATTGAGAGAGCTATTTTTTGGATATGCAGATATTCTCAACAAATAATGGGACTAGTTGGGATGAAATTTCTGCATAAATACTTTTAGGTGAAAAAAAAAATATAATAAATCAAATATGTCAAATGTATTTAACTTTTCCATATGTTTAAATTAGTCTTTATAACCCACCTAGTCTAAAAGCTCTCCTATTTAACTTCTCCGTAAGTAACTAATTTCAACTTATAGAAAAGTTAAATTCATTTGACCTCTTTCATTCATTCTATTTTTATCTTCTAGAAGAAGTTCTTCTGCAGAATTGTATCCAAACTGAACCTGAGACTAGTTCCTTTTGTGGTGAGACTAGGGGTGTTCATGGAACGAGTTTTGCTTGTCCCTAACCCGACCCTAATTTTTTATCGGGTCAATTCTATGGAGCCAAACCCGTCCATAGACCCGATGATGTACGGGTCCAAGTAAGCCTGGGTCTGAATAGGACATGACCGGGTTGACCCGATATATAAGCTAAATATAATCATGAAATGACCATATAACAATGTTCAAAAAGAAAATAGTTCATACAGTTGGTAAATATATTGCATACAATAGAATTACTCTTAATATAGGCATTATTTTTTACTTTTTTTAAAGTTGGGGACATTACTAAAACAAAAATAACATTATATCATTACATAACTTTACGTATAGAATATATTTTTAAAGGTAGATAGAGGAATCTTAAACTCAAAAACCCTATTTAAATGGGAAAAAATAAGGTTACAATTTTACATAATAGAAAATTAAAAGTAATAAATATTATATTTATATATAAAGGACGGTTCGGATAACCCGAAGGTTAACCTGAACCCGTCCTCAACCCGATGTCGGGTCAACAAATAAAACCCAATGAGATCTGGTTTGTTTCTTTACTTTCTTGTAGGACAGGAATAGACCCGGCCCGAGGAAAATATATTGGAGCATGTCAAAGGGACATATCAGGGATTGAAGACCCCTAGGTGAGACATAGAAACAATTGAAGTGGTTAATTTTTACCTCATCTGAAAAGTTTTTTTTTTTTCATACACATCACAAAAAATGGAACCTTAATTATCAGTATATTTAAGGACATAACTATTTATCAATTAGGTAATCACCAAAAAAAAATCTATCAATTAGTAGCTATTTTTATTTATGAATGAGCAATTCATATCTTTTAAATCTATAATAATTTTGTTGACATTAGCTACGGTTAAAGATATAAAATAGAATTTTTTAATGAAAAATTATTAAAAATATAAAACTGCAACAAATATATATGTGTCTTTAAATAAAAATTTTCTAGTTTTATATTTTAAAGATTGATATTAATAAAATCGGTAAATCAATTCAGGCGCTCCAGAAAACAAATATCTTTAGTCTTTTACCGGCTGAGAAATGTCAATCTGCATTGGAATTTGGAAGTGAATGAATCTAAATAAAAAATAAAATAAATTACCAAAAAAAGAATTAAAAATAAAACAAAACTTTTGATTTAACCTAATTTTAATTTCAAACGACCATAGTTAATTTATACACTTGTTAAGCTTGCAAATTATTTTGTCCTTTTATAAGTACCATTAAGTATTATTTCAAAATAAAATTGTATTTATTTTAAATAATAATTAATTTTTTATTTACTAGTGTAAATTAATTAAATAAATTCAAATTAATATTTTACAGCTTGAATTATATAAATAAATAAAAATACATATTAACCAAAATAATTCACAATTGATGAGGCAAAACTCAAATTATATGGCCCGCATGCATTTAATCTAACCTTCCGGGCTCACACTGCACTGCTACCTGTGACAGTCACAGAGGGTCTCACAAATTTAAAGCACTGCCAGTCAGGAAGGACAGCAAATTAATGCCTTCACTTCACAAATGGTTTGGTTTGGTTCGGTTTAGTTGAAAAAAATGGTCCATTCTCTGTTACGCCTGTACTGTAGCTGACTGAATTTTTTTAGGAATCTGATCTGACAGTTCCTGCTTGTTACTTTTAAGTTTGGATTTTTTTTTTGTCGAAAATTTCATAAATTAATCATAGATGAGGGCCCAATAGCCCAAATAGAAACAAGGGCCAACTAAAGTGGCAACTTTACAAAGTATCCAATAACAAAGTATCCAATTAATCAAACGCCTAATCCAAAGATTGACAAATGGACAGTATGGACCCAAAAAAAAAAAGACAATATGGACCAAAAAGAGAAGATTGACAAAAAAAATAAGTCTAATCTAATACTTTATAGCATTGAGGATAAACGTGCCTCCAGCTCTAAAAAAAATTGCAAATCTAAAAAAAGCACTTTTTATATATAATAATAATATATATATATATAATAAAAAGATATGTAGGAATAGATGGAAAGAAGTGTGAAATAAAAAAAAAGAATGTGATAAAAAAGAAAGAAAAAATAATATTGTGAAAAACATTATAGAAAAGTGTGATAAAAAGTAATATAACTCTTTCAAAACGAATGTGATGGCCGCCCAAACAAGAAAAAAACGCAGTACTTTCTTAATTAAAATTTTGATAATCTTTTTATTCTTCAATTAATAAATTTTAAAATAGAAAAAAATAATCCTACATATTAGTTATGTTCATTTTAATGGAACGTATACCAAACAAGGGTTTGGAATTTTTTACTATTTTATGTTAAAATTTCATATAATTTTATTATGTTAAAATTTTTTATTTATTTCTTTCTTTGCTAATATTAAATGAATGATGTTTTATTAAATTTTGTAGATATTTAGAAAAAAATATAAATATAAAATTTTAATATGAAAAGATATAAAAAATTTTATATTAATGTTGTATATCCATTAAATCAATATCTAAAAGCAAGTAAGGTGAGGATGTGATGTTTTAATTTATTTTTTTTTAGTTTCTACTTATGAAATGTTGGACTAGTTTCTACTTGTGAAATCGTGGACTCATTCCCACCGTTTATTATGGGGTCTACTCTATAGATTAGGTTCCATTCCACGGCATTGGGCCACAGCGAGGGAATTAATATGTGTCACAGTGAGGGAGGGTGTACCCTTTTTTTATGCCTTCTCAGTGGGCGTTTTGAAGAGTGGGTCAGTACCACATGTTACTAAGACAGTTCCAGACCTGTGTTTGATTTGGAGAATCACCAGCCCAACTTGCGTCCACTGCACTGCAGGTGCTCCCCCGCTCAATTTTTATTCCTCTGTTGACAAAAAAAAAAAAACTTTATTCCTCTATTAACTATTAATCCCTTCTCTTATTATATTGGATGAGCTTATAATAGAAACATTTTATTTTATTCAGTCAAACAAATTTTAGTTCTCCACTATTTTTTTTTATATTTTTTGGTTACTGATCTTAAATCTTTTGACTTGGGACGAGGATTTGAATAGAATCAATAGTTTAATTAGTATATATATATTGTACATGTAAAAAAAATTGCACTGTCATTTAAATGGGGTATAATCAGGATTTTTTTATTAGGGGCCGGATTAAAATATTCTATTTAGTCATTTATACAAGATTCTTTTGATGATTTTATTTAGTCATTTTATTAAGATTTTTTTACAAATTTTTAGGTGTATTTCATATTTTTTTTATCTTTGCCCTACAATTATTGAACATTTATAATTTTTAAGTTTGTTAATGTGGAAAATACAATATTGTTTGACTGACAAAAAAGGTATCGAAAAATAAGACTTACAATATAATAAGGGTAAATTTGAAAGTTGCTGATTTTTTTAAACTAAAATATTAAAACATTTTTTTTATTTTATTATCTAATCCTAAAAGTAAAATTCAAATCAAATCAAAGAAAAATATTTTTTATTCTTATAAATTTTTTATTTTTTATCATGCAGTTCTAAAAATCACATTCAAATAAAACACAAACTTCCTTAATTTTGAATCAAACCTTATAATATATAAATAAGAGAAAACAATTAATATAAAGAACATATAGAAAAGGAAATAAGGAAAATTTTAAAATTTTAGAAAAATAAAAAATAGTAGTGAACGAATTATGAAGAAATAATACTATAAAATTTACAAAATATTTTGGGGTTTTTTTTTTTTGCTAAGCAATATTTTGGAGGGTTAGATTAATAATTAATAAAATATTTTATATGAAATTTATATAATTGGTAAAAAGATTAAAAAAATTTGGAAGGAGTCATAGCCCTTGCAAGCCGCTTGGCTATGCCCATGAGTATGAGGAAATATTGTTAAACTTGATGGAATAGCTAGGGATCAAAATTGGACTTGAGCATAAATGGATAATAATTGTATGTCATAATTATCTTATATATAATAATATGTAATTAAATCTTAGTTGTTCCATTACATAATTTTATTTTTGTTAATGGTTTAGTTTAATAATGTTAATTATTACTGTATTATTTTTCTATTATAATTTTAACTTTCACGTTTACTCTAATATATCGGAAATAAAAACATGCTCATATATGAAAATAGAAGTATATTTAAAAATAAAACGTACAATTTAATTTTAAATATCATTACATGTAACCTTTTTTTGGTAAGGTGGGAAATACAGAAAAACAAACAAAGAAAACAAATTAACAAAATAGATCCCTAGCTAAGCAATTAAAAACTTCAGTCGGGGCATCCTTCCAAATACGCCAGCTCCAGCTCCTATTAACACCTAACTTGGCAAGACAATTAGGAGGTTCATTTCCTTCTCTTCTAATATGATTAAAAGTCACCTCCCAGTCTCTATCCAGCATGCCTTTAATTTGCAGAACAATCCTAGGAAAAGGATGGAAATTATGGTCAGAAATACCAGTAACAACGTTGACAGCTTCAAGAGCATCACTTTCACAAACAAGCTTGCGATATCCATAGGCCCAAGCAACCTCTAGACCATTACGAATTGCCAACAACTCCGCAAGATGAGAGGATCCTTTGCCTTCATTTGATGAAAATCCAACAAGTCAACTTCCTTGGTCATCACGTAGGAGACCACCAGTACCCATATCTCCCTGCGTAGAACCCCTGCCATCTGAATTCAGTTTAACGAAACCTGTTGGAGGAGGGCTCCAGAAATGAGAAGGCCAAATATCTGGATTAGTGGTCATATTAGAGAAATCAGATTCCAGAATTTTTATCCAGCTAACCACTTGAGCAACAGGCCAAATTTTGTGGTCAAATATGTAAGCATTCCTCCACTTCCAAATCCACCAAATTCCAGCAGTAAGGAGCGCCCAATGATCACTATGAATGATGCCAAAAATCCATTGGAACACATTACTATCATGAGAGTGGACATAAGCAGTGAGACCAAGTCTCAACCAAACTTCTTTTGCATGGGGGCAATCTCTCAGACAATGAAAAATATCCTCTTCTTGAGCAGAACAGCGAGGTCAGGCTGCATTAGAAGCCACATGTCTTTTTAATCGCAAGAGATTAGTAGGAAGAACTCCCCGAAGAATAAGCCAAAGAAGCATTTTAATTTTCTCGGGAATATGTAGACTCCAGACCTTTCTCCAAAGAATTGTGTTATCATTCCGCAAAGAATCAGCTAACCAACTATATATTGATGATGCAGTAAGAATGCCACTGCCATTGTGTTTCCAACACCACTTGTCCATGATATTATGCACCAGAACAGGATTCACATTTAGGATTTGGTTTGTAATCTCCAAAGGTAAAGGGGTTGAGATACAATCCAGGTTCCAACCAGCATGAGATATAACATCTTTCAAGTTCAACATTAGATCAGTAGGATGAATGAACTCCAACTGGTCTGATAAAGGACCAATCCCTAACCAATCATCAAACCATAAGGAAGAATCACCTACACCAATTTTAAAATAGAATCCATCCTTTATGATATTGAATGCTTTAACAATACTTTTCCAAATGAAGGAATCTTTCGATCGTGGTTTCACCTGGAATAAAGAAGAACCATGAAGATATTTGTGGTGAAGAACCTGAACCCAAAAACAATCTGCCTCTGACAGCATCTTCCAAGCAAGTTTCCCAAGAAGAGCCATATTGGTTTTCTCAGCTATTCGGACACCCAGACCCCCAGAATTTTTTGGCAAGGTAACAATGTCCCAATTGACTAAATGCCAAGCACGAGACTAGTTACTATTACTAGACCAAACAAAATGCCTAGTTATTCTATCAATTTCAGAACATAAACCAGCTGGAAATTTATGAGTCTGCATAGTATATATTGGGATGGATGAAAGAACAGACTTAGCAAGGCATAACCCACCCGCTCTATTAAGCAAAGAAGATTTCCAGGATGCAAGACGGTTACGAATATTATCCATCACATGCTTGAAACAATGTTTAGTCACTCTGCCCTTAATAAGGGGAAAGCCTAAGTAGGTTCCAAGATCAGACACAATTCTGATTGAAGTTAAACCAGCAAGGTGAGACTTTGTAGAGGCTGTCACTCCTGTAGAACACATGGCTTTGGACTTCTCAAAATTAACCCGAAGACCAGAAGAATCACAAAATCTCTGCAAAGTTTGAGAAATAATTTCCATTTGTCGAAGCACTGCTTTACAAAATAGGAGAATATCGTCAGCAAATAAGAGATGAGAAATAAATGGACCCCCACTTGAGATTTGTATTGGTTTCCAAATACCTCTATTTACTGAGTGTTGGATCAGAAGAGACAGTTTTTCCATGCATAGAACAAACAGGTAGGGTGACATGGGATCTCCCTGTCTGAGACCACGAGAGGGTGAAAATTGCGCAAGTCTCGAACCATTCCAGAGAACGGACAGTTTAACAGATCGAATACAGTTCACAATAAGAGTCACAATGGAGCGGGGGAATCCAAAATCACATAGAGTTCCTTCAAGAAAGTTCCAACCAACACTGTCATAGACCTTTTCAAGATCAATTTTAAAATCCACAGTGCCTTTCTTTGCCTTCGATTTATGCATAAAATGGACCACCTCCTGGGTAACTATTGCATTATCCGTAGTACCTCGTCCAGGTAAGAATCTACTCTAAAGAGGACCAACAAGATCATTCAAAAATGGAGGCATTCTATTAACCAGGACCTTAGTCATGATTTTGTAAATGACATTACAGAGGCTTACAGGTCTGAATTCTTTCAATCTAGTGGGTAGGTCAACCTTTGGGATAAGAACAATAAGAGTATCCGCAAGACCTGGCTCAAAAGAACCATATAAGAAAGCATCCCGAACCATCCTCCAAACATCGGTACCCACAATATGCCAGTACTTTTAAAAAAGACTGGTTGAAAACCATCCGGACCAGGAGATTTGTAAGATTTCATGCTCAGTAGAAACCTACTCATATACAATGGATGATATTTATAGTCAATAAAATAACTTTCAAATTGTCATAATAATTTAAAGCGGAATTTTTTTACTAACAGGTATGTGAAAATTTAAAAGTTCATAAATATTATTACCATTTCATCCACTACTCATTGATATGTTTTTTTTTTTTACAAAAAAAAAAAATGAGGTTTGAATCTAGAACCTTATGTTAAACTACCCAAACCTCCAACTACTAGGCCAACCCTAGTGGATGCTTATGTTTTGATTTGTATAAAATATACTATAATTACATAAAAATACAATGTAATTAGATAAGTCTGCTTTTATATATATGAGCATTATATTATTGTTTCTCATTTGAATTAAAAGTAGTGTCGGTCATATAAGCCTTTTAAGGGGAAAAAAGCGTACATGAATCCAAAGTCATAAGTGCTAGCCATAACAATCAATTACAATTAATTTAGGCCTTCAATATTTATGATTGTACTGTGTCCCTTTATTTCATTCTGTTATAAAAATAAAAAATACTTAAAAGGAATGATAATAAATTAAAATAATATGTATGTCTTTCCATTTCATCGGCAGATAAAAGATTTAAAGCATACATCTCAACATGTCTATATAAAACATTGATCACACTCAATTCTCCACTCATTGCACATATGTATAATATGCATTAAGGGTTTTACATTACCTTTTACCGGTGGATTATTAACTTGCTTGATCATCTTCCCTATTAAAAAATTTTAAGTTTTACATTGCCTATCTATCTATATCTATAAGTCAAATTCACTTGAACACAAAATTGAATATATGTCATTATTACTAAATTTTCGGTGTAACAATTTAAATAATTATTATATTAAGTATCTATTTTAATCATTTTATGACATGATTGTAATGGTTCCCACTTGGTGACTAACTATTAGTAACAATTAATCATGATAAAAAAGTTAATGATTAATTAGTTATTAACTAAATGAATTTTAATAATGGTTTTTAAATGAAAAATAAAATAAAATTTACTAAAAACCTTTTATATTAAATAATTAAATAATTTTTATCATTACATCCATCAAATAATTTTTTTATCTTGGTAGGTGAAAGAAAAAATAAATATAAAAATATTAAAAATGTATAAATAAAAACTTATTGATTAGTTGAAAAACACAAAAAAAATGGTATTTATGAAAAGTTAAAAATAATATACATGCTATTACTTTTCTTAAACTTGCGTATTGTAATGATTTTATAAAAATTAGTCAATGGGAATTGTATCTCCTTTATATAATATTTTTTAAAAAATAAAACTATTGATTTAACTTTAACTCCAACTCTACACCTTTTATTTTGGGAATAAAATAAATTTTTTGTAAATATTTTTTATGTAATGACAATAAATAAAAGTGATGGGTAATCATTAAATTATGTATGGTTATATTTAGTATAACTTATATTTTTATCATGAATAAATATTATATATTGTATTATTAATAAATATTATATATCACAATAAGGATTAAAAAAATTTATTATTATGATGAAGGACAACAACAAATATGTGCATATTTAGTCTGATTGGTAATTCTTTTTATTAATTATGATGAGAATATTTAGTCTGGAAAAACCGTTCTTTTTTTTTTTTGAAAGGAATGATAATTTAATTAAACTGAAAAAGAATTGAGTACATCATCAATAATAGGTTGTGCTAACTCAGGGGGATAATCCTTCACCCAATATTGCTCTCCATAGAAAAAAGCTAACTTTGATAGACTATCAACTACTCTATTTCCACTTCTATGAATGAAAGAAAATTTGCAAAGAGAAAAATTGACCCTAAACAATCTACAATCTTCAACTATGGCACCGAGGTAGGAAAAATCAGATACATTAGAGTTTAGTCTCTGAATACATAATTGGTTGTCAGACTCAAATACCACTCTTGTGAATAAAAGTTGGTGTGCTATCTTCATTGCCCATTGTATACCCATCGCTTCTGCCAACATTGGGTCCTTGATGTTAGATAGAGAGCAAGTTGCAGAAGCCATCACCTGACCTTGGTGATTCCGAAACACAACTCCAAGACCTGCACCCATGTTTGAGGAGACAGCAACATCCACATTTCCTTTATACACACTGATGTCCGGGCAATTCCATTGAGCTTGGCGCTGCTGATTTTGCTGTGCTGGAAATGGCATAGGCTGCTTGTGAGGGAGATTCATTGTTACCATATCCAAGACTTGTGGAAATTCCATCAGCTTCTTTTCAAACACCCATAAATTCCTTCTTTTCCAAATAGCCCACATGGTTGTAAGGATTAAACCGGCTGCATCCTTATAATTTAGATTTAGGAATCTTTGTAGCCAACTTTGGACGCCCAAGTTGTGAGCCCCATTAATTGCAATTCCTAGTTGTGATGCAAACCGGATTGAAGCCACTTGGGGACAATATATTAGAGCATGTTCTGTTGTTTTCTGCGGCTAGAAAAGCTGTTCTTTAAAATGAATAATTTAATGTCATTTTTCATTGTAATTAGTTTTAATTATTTTATTATACTATACAATTAATATAATTTTATTCCTTAATATATTTTTTTATATTTAAGTTACAATAATTTTCACATATTTTTAAAATATTTATCTCATAAAATATTATGGATATACAATATAGATAAAATCGTGCAACGCATGAGTATTATATCTAGTAATATATGAAAACAGACATTGAGAATCTTTAAAAATAATTAAATTAAAAAATATATCATATATATATATATATGTTTGTCTTTATTATTTAACTATTACTATCTCTATTGCTATTTATCTGTCCTATTTAAAGAATTTTTTTCTCTATTTATTTGTCCCATTTGGAAGTTAAAGAGAATATTAATTATTTTTTTTTATTTTTATCATTAATAAGAGAGATAATAAGTAGAATGATTAATGATTAAAACAGAGAGTAATTACTTGGTTTCTATTAAATACTTTTTCCTACTTTTATTTCTTATTTTTATAAAAAAATATATTTTTTATATTCTTTTATTTCATGCTTTTGAAATACTATATTGAATATAATAAAAATGTTAAGGTTTAACGAAAGGGGCGTAGCCGAGGGCGGGTAGGAGCCACGACCCCCCCCAAAAATTTTTAAACTTTTATTAATTATACAAGTCTCACATAAAATATTTTATTAACTATTAATCCGCCCCCTAAATATTTTGTAATTTTTGTAGTATTACCTTTTTATGACTCGTTTGTTATTTATCTTTACAATTTTTAAAAATTTTTAATTTTTATTTTTTTTCTTGTTTCCTTTTTATATATTCTTAATATTAATTATTTTTTATTTAGAGATGTTATGGTGACATTTAAAATTAAAGAAGATTTGTCACAACAAAAATTAAAGAAGATTTTATTTGATTTGAATGTGATTTTTCAGAATTGTACGATGAAAAAATAATAATTTGAAAAAGAATAAAAAAGGAATTTTCTTTGATTTGACTTGGATTTGATTTTTAGAATTAGGTAATAAAATAAAAAAGATTAAAAAAAACTTTATCTTGACTTGATTTCAATTTTAGTTTAAGGATACGGAAAAAAAGATTTGGAATAATTCTTTTATTTAATGTATTTTCTTTTAAGATCAGATGATAAAAAAGAAAAAAAAAATCCTTATCTTAATTTCATTTAAATTATTATAATATAATATTTTTTTTCAAGTGTTATAAATATTTGATTGAGATGTTGACTTAACAGATTGAAAGATAATATCAATCATTTACAGAGAAATTGTTGAAAAGTTTATTTTTAATACATTAATGGAAAAAATTTACCACTATAAACGAACAGGCAATTTTATTTAAATAATATTTATTTTTTATTTAAAATATATATTATTTTTATTATTTTTTTAATACTCTTTTCACTCCTAAAAAATTAAGAAAAAATATTTTAATGTATTAGTTTTTAAAATTTTCCTACAACTTCCAAATTTGCCTCTATTTTAACTTTTAAGTCAAACTCTATTTGTTTCCTCACATTAAATAATCTGAAAATTATAAATATTTAATTATTGTGAGGGATAAAGATGAAAAGGAATAGCAAAAGCTTCTAAATTTTATTTATCAAAAAAAAAGCTTCTAAATTTTTGTATAGGGTCTTAGAAAAAACCAAATAAAGTTATCAAAATAGCCATGTAAAAAAGTTGGAAGAATTATTTTATTTTAGTCCCCCAATGATAAAATCATGGTTATACAATGTAAGTGCAAAAATGTTTTATACTATTATCCAGTGACACGTTATCATATCATTTAATAAATATGACATATCATGTAATATTAAACTCAATTAATAATATGACTGTATAATATTTGATGATAGTGTAAATTATTTTAGGCCAAAAGTGTATATCCATTAAATCTAAAATATTTTTTTATTATATTCTCTATGATTTATACAAAAATAAATAAGATAAAATATAAATAAAATTAGATAATTTATAATTAAAAGGGTAAGGAAATATAAACAAAAAATATATTTTTTAAAAAGGCAAAAATGTCATTAAATGGACAAGAGACATGCCGTTTATACAACTACCATATATAATAGTTCATATAATACATTTTTTTTTTTTCACTTTATATCTATCAATCACATCTCATTTTTTTTTTTATTTCCATATTGTATGATATTGTTGTAGAAGTTGATTTTATAAATACCATTTCTCAATGGACAATTGTGACCGTAATCTGTGGGCGGCGACAGTGTGGCCTAGGGCGCCGCATCACGTGAGGATAGGGAAGCTTTGTCGTTGCTCGCTAAGGCATGTATGCCTTTGAAGATCGATGATGCCCCATTTTCATTTTTCAAGAGTCTGCCTCTGTAACTCTGTTACTGGCAAATAAAGTGCTACTCCAACCTTGACCTGACCACCAATAACATTAACGGACCAGACCAGCTGTTTTCTGTAACAGCACAGGAGGCCATGAATGGCAGATTGAGGTAGTGGTTACTTGATGATTTTGAACATCAATTAATTAATCTGTGTGAATATTAAGCATGGATTACTCTCGAGAATCAATTTTAAATTATAGTACTAATGTCTTATGAAATCTTATATTAAGCATAAGAAGAAGACATTTTTATATAAGATTAGCAAAAAAAAGAAAAAAAAAATACAAAAAGCAAAAAGTGCCCCTATAAGGCTATAATTTTTCTTGTAGGTGTCTTGGTTGAATAATAAATTAAGAAATTCTGGTCAAAAAAGACAATGCCTCAACGTGAAGAAAACTAATATATTCTAATAGGATTCGGCTTAATCCATTCTAATATGTAATAATGAAAATGATAGACGATTACGTGCATCGAATATTAAACTCAGGGTGCACATGTAATGGTACAAAGAATGATTTTACTGGATTCCTATAAGATAAGTCAAAATAGAAATTTTCTTTTCTTTTCAAAATTCATTTTTAAAAAAGAAGAAAGAATAAAATAAACAATGCAATTTGCTTTCAACTAATATGATTATAGTTAACAAAACAATCTTGTGTGTAATGTGTGAGTGAAAATATATTTTTATATAATTAAATTAAATTATTATATATTAATTTTTTAAATTAAAAAATTAAGAACTAAAATAATTTTTAAATTGTGATCCTAGATTATATTTTATAGTTGAAATATAATTTATATTATTATTGATATAATTAAATAAATTAAAATCACAATATCAAAAATAAATACTTGTATTAAATATAATGATTAGAATAGAAAATGAGATAGGAGAAGATTTTGAATTTTAATAAAAAAATTATTTTTCAGAGATATTTTTATAAAAATCATAAGTTAATTTATATTTAGTTATACCATCAAATTAAAAAAAAAAGCTTTTAACATTCTCTCTCTACTATTTTATTAATTATTTTGAAAATAACTTTTAATTATATTAAGAATTTTCTATTTTTTTGGATTTTGATTATTTTTAGAATTTGAACCGAACATATTAAAATGTTTTAAAAGTGATATTTTTAAAAAAATGATCATTTTAAAAATTAATTACAAATAAACACACTCTTAATCATTTATATATGTCTTATAAAAAGGAGTGAATTATAGTGGTGTTGATAATCAATACTACATCCGGTGCTATTTATACGAAACATATCCTTAATATTAAATAGTTAAAATAGTGGCAAATTTACTCTCAATTAAAGTCATAGTTAAAGTACTATTAGAGTAATGACTCGTGCTCCAATAGTTGGTCATTGAAAATAACGTAATACATTTACTATCATCGAAAATAAGTGAATATAGGTGCCGTTTGGAAATACAGCTTATTTAAGTACTTATAACATAAGCTCTTATTTAATAAGCACTTAATGAATAAGCTCTTAAAAAAGCAGATGAAAATTGAAAATGGTGCAATGTACTTAAATTCTCCATAAGCTATTCTATAAGTTATTCTCAGGAGTTTATTGAAATAAGCTACAAACAGCTTATGAGCATGTCATAAGCTCTTTTCATAAGTTTACCCAAACAGTTATATAAGTGCTTATGTCATAAAATAAGCTCAAATAAGCTCTTCCAAACAACACTATTGAATTTTGGACCTGGGCCTAACTCAACCCCAAAAGCTAGCTTGTAGGGTGAGGATTGTTCAAGGCTTATATACCACAATTTGGACATCTGGAGCATGGACAACTATATAGGTGGTGGCCCAATAACAACAGATCATCTAGGATGGGCTCTGATACCATCTTAGATTTTGGACCTGGGCCTAACTCAACCCCAAAAGCTAGCTTGTAGGGTGAGGACTGCCCAAGGCTTATATACTATTAAATGGCCTTATCACTAGTCAATGTGGGACTTTCCTACACACCCCCTCATGCGCCTTATCACTAGTCAATGTGGGACTTTCCAACACACCCCCTCATGCCCAGGGCTGGACATCTAGAGCGTGGACACATCAAGGGGTGGGGGCCCAACTAACAACGGATCTAGGATAGGCTTTCATACCATATTAAATTTTGGACCTGGGTCTAACTCAATCCCAAATGCTAGCTTGTAGGGTGGGGATTGCCCAAGGCTTATATACCACAATTTGGCCTTATCTCTAGGCAATGTGAGACTCTAACACACCCCCTAAAAGCTAGCTTGTTGGGTGAGGATTGCCCAAGGCTTATATACCACAATTTGGCCTTATCTCTAGGCAATGTAGGACTCTAACACACCCCCTCACGCCCAGGACTGGACATCTGGAGCGTGGACAACTATATGGGTGGCGGCCCAATAACAACAGATCATCTAGGATAGGCTTTGATGTCATCTTAGATTTTGGATCTGGGCCTAACTCAACCCCAAAAGCTAGCTTGTAGGGTGAGGACTGCCCAAGGCTTATATACTATTAAATGGCCTTATCACTAGTCAATGTGGGACTTTCCAACAAGCACCATAGTAGATTAGTAAATTAAAAATATAAAAGGAATTTTATAATCAACTAGCGGAAAGACCGGCACGATAGTGCCTGTCTATCCACATTTTTTATTTTGGGGGAAATTTATAAATTTTGTTTATATGTACTTAAATATAAATATAATTAATTTGTGTGAATTAATTAAAATCATATACTACATATAAATTTAAATTAAATTAATAGTAGTGTTAAATGTGTTCTTTATTTATAATTCTTATTTTTGTTTAAATTTTGTTTAGGCATATTTTTTTGGAAAAATATGTAAAATTTGTTTATTTACATTTTCAAATACATCTTATAAGAATGAGATTCTGATGTAAATTTGAATTAAAAATAAAGATTATAAAGAAAAAACGATTAGAAATTGTTATTGAAACTATGGATTACAATCATTAGATTAATTTAGATCAATATCCTATTTTAAATCTTGATATAATAATAAATGATAATAAAACACAATCAAACTATTTAGTATTAAGTGATACTACTATTTAATTTGTATAAAAAAATCTTAAAAATTCAATGATAAGGATAATATTTTAAATTAAAATTTTTAAAAAATAAAGATTAAAATCAAAATAGGAAAAAGTAGAATTCAGGATTAGAATTTGAATTATAAAAATGGGTAAAATATGTTTTTGGTCCCTGTAAAATAGGCAAGTTTTGCTTTTAGTCCCTATAAAATTTTTCTTTAGTAAAGCGTCCTTCCAATTTTTTTTTTGCAATTAGTCCCTCCCTTCAATTGACGTGTGTCAGGTGCTGACGTTGCACGTTTTCTCTCTCCTAGATGTTTAATATTGTATTTCTGGCGGTCTTAAACCACCAGAAACATACACCCCTACCATTTCCCCCACCCCTTCTTCTCCCCCTCCCCCTTCTCCCTTCCCGCAAAAACTACCCACCCACCCACCCACCCACCCACCCATTTTTCTTTGTTCCTCCTGGATCTATCATAATGGAGCTTTACAACCCTTTCTCTGTTTCCTCCATCGCCTCCTTCTTCCTCTTTTCAAATTAGTAATTAAAAGATTGAGTTCTAACAACAACTCCACTACCAATTTACCACCAGGACCAAGGATTCTCCGATCCCTCTCATAGGAAACATACATCAAATTCTAAGCCCAATGCCTCATCACCGCGTCAGAAATTTGGCAGAGAGGTATGGACCCTCAGGGCATCTGCACCGCAAGGTGCTTACCCAAATTGTCTGACACAAAGCATAACAAAGAAGCATTTCCAGCGATGGAGTGCAAATTCCGTTGGCTTAAATAAGCACTCCATTTTTCTGACTTAGCAACAACTTTTGGATGCATTTTTTACTTTTTATTTTTAAATTAAAAATTTATAATATATAAATAATAAGTAATGTGTAATTGTAGGACCCATTTAAGATATGTGAATAGTAAAGAAGTGAGGTCCAGGGATGGATATGAGAGGGTTTTAATAATAATTTAATGATATATAATGGTGGGACCCATTTAAGATATGTGAATAGTAGAAAAGTGGGGTGCTGGAGTGTAAATGGCCTTAATGCACCTAAAACTAGGAGAGGCTGCAGGAAGCTTGGAACCAGTGGAAAGGTGGCAGGAAGCGAGCTTGCACACCAAAGGAGAAGGGGGAGCTTGTGGGATGTGAAGGGGGAGCTCCGTGGAGAGCTTATGCGAATGCAATGCGAGATTGTTTATTTAAAAAATAAAATAGAAATGAGGAAAGTATCAGAGACGAGAATCGAATTGGGATGTTGTCTGAAAAAGCTGCGCATAAGCCAAAAAATTTAACTTTATTTTAAAGCTTCTTTTTCATATAAAATAAAGGGTAAAATATGTTTTTGATCCCTGTAAAATAGACGAGTTTTGTTTTTAGTCCCTATAAAATTTTTCTTTAGGAAAACGTCCTCCTAAATTTTTTTTTGCAATTAGTCTCTCCCTTTAATTGGCGTGTCACGTGCTGATGTGACACGTTTTTTCTCTCCTAGGTGTAAATTAATGTATTTCTGGCGGTCTTAAACCGCCAGAAAGCTAAACATGACCCCCAGAAAATTATACACGACAGTGCAATGACATGATGCTTAACGCTATACCCGTATCTTTCCAGTTCCATCCAAACAGACTGCCATTATAGGACAAAATACAAAATTATCATATTTGAAATCAAGTTACAAATTTATGCATTTGAGACAATCTTTACTCTTTACAACACAATAGTTTCTGCTATGCTGTCTATAATGAACAACTCAACCAATTCAAACAAGCAGCACCTAATAATGTCTATCCTTCAGTATTACATTATTTTAAAGCATACAAATATGAGGCATATTCAGAACAGTAATCAGTCAAAACAATATCCATTGCAAGAGAAACAAACAAGGGGTGTTTGTGTGGAGCTAAAATAAGGAGAATTTGAGATAAAGAAGTAACATATTAATCTTCTTCTAAAATGACCCCCACTATGGTATCCCATAAATTAGAATTATGAGGAGAAAAGCAAACAAGGGGAAGGTTGGTGGTTGTGGTGAGAGTGTGGGGAGGGGAGAAGAAGGGGTGGGATAGAAGGGGAAACGATATTTAATTTTCCGGCAGTTATGTTTAGCTTTGTGGCGGTTTAAGACTGCCAGAAATACATTAATCGACACCTAGGAGAGAGAAAATGTGCCACATCAGCACATTACACACCAATTAAAGGGAGGGACTAATTGCAAAAAAAATTTTAGGAGGACGCTTTACTAAAGAAAAATTTTATAAGGACTAAAAGCAAAACTCGCTTATTTTACGGGGATCAAAAATATATTTTACCCTAAAATAAAAGCTCCTTTAAATGTTTAAGAGCTTCTTTAAAAACATTTTTGGCTCAACTTTTACTTTTAAGTGACTTATAAGTCAAATTTAAGTTGTGTCGTAATTAGGAAACAAATCATAATAATTATCTAGAAATATGGAAACTACTAATCCTAGGAGATATTATATAATTAAACATAATCTTAATGGATATTCTTAAGATATTATATATATTATTCTAATATCCTAACAATTTTTATAAATAGATGAAACCTACAAAATTTCATAAAATTTAAAAATTATTTGATATTTCATCAAATCATTTTAGTTTGATGTACAATATACTTTTAAAATATAAGTAAATATCATCTCTAAGATCATATACCTATAAATGTCCAATTGATCTAAAATTTGGTGTGCATAATCATCATATTAATATCACATCATTTAACGGTTAGATTTGTTAAATTCACATTATACAAAGAATTATTAAGTAGAGTAACTTTGTCATAGTTATTCTTGAAATACGTTTATCCCCACCCATTTATTAAAATAAATAAAATTTAGAACATTAAGTTTATGTTAATCTATTATTTGTTTTTTAAATTTTTAGAAATGAAAAAATAGAGAATATTAATTAGAACACAAATTTTAACCTCTTTTTTTCTCATTCAATATCTACAAATATGCTTTTATAGAGATAGAAAGAGAGGAGAAATAAGTAACAAATATAATGAATGATTAGATGTTATAGAAAAAGAGATAAAATAAATGAGGAGTATAAATGAGTGAGGATGCTATTGAAATATATATGAATCAATTTTTTTACGATAAAATATATATGAATCAGAATCATTAATAGAATCTTTAGGGGGGAGATAGTTACTTGTAGACGAACTATAACTAACTCATTTTCCCCTTAAATGGGCTTTATTAACATTTAACATAGCACGTGTTTATTTTATTATTCAATAACATGATTTGGTCCTACCGTGACGGTGGACCGTCCACTAAGATGAACTGCCATGAAACTTCCATGCAAGGGTTGTCAATGACAAAGTATGACTACTTGACTAGGTTTATTTTATTATTTATCAACAAAAACTATGCGCTCACAAAGAAAGATACCAAATTGTAATTCTCAAGCCTAATGAAAAATGCTTTGAATAATAAGCATTTATAATATTGACGGTCCCCGTTCATGGGTTGATAACAAAGATTATTCAAAACAATTAGTGCTTCAACGAAGCAAGTGAGTTTGCATAGTGCTAAAATTGTTCATTTGTGACAACTTGCAAAGCCATTTGCATCTGTGCTTTTTGCAAAGGCAATCGCCTTTTGGTTGGGCCAGACCACTAGTAGTTTATGATCATGATCATGATCATGATCAGATCAGGGGGTTCACGTTCCAAGGTTTTGAATCGCAAATGTAACTTTCAAAACCTATGCATTGCTGCAATTGCCTTGTGACTTGTGAAGCGTGAATGTCATAAAAATATCTCCAGGGCATTTTGGTCATTTGATCAGAGAGGGATATTTTGGGAAATCAGCTTGAAAATTTTAGATCCTACGTATGCTCTTTTCCCCTGCACTTTTTCCTGTCTATTTCACTCACTGCCTCGTTATTTACGGTTATTCTTATTGCTTAATACTAACATGCCCTTTTTTAACACATTTTTTCATTATTATTTTATTTTTCAAAAGACTAACTTACTTTTTTTAAAAATGAATTATTCATCACTTAACTAAATTAATATTTTCAAAAATAAAGTAATAAAGAAATTGAGTTAAATGAGTTGCTAGCTTTCCAATTGCGAAATGTGTGTGCGAGATTCGTTGTTTCTCTAATGATCATAGATTGAAATAAACCTGCTTCTAATTCTTATATTATTATTAAATAAATTTAAATCCTATTTTTTTTTTTTTTTAATTTGGGTCTGATATCAAAAGAATATTGATATGCTTATTATTTTGTCTTGTTGTATCAACCAACAAACCCTCTGTGCGTTGGATTGCTTCTCTGAATTATATAAAGTAAGGGATATTTGTATTCGTCTATTCTTCTTCCTTCCATTCTTCAGCCACCTTATCCCTCTTGAAGTAGCAGATTATTGGTTTTCCCTGAAAGAATCTAAGAGGGAGGGACATGGAGGCTGTTCTTCAGACCAGAGGGCTTCTCTCTCCCCACAAACCCCAGAAACAGGGTTTTGAACCCATCACACGGCTTAAAGCACAGATTTTTATCACTAAAGCCTAAAACCCTTGGTGGGTCTTCTCTAACCACTAATGGATTTCAAAAACTCCATGGCTTTGCATCAAAAGCCAATGGCTTTGGTCAAAAAGACAAGAATTTGTTCATCTGCAAGGCTGAAGCTGCTGCTGCTGCTGATGGGCAACCGGTATTTGGGGAAATTGAGGCTGAGAAACCAAAATTCTTGGGAATTGAGATTACTACCATGAAGAAGATTATACCTTTGGGGATGATGTTCTTTTGCATCCTCTTTAATTATACGATTCTCAGAGACACCAAGGATGTCCTGGTTGTAACAGCAAGAGGAAGCAGTGCAGAGATTATACCATTTCTGAAAACATGGGTGAACCTTCCCATGGCTGTTGGATTCATGTTGTTGTACACAAAATTGGCTAATGTTTTGTCCAAGCAAGCTCTCTTCTACTCTGTTATTCTCCCTTTCATTGCTTTCTTTGGGGCGTTCGGGTTTGTTTTGTACCCTCTCAGCAACTATATCCACCCTCAGGCTTTTGCAGACAAGCTTCTCAATATCCTTGGCCCCCGGTTCCTTGGTCCACTTGCAATTATGAGAATATGGAGCTTCTGTTTGTTCTATGTCATGGCTGAATTATGGGGGAGCGTGGTCATTTCTGTGCTGTTTTGGGGGTTTGCTAATCAGGTAATTTTATTTCATAAATAGTTGTTTCTTGGTATGATTCTGTGACAGCATATGTTGGTATCAGGTTATAATTTTTTTTAATTCCGGTGTCAAAAACATAGCATCTTAATTATCTTTGTTTGGTATCCTGCTAATCCTACATAAGCATATTCCGTATACTGCTAGAACCTGGGTGGAGGAAATTTAGATATGGTTACTCATCGATCACCATGATTGGCCTTGTTCATTCTTTTTTGTGGTAATCTGTACTGTACGCTGGTTTTGATTCATATTTTTCTGACTTGCATGTCTGGTGTACTGACTCATCTACTAATTCTGAAGAAAGGATGAATGAAATTATGGATATGTTACTACAGTGGATTTGGCCTGTTATTGTCATGCTATATAGTGTTCTTCTTAATCTGAGCATGAATTCATACAATAATAATTATTATTAATCTTTTGTTCAGTTTGTTTGTTAACATGATAATAGTATTATTCTAAGGATGACTCATTGTTTAACTTTTCGCATCATGCATTTTATTTTTCTCTTTAAAAGGGTGTTTAGAACTATAGATACTGATATCTGTTCCATTTAAAAGTAGTGAATTATATGATTGGTATGTCAATAAATACAATGATGGAATTAAACCCCATGATATCTTGTGAAATCAGTCTCAAGTTTTTCTCTTTTTATTGCATTACATCTATTGGCTTCTTGAGGTAAAATGGAACGCATTTGTCAGATGATTTGGTCACCAAGATAATTTTTTTCTGAAGAGTTTACTGGCATAATTTAGTCATTCTTTCCTTTTCTCTTTGGACAATGGAATTTTGTTGTCACATTAGATATAATAATTTAGGTTAAAAAAAATTTCAGAATTGACACAGGAGTTGTGAAGTCCTTGTGACTCTACTAAAGCACTAATGATGGTTGTTAGATGCTTGTTTTGTATGCAATACTATGTGTCAACTCCTAGATGAATAGAATGCTATCATGTAATGGGAGGGTAAAATGTTGCATCCATTTTTATGTTCTCCATTTCAAACTGCTTCATTCAATGAATATATTATAGAGATTGTAATGAATATAAAACAGAAAGATGTATAGATTTTAATGAGTTTGTTCTTCTTCTTGGAAAATTTAATACCCCTGTTTTTTCTGCAGATAACTACTGTTGACGAAGCAAAACGATTCTACCCACTTTTTGGACTTGGGGCCAATGTTGCCCTAATATTCTCTGGCCGGACAGTGAAATACTTCTCTAATCTGAGGAAGAATTTAGGTCCTGGAGTTGATGGTTGGGCCATCTCCCTTAAAGCAATGATGAGCATTGTTGTGCTTATGGGGTTTGCAATCTGTTTCCTGTACTGGTGGGTGAATAACTATGTTCCTCTTCCTACACGTAGCAAGAAGAAGAAGGTAATTTCTTAAAAAAAAAGGATCTTTATGATATTTAAATGAGGTAGCATGTGTATGGTTGGTTCACTTACAAGGTGTATAGGACATTGTCCTAGCTATATGGTCTTAGCCCCCTTTATTCTTTTTGATGTCACACATGGTAATTTTAAAACCTTATTTTTTTCAGCATATGAATTAAGTTAACTGACATTTTACCTTGCTATTCATTTTTATAGGAGAAGCCCAAAATGGGAACAATGGAGAGCTTGAAGTTCTTGGTGTCTTCAAGGTACATCAGAGATCTTGCCACTTTAGTGGTTGCTTATGGAATTAGCATTAATCTCGTTGAGGTTACATGGAAGTCTAAGCTCAAAGCTCAGGTAATGTACAAAGGAGTTGCTCTTGTCTTAATTTTGATTTTATAACCGGCTATATTCTTCTGCACCTTTTTCCTCCCTCACAAACCTCTGCAAACCACAGTTTCCTAGCCCCAACGAGTACTCTTCTTTTATGGGTGACTTCTCAACTGCAACTGGAATTGCCACATTCACAATGATGCTTCTAAGCCAATTTATATTCGACAAATATGGATGGGGAGTTGCTGCCAAGATAACACCTACAGTACTGCTTTTGACAGGAGTTGGTTTCTTTTCTCTTATATTGTTTGGAGACCCACTTGGACCTGGTCTTGCAAAGTTTGGATTGACTCCACTACTAGCAGCTGTATATGTGGGTGCCATGCAGAACATTTTCAGCAAGAGTGCTAAGTACAGCTTATTTGATCCCTGCAAAGAAATGGCCTACATACCCTTGGACGAGGATACCAAGGTTTGGATTCTCTTCTTCTTTCCATCATATCTAACACTAAATGGACATGCTATGAAAATATTGTATGAAACTTTCAAGGACCTGAAACTGTGCAGAGTTATTCTTTTGAACTGTTTTTGGATCCTAGAAATCTTGTTGCACCATCCACTTTCATTGAACTTGATCTGCATTTCTTGGTTCAGGTTAAAGGGAAGGCAGCCATCGATGTTGTGTGCAATCCATTGGGGAAGTCTGGAGGTGCCCTTATTCAACAATTTATGATCTTAACTTTTGGATCACTAGCCAATTCAACTCCATACCTGGGAGGGGTGCTTCTGGTGATTGTTCTTGCCTGGCTGTCAGCAGCTAAGTCCTTGGACACGCAATTTACCGCATTGCGTCAGGAGGAAGAACTAGAGAAAGAAATGGAAAGAGCAGCTGCTGTGAAGATACCAGTGGTGGCTGAGAATGAGAGTGGGAATGGTTCTCTTGCAAGTGGTTCACCATTAAATCAAACGCCAGGTGACTCCTCAAGTAGTCCATCTGAAGCCTCAACTCCTCGCAACATTTAAAAACATCCCTTCTTTCTGTCAACTATTGTTGCCTTACAGAAAGAATAAGTTAAGTAAATGTGTTGAGATCAGTGTTAGGTGAAACTATTTGTTATAGGTTATTATTAAGCTGATAGAATAAGCTTGATACTTAGCTTTTCACAAGTCTCATAAATTTTTGGCCCCTATAGATAACATGAGTTTAATTTACCTCTTTACTATCAAGGTTTACTGTTTTGGTGAACCGCATTGTTTTTTCTATCAAAGATATATGTACTTGCTTGTTATCTGTATTTCAACTTTCTAGCATTCTTGGAACAAAGAAGTCAAAGAACAATGCATTACATAATATATCAGGACTTTGGGAGCTAAATCTTATAATGGGCTTCGCTTTGATTTTGAGCTTCATGAGGCCCATGCAGCCCAGTAACTTTTGTTTTCCCAAGAAAATTATTCCAACTACTTTGGGCTTGAAACCCGATCTGGCTTCTCTCCTGCGCAGCAACCGTGCTGCGCACCTCCAGTCCGCCTGTGGACCGTCCGATCTCCATCGGATGGTCGGGATTTGTAGACTGTACTGCAGTCAACTGTAGACAATCCAAATTCTTAAAAACAGTCAATAAATCTGGACCGTCTGACGGAGATCGGACGGTCCACAGGCGGGCTGGAGGTACGCAGCACGGTTACTGCGGAGGAGAGAAGCCAAATAGCTTGAAACCATCATGGGTTGTACTGTTGATCAAACAAAATAATAAATGCATGGGACCAATTTTGCTCAGAGCTTTACTTGTCTGCTTCAATATTGACAAATAAGGAGTGCTCACAAGCTTGGATGCGACTTTGTGAAATGCAATGATAAAATTTCTAAGGAGGTTGTATCTGACTTAAGGGTGAATGTAAATGGGGATGTGTGGTCAATGAGAGTTGTTTACTTAATTCAACCTTTTCTGTATATGACAATTGCTTGAGTTTGGCTCAAACCTCAAGATCTTTTTGTTGCCAGCCTATTGGTTTGTGCGCATAAATCATTATTGAAATCGGTAGTTTGTCTTGATCTTGAGATAAAACAAACATCTTTACCCTAAAGTTTTTGGTAAAAAAAGCTATGTTCAGGATTAGATTTTTTTAGGCTAGATTTTCATATATGGAATGGGTAGGTGAAAGTTTTATTTTGTCTTTATTTTTTCTAAGCAACACATAAATTGACTCTTATCAAATGGATATTTATAAAGTGAGAGGTTGGCATAAAACTTTCACGTGATCTTGTAATGATAAAATCTATTTTCAGAAAGGTACATTCCCACGTCAGGGATAGAATCTCTACTACTTTACTATAATCTTCTAGTAAGTAAGTTGTGCAATGTTCAGCAATTGGACACAAATTCATATATGGAGTGGTGCTTGCTGCCCTACTAGAACTTTTTTTTAATAAACAAAAGGAGTATTCTAGGTACCAATATCATTGATGAATGCAATACAGATATTTTTTTACTCACTCTTTCAAAATGATTATCACTTGAAGGTGATGTACAAGTATCAAGGAAGTAATTAAATACTCTTAATTGTAAAAAAATGAAAAGTCTTAGTTATTTGACTATATTACTGTCTCATTTTATTAGTGGCAGTGCTTTCTTGTTCTACTTGTTGAATGTATCAAAAGGCATGAAAGAAGTTGGTATAAAAATATACTTCATGTCTTCTTTATTTTTAAAAATCACACAGAATTTAAAACAAACTGAAATTTAGCTTGTATTCATTCTTCACAGTGTAGGTCCTCATTTTCTTCAACACAACGGTCACAAACCCATTATCACAAGTATGTAATATAAGCATGGCCTTATAACAAAAACAAACAAGTTTTCATTGTTTCTTTGCTTATCCTTATTGGATTCCTTGTAATGGTATTCTGCAAATGTAAATGGGACAAAGTCTAAATTCCTTATGCAATACATGAGATAGAGAGGGAACAAAGGAGTCTATATCAAGTGTCTTTCAAGTTTGAGGGTGCTATAATTAATTTTGTTCTTTCATATACACAACAGCAGGATATGAGCAGTATGGTCTGTTGTCTGTCATAGGGAGAGAATAAACAGTTATATGAGTGGTCCTACTCCTATCTCCTTATCTATCCTCTTCATTCATTCTTAGCTTCAACTGCTTAAGAAAATCTCATTTCCACAACAAAGGTCAAAACAATAAATCTGATATTTTTAGTATACTTTATAATGCAAACATGTCCATGACAGATACTACAGCAACCGATTGCTCCTATACTCTATTTGATCTTCTCACAGAAATGAAGAAGCAATCCAACCCTGAATCAGTCACTTTCCCAGCAAAATCTCCATCCCATTTCTCCTCTGAATGTTGGTTTGATGATGCATGCATCCTTGACATGGATTACTTTGTGAAGACCCTTTCTGGCATCAAGGCCAAAGGTGTTCGTGCAGACTTGATTGGTTCCATTATCACACACTATGCCTCCAAATGGCTCCCTGACCTCTCTGCTGGTGACATGGCTGAAAAGGGTCTCACCCAATTTGAAGAATCCCCTGAGAGTGTCACAGCTTCATGGATGAAGAAGAGGTTCTTTGTAGAAACCTTAGTGGGTGTTCTGCCTCCAGAGAAGGATTCCATTCCATGTAACTTCCTCCTTCGCCTTCTCAGAACAGCCAACATGGTTGGGGTTGAGGCCACTTATAGACAAGAGCTTGAGAAGCGTATTTCATGGCAGCTAGATCAAGCTTCATTGAAAGAGCTTGTCATTCCCTCTTTCAGTCACACTTGTGGGACTCTCTTAGATGTTGAGCTGGTTATTAGGTTGGTTAAGAGGTTTGTGAGTTTGGACAGTGAAGGAGCTAAAAGTGGTGCTGCTTTGGTTAAGGTGGCCAAGTTGGTTGATTCATACCTTGCTGAGGCTGCTGTGGATGCCAATTTGAGCTTGTCTGAGTTTGTTACTCTTGCAGGAGCTCTTCCAAGTCATGCAAGAGCAACAGATGATGGGTTGTACAGAGCCATTGATACTTATCTCAAAGTATGTCTTTTTATCTCAGAAGTTCTAGAGTTAATTCCTTTGTAATTAATGGTTCTATCTATGTACTCTAATTCAGTTGAAAAAAAATTAGATAAATGAGAGAAGCAAATAAAAAATAAAATATGAATTAATAGGCTTATTTGGATATCCTGGAAAACTGTTTCTTGTGCTGTCACTTGTCAGTGTCACCAGCATGAGAATATTCATCACAAAAGAAACTAGAGTGGGAAATTGAACAGAGAACAAAGGATCAAGTGAGTTGATATAAATGTCCTTTATTTGGAAACTTTAGGATACAGTGATGATCTACATTTAGTATTTTCTTGTCCTCATTACCACATACTAATACTAATGCATGTGAAAAGTGATGTGAGTGTTTAATTGAAAAGAAACTTACTGATTAGTTGAGTACAGTACAGGAACTCCTCTAACATAGGAATTGAAATCACATGTCTTTTTTTTTTTCCCTATCTCCTTCCTTGTCCCTCCTACTAAACATAACACATCAACAGAAAAAATTTACAACCAAGAAAGAGAATGTTAGTTTTAAAGAGAGAGGGAGAAAATTCTTCATTGAGGTGTTATGTTTTGATTAGAGGGCAAAGAAAGAGTACAGGAAAAGGATATCAGTGATTTATCCCAGATATAGATGTTAAATACTTATGGTGTGTTTGGTTTACACTGAGAGTAGTTTCTGCCTGGATCCACGTTTCCAATGTAAACCAAACACGCCATTAGTATCAGCTTGGTTTATATTCGAATTAATTTTAAATTACTTTCGTCCAACGTGTTTAATAAAAAATGTTCAAATAAATGAAAGAAAAGGCAAATATTTTTGTGTTTTGAGCACTTGATTAATGATTAGTATGTATGTTGAGATTGTAACTCTGGCTTTGTGTAAATGTAACAGGCACATCCAAGTGTGTCAAAGCAAGAAAGGAAGGGTCTGTGTAGGCTAATTGATAGCCGGAAACTGACACAAGAGGCATCACTTCACGCAGCTCAAAATGAACGGTTCCCTGTGAGAGCAGTGATTCAGGTTCTGCTCTCTGAGCAAAGCAAACTGAATCGCCAGTTGGATTGGAGTGGCTCCATTATGAGTGGCAACAGAAGCCCAAATGGGTTATTTGATGCACCCGCAGCAAGGTGTCTTTCAAAGAGAGAGATAAATGCTCAACACATGGAGATAAGGAAGCTGAAAGAAGACTTGTACAGGTTGCAGAGCCAGTGCAATGCCATGCAAGTGCAGATGGAGAGAATGGTGGAGAAGAAAAAAGGGTTCTTCAAGTGGAAGAAGTTTGGGATACATGGGTTTAGCAAAGGAGAGGTTGCTGTGGTTGACAAAACAGAACAAGAGCTGCTTGAAGGAGAAGCTGAATTTGGAAGACATACCCCTGCGGCTTCTGACATGAAAACCAGGTTGGTGAATGTCAAAGGTAGGACTCCTCACAAGTGGAGGAAATCCATGTCTTGAGCTGAGACACAACACAAGCATACATATTCAAGTCAAGATTACAGAATTGAGTTTCACCAAGTTTCTAGCTAGTTTGTTTTTGTTATGTTATTAAGCAAATTTGTATAAGTTTGTTCTTTGTTGGTGTTGGATTTGTGAGGCAAACTCTTGTGTTAGTTTGGAATGAACTCAATAAAGATGTGAGAATAGATTATATACATGAGTGATGTATGTATTGTATAGTCACCTAAAACCTCAAGTTGAAATGTGGTTGTAGAATAATCAATTTTAAAATTTTTAGTTTGGTTATGCACTAAATGGTAAAATAATGTTTTTGGTATCATTATTGAAATTAATTTCCAAAATTTACTTAGGTTTTAATTAATATACACCGTTAGTGTAAAGAAATTTTACACAGACATCTAATGGTGTACCGCCACATCATTTAATTATTATAACACCTTATTGAATGTCTGTGTAAAACTTTTTACACTGACAGTATATATATTAAACTTATTTACTTAAATGTATTGACTTAATTATCTATTTATAATATTTTAAAATTGAGTGGTGGATTATGACATTTTCACCTCATTTTTTAGTATATATGATTTTTGTCATCTCAATTATTTTATTTTAATCGTCTCCATATTAATCTTTGATTATTTCATCTTCTCAATTTTTACAAATTCTTGTAATTCAACGAATCCATTCACACCTCCTTTGCTATCATTAAAATTCTTTCTATGGTTTATACCATCACACCCCATCATTCATTTAACATCGAAATTTGAATGTGTTTTATATAAAGTAATACTAGTATTTGTGTGCATCAACCAAAATAGTAAACCAATTCTTGACCAAAAACATTACCAAAAAATCCTTATGGTTATGGGAAAAGGGAGAAAACAACCTCAATTAAGTTGTTAAGGAAAAGAGTGATCACCCAAAGCAATGCATACAACTTCATTAGAAAAAGATTCAATATTTAGGATGAAACAATCCCAAAAACAAAATACGTAACATCTTCGGAAGAATAACCAATATTCGTTCAAAGTTCAAGAAAAGATACGTAAAAGAAAGCACACATTAGGGGCGTAAAGAAAAATCATAAAACGAGATAAATGTTGAAATGCCATTAAAATTAATAATCTCCTTTCACTGATATCATATACTACAATTGTCTAAATACATTATAATTCACCAAAAAGGATAAATGTCCTTTTCTTATTTAATATTTATAATCATCACATAAAACACAAATTTTTGTTCAATTTAATATCATAACATCAACCTAAACATAAGACGACATTGAATTAAGACATGAAGTTATGGATAAGATGGTGGTTTGGTTACATTACATGGTTAGAGATACTTACGCAAGAAGACAATCTCTACCTTCACCTTTGAGTGACACTGTCGTGTTAACCCCTAAACCCTTTCATGCCCTCTAACGCCAATGGCGGCGTTTGCTAAATCCTCGCACTTCCATGCTCATAGGGACCACCCCATTCTTCCCACCACTTCCACCAACTCCAAGCTCAAAACTTTCACCTTCACCCATAGCTTGCACACCCTCCACCCTCCACTCAGAAATGATAAACATTTTAGGGCCTTAAATTCTGTCACCACCACCTCCACCTCCCTCAGCAGCCACAACCCAAACTCTGATATCTATCAACTATGCCTTATTGGGAACTTGGACCGTGCTATGAGCTACTTAGATTCCATGCACAAGCTTCAAATTTGCGTTGAAGAAGATTCTTACATTGCTTTATTGCGCCTCTGTGAGTGGAAGAGAGCAAGGAAGGAAGGCTCTCGAGTTTACTCCTATGTCTCCAGGTCCATGACTCATTTGAGCCTTCAACTGGGGAATTCCCTTTTAAGCATGTTTGTGAGGTTTGGGAAGTTGGTGGATGCTTGGTATGTGTTTGGGAGAATGGAAGAGAGGAATATTTTCTCTTGGAATGTTTTGGTTGGTGGGTATGCCAAAGCTGGGTTCTTTGATGAGGCACTGGATCTCTATCATAGAATGTTGTGGGTTGGTGTGAGGCCTGATGTTTACACTTTCCCTTGTGTTTTGAGGACTTGTGGTGGAATGCCTGACTTGGTCAGGGGCAGAGAGATTCATGTGCATGTTATAAGATACGGTTTTGAGTCAGATGTGGATGTGGTTAATGCATTGATAACTATGTATGTGAAATGTGGGGATATCAATACTGCTCGGTTGGTGTTCGATAAAATGCCTAATAGAGATAGGATTTCATGGAATGCCATGATTTCTGGGTACTTTGAAAATGGAAAGTGTTTAGAAGGACTGAGATTGTTTTGCATGATGCTTGAACGTCCGGTTGAACCAGATTTGATGACCTTGACTAGTGTGATTACTGCATGTGAGCTTCTGGGTGATGAGAGATTGGGGAGAGAGATTCATGGTTATGTTCTGAGAACAGCGTTCTGGAGAGACCCTTCGGTTTATAATTCATTAATTCAGATGTACTCATCTGTTGGACTTATTAAGGAAGCTGAACAAGCTTTCTCTCAAACAGAATGCAAAGATGTGGTGTCATGGACTGCAATGATATCAGGTTATGAAAATAATTTGATGCCTCAGAAAGCTCTTGAGACATATAAAATGATGGAAGGGGAAGGTATCATGCCAGATGAAATCACCATAGCCACTGTGCTATCTGCTTGTTCTTGTTTATGCCATTTAGAAATGGGGATGAACCTTCATGAGATGGCCAAGCAGACAGGGCTCATGTCTTACGTTATAGTTGCAAACACACTCATTGACATGTATGCTAAGTGTAAATGCATTGACAGGGCTTTAGAAGTTTTCCACTCTATTCGTGACAAGAATATTATATCTTGGACTTCTATCATCCTTGGTCTTCGGATCAACAATCGATGTTTTGAAGCTTTATTTTTCTTCAGGGAGATGATACGTGGACTAAAGCCAAATTCTGTTACTTTAGTTTGTGTTCTATCTGCTTGTGCTAGAATAGGAGCTTTGACATGTGGAAAAGAGATCCATGCCCATGCATTGAGAACAGGAGTAAGTTTTGATGGCTTTCTGCCTAATGCAATTTTGGACATGTATGTAAGGTGTGGAAGAATGGAATATGCATGGAAACAATTTTGCTCAGGTGATCAAGATGTTTCTGCATGGAACATTTTGCTAACAGGATATGCTGAGCGTGGGAAAGGAGCACTTGCTACTGAGCTTTTTCAGAGAATGGTAGAGTCAAACGTTGATCCTGATGAAATTACATTTATCTCTATATTATGTGCTTGCAGCAGATCTGGAATGGTGGCAGAAGGCTTAGAATATTTTAACAGCATGAAATATAAGTACTCTATTACACCTAATCTGAAGCACTATGCATGTGTGGTTGATTTACTGGGACGTGCTGGGAAATTGGAGGATGCTTATGAATTCATACAGAAAATGCCAATGAAACCAGACCCAGCAGTTTGGGGAGCCTTATTAAATGCATGCAGGATCCACCATCATGTTGAGCTTGGGGAACTTGCTGCAGAGAATATCTTTCAAGATGATACAACTAGTGTTGGCTATTACATTCTTATGTCTAATCTATATGCTGATAACGGTAAATGGGACAAAGTTGCAGAAGTAAGAAAAATGATGAGACAGAATGGGGTAATGGTAGATTCAGGATGCAGCTGGGTGGAAATCAAGGGCACAGTACATGCTTTTCTAAGCGGCGATAACTTTCATCCTCAAATAAAGGAAACAAATGCACTTTTGGAGCGATTTTATGAGAAAATGAAAGAAGCTGGTATTCAAGGGCCAGAAAATAGTTATATGGACACAATGGAAGCTTCTAAGGCTGATATATTTTGTGGGCACAGTGAGAGACAGGCCATTGCCTTTGGACTTATTAATTCTGTCCCTGGGATGCCTATTTGGGTGACAAAGAACCTATATATGTGCCAAAGTTGTCATAACACTGTCAAATTTATCTCTAAGGAGGTTCGCAGAGACATTTCTGTAAGGGATGCTGAACGGTTTCACCATTTCAAGGGAGGCATCTGTTCTTGCATGGATGAAGGTTATAGGAGTCAGCCTGACTAGCAGGAGAACTGTAAGACATGTAGCATCATATTAAGTTAGCCCCATGTATAACAAGATATACAGAGAATTGAAGAAAAGAAAGAACTGTTATGTCTGTTGCACATAGTTTATTTCTTGACAAAAGTGTATAATTTGTATTTCAACAATCTTATCCCCTCCCAAAATAAAAAGAGAAAAAAAAAATGGGATATGTCTGCTCTGCTGATCCAAAATCACATTGTAACCTACAATCCAACAAGTGATACAGATAGAGCTTTGTAGGGGTGGTAATGTATATGGTAAATTCCATGCTGTTGCAGTATTAATATAAGTTTTAGATGGTGTCTGTTTCCATACTAGTATATAAAACGTTTTGGAGGTAGGAAATTCTAGATTCCCAAGGTTCATTTTGATTAGATATATAGGCAAAGGAAAGTCAGTGAAAACTCTCATGGTTCAATTTGACACAGGCACTGTCACTGATATCTATCAAACACCTAACTGTTTTATGACAATTTCAATCTAATGGCATTAATGTTCGTTATTAAGCAAGAACATATTATGCTTTTACTTTTCACCTACTTCTTCAGAATGTATTAGATTTTTGGTAAAACTTCTTGACCTGGATTTTGTTTTACTAGTAAACCTGGAATTCTCTCTCTAGTATTTTGTACTCACTTTTAATAAAATTACTTGTACTTGTTTACATTAAAGAAAACTGGAAAGCATCCAGAAGGGGCATGATTGTGTAAAAAAGAGGAATATTTAGTGCCTTTTGTGAGAATTTTCAAATATCTAGCAAAAGGCAAAGCAGGGAAGTAAAAGAAAGAAACCAGCTTCTTGCAGTAAAAACAACAAGCTGTTATCATATATATATATATATATATATATATATATATATTTGACAGTTAAAAACCTTGTACTTGTACACAAATCAAACAATAGAATTCTTATATTTTACACACACTCTCTCTATTTACCATAAATGATAGATTCCACTCACTTATTCATCTAGCATCGCTCATAAATTTGTGAAAATTTGTGAAAGGGTTAAAAAAAGTCTCAATTATCTATTCAAAATTTCATTGCTTTCTTGATTGTCTTGATAGGTGACCTAAAGAGGTTGTTTGCTGCAGATAGATCCCCCTTACCATCATCAATACCACTTACTATGGGCTTCTTCCTAATACGTTCCACACCTTTTCTGATCCCTAGCAGCAAAGATGGAGATGATGGGGTTCGCCTCAAGGCTCTGGCACTCTCTGACCTAACAAGCATCTTTTCCTTTTTATGCTGTTCCTTCCTTTTCATCTCCTCTTCAAAACTTGTAGTGCCATTTCCCTCATCTATGCAAGCAACTTCTTCAGTGTAATTTTTATGCCCTGTCCTCATAACACTTATAGCTTCATTTTCTATTCTATCTTCTCTCTCTTTGTATTCAAAATCTGGACCTTTTGAGATCTCCAGCTCCTGTTGTGGGTATTTCTGATTCTGATTCAATTGTTGATTATTTCTTCAGTTGCACTAGTTTCATTTTTCTTTGTTTCTTCTAGAGCCCTGTCTTCCTGACTATTCTCTAAAAGTATTTGAAGCCACTTCTCCACATTTCCTTTTCTACGTTGCTTTCTGCATTCTTCATCTTCCTCAGTTTCTGTTTCTTGAAGAACTGGGAAAGAAATGCCACAATCCCTTTTGCCTTCACTGATTTCTAGCTTCTCAAGTTTGTGTTCAGTTGAGTTTTCTTCCTCCAAGGCAACAAGGGATCTATTATGCTCCTCAAGTTTCTCTTTTGCGGTGTTATCTTCTGTTATTTTCAGCTCCTCTTCCTCTTCCTCCTGCTCTTGTTCTTCATTTGCATATAAGTTAGCTTCAGATGCCCTTTGTTCTTCCTCCAAAAGCATTCTGAGCTCCCTGTGCAAAAGTGTTCTTGGCCTTTTCCTTCCTTGCTCCCATTCAGGTCTTATCTCTTTCTCCAATTCATCTCTTTGTTTATACTTCTTGTGAAGCTCTTTCTCTGCAGCATCACAAATTTCCTTCTGCGCTTCATGTCTAGCCATCAGTGCAGTAATTGCAGCCTGGTTCAATCTTACCTGTTCCTTATAAATGACACTCCTGTATGGAGAAGAATTTATAAACTAGTTGTCAAAGTCTAGAGTAAACCAAAAGAAATAAATAATCTCAGATTTGATCACTGGTCTTACTGATGCATAGTGTCTCTAATCATCTTCTCTATCATGGTTCTGTAAGAACATTGAGCCTCGGCTAACCTCCTATACTTTTCTGCCTTTCTCCTACTTCCTATAAGGGTCAATTCCAGGTCCTGAATAATGAATTTTTCTTTGTCATTTGTGTGCCTCATTTCATTCATTTCATTATCTAGCTTCTGTATTTCTGCCTGGACTCTTGTGTTTTCTTCTCTTTGCTTTAGGGAATCTCTAGCCATGACAATGGCTTGGTACGGGTTTGTATCAAATTCTGGATCTTCATTTTCTTTCAAGATATTGCCATTGCTTTTTCTTGAAGCTACTGCAAAACATCAAAGGCATTGATTATCATGCACTAACCAATTGCTAACAAGTCCAAACATGGTATTGATGATCATGCATTAACCAAGAGAATTAAATTGCTAACAAGTTCAAAAATGGTATCTAATTATGATGCACTGCACTAACCAATTACTGGAGACATTGGACTTGGTTTTCTATTGTAATCCAGTTGTCTTAAAGCAAATGTATCGTAAGATTCTCTTTGAGATTCTATGATGGCAGCTGGAGCAAGGCCAACTTCTTCTTTCAATTCAAAGAAATGTTGTGGAAAAGAATGAGAGTCCACTATTTGTGAAGCATTTAACTCATGATTTTCTCCTTCAGAGAACAGAAATGAAAATGCTCTGTGCCTGTTAATAGCAATACAAATATCATTAACCATCCCACTTGATGTTTTATAGAATATGAGACTCCCTACCCCCCCCCCCCCCCCCCCCCCCTCTCTAAACAAAAAAAAAAAAAAAATCAACCTGAAGTCTGAATTTGAAGAAGCAAAAATGGACAGGAACTGATTCACAGAGATGCCTAATTGAAAATCCCACCACGGGATTAAGAATTCCAGCTTATTTTTCTTCCTCTTGCAGGCTTGCCGCTGAAGAATCCTCAGATTGCTCAGAACAGTTAATCCTCCCCCTGCATGTTTAAGCAAAATTACACTGATACACTAGTCATGATCAATCTTAGAAGGGTTTATCTTGGGGAGAAAGAGAGATATATTACTTGAACATGGAAACCAATGATCAATGCCCCAATTCAAAGGAGATGCTGAATCTGCATGATAGTACAGGACATTGCCACAAGCATCTACTCGAATCACCGCAGGGTCAAAGCCAGCATTCCTAAAATTTGGCAAATTGACAAACATCACATTCAGTTTTATCCTTATTAAAGTGTCTAAAACTTGTTGATGCTAAATTGAAGTGCTTACCCAAGATGGCTGAGCTGTTTCCATAAGACATTGACAAAGATCTTAGGTTTGGTAGTTGGTTTAGCTTTTGGATCGATGATTGGAAACATCTGATCCAAATTCCTTGTTCTCTCAGCCTAAAAACATCACCTCACAGAACAAGATGCATGATTAATAAGTGTTACATAGTTGAGCTCAATTGACACTACCCATCAAACCAAGTCATTTTATAAGCATAGCCCAGAACCTAATTTCCCCAAAAGTTTTTTTCTTTGACATAAAACCAAGCAAAGGAAGAAAGGGATAGACCAATTTCATTACCTCGTCTTCCTGCAAAGCATAAGGCATGAAAGAGAAAGGAGGGGCATGGCTGTAGGGACCAAAACCCCGATCACGGCAGAGCTTTTCGTAGGCTTTTGGATACCCAAGATTGTCATTGATGGCCATCTCCTCTGGGGTGAAGGTGAACCTATAATCTTCTGCCATTGTTGTTTGGGTTGGTATAGCTTCTCTTACTGCTGATGAAGTTATGGTAGATGCAGGGGAGGGAAACAGAGGAGACTCTGTTTTGTTGATGTAGGAGAGCTAACGGTCGATTTGGTTTTAATTTTGAAGGTTTAAAAAAAAATTGATTCAAAAGGAAAAATGTGGTATGTAAAGGTGACACGCATCAATAACTATTTGGTCATAGTCTGCACTTGATGTTATGTTTTATTATTTTTCTTTTTTATGCAGGCCCAATAGTATTCCACCTTCACCCCAAAGATGGGGCAAAATATTGAAGATAGTCGTTTTAATTCAGAAGAAACAAAAAGAAAAAGAACAAAGAGGAAAGGAGAAAGGGCAATATTAGTTCCAGCTGTTATGGATCATACATACTATAGATTATAAATTTAAAACCATAAAGTAGGAAATCTCGTTCGAACAACGTACACAAAAAGGACCTTTCAGCACAGGTAGGCTCTCAAGACAAACCCAAATTGCAATGTACCTGCCAAAATCCAAACGCCAGGTATGTTTGATTGACATTAGATCTACATTTAAAATTTGATGAAAGCAAAAATTTTGGTGGGGTAAATGTGTGCACGATGCAGTTTTTTTTTTTTTTTTGGTCAGAAGCATGATGCAGTTTAAAGCAATGTTTTTTAAAATTGGACCGGTCATTGAACCGGTCAAGGCACTGATTCAAGGTTCAATGATCGGACCGTGGTTGAACCGGTAAATAATTAAATAATATTTTTTTATATATTTTACATATTACATTAAAATTTAAATAATAAAAAATATCAATGAATTCAAAATTTCAAATTATTTAAAATTTATGATTAATGCAAGATTAACGTGACCATTTTTTAAAGGAAAAGTAAAAAACAATAAAAAAAAAATCCTAGTTGAATAAGACAATAAGTAGCTAGCTGATCCTAGTAGCACAATCTACTTTTACACAATGTATAAAAGCATGCCGCGCAAACCAAACAGTCAAACGGTCAAAATAAAAATCCAAGCTTGAAAAGAAGTAATAAACATAATTAAATATGAAATAGGTAATAGGGTATCAGACTATCAGGGCCATTAAAAGTTATGCACATCAAATCCTAATCCTTTGGAGGAGAGGAGCAAATTATAAAGAGAAACAGAAGCGTAAAAGAGCAAAAGGGGAGCTGAACCACAGTGTAGCTAAAGCAAGTGAGGCCAAACACTGGACGCTGCGGACCTCGACAGAACAGGGACGACCGACCTTGATGAAGCTTGCGCGAGCAGCTGCACGATGGCACAGGGAGGGAAGCACGCGGTGATGGCAACTTGGTGAACTGTTGAGTGTCACGAAGCTATACATCACGGCGGATGAGCAACGACGGACGCTGGTTCATGTCACAAAATGCAGAGAGATTGAGGCAAAGAAGGTCGCAAAGGTTTCTTTCCTGCTAATTTTCAGAACTGCCCCAAACTGTTGGACCACCAGTTCTTGCCCGGTTTGACCGGTTCTTGACCGATTCTTTCCCTGTCCGATTTTCAGGTTGTATTGAACCGCTCCAATGACCGGTTACCGGTCCGTCCGGTCCAGTTCTAATAACCATGGTTTAAAGAGAAAAGCTACTCCTTATGGATTTAATTATAAGCAAAAGAATACCCACATATGGTGGATTAAAATATGGAAAATGCTAACGAGTGCCCTAGGGGCACTGGTTAAGGAATCAAACATGGAAAGTTTTTATTGGAGTGTGTAGCCTTTAATGTTACAGATGCAATCAATGTCTTGATTTCCAATAAAAACCTTCTAAATGTGGATCCTTAACCAATGCCCTAAGGGCACTCGTTAGCAGGACCCTCCAACCACTATATTTAATGAATTATGTCCCAATAGAAAGAGACAATATGCCCACTTAGAAACAAGCTTCAATAAAATTGAATGTAGGGTAATTTAGGTATTATAATTACTTTTTAGATGAAATCAACAAAAATTAAATGAATTTAACTAACTTTCTTAATAAGTTAAATATGATTATTTTTACTTATAAATGAGTCCAGAGGGAGTACGTACTAACTGCAGTTTTGCTCATTTAGAAGCTTTGCCTTTGTCCAAGACTACGGTTTATTGAATGGAGTGACATCGCAGTCATTATGGTTATTGATTAAATATGAGTAAATAACTAAATATACAATTTAATCCTTAAAAATATTATTTTATTCATCTTTAGTTCTCCAAAGTCTAAAGATTTGGTATCTATAATTTAGAGTGCGATTCATTTCAACTAAATAAAAGTTGAAATACACCTAAAATGATTTTATCGGTATTTGATAAAATAGTTTTTTTAAGGTAATTATAGCAACTTCAATGGAAATTGCCTATATTGCTTTTCTACTCTAAAAATGGGATGCACCATTAGCCTTTGTTTGGTGGAGTAAAAGTGGGGAAGAAATAGGGAGAAGGGAGAGAAGTGGGGGAGAAGTTGGCAATTTCCCTTGTTTGGTGGAGAGAAATGCTAGAGAAATGCCAAAAAGTTGTATGACTCACATACTTTTTTATTTCTCCACAAAATTGGTGAGTGATAGGGGAGAAATGGGGCAAACAACACTTTAACCTGTTTCTTTTCTATTTCACACTCATTTCTCTAATACCAAACAACTTAAAAATCTATTTATCTTCCCTTTTACACTCATTCCTCTTATACCAAACAACCTAAAAATCTCATTTATCTCTTCCTTATTTCTCTCTTCCTCATTTCCCTAATACTACTAAACAAAACATCCTAGTGAGATACTTTGGAAATTGTGCATTAAAGACAAAAACAAAAAAAAATGGACCCCATGTGAAAGAAAATTTTATTCAACTCAACTCTATTTTTTTTTTTCATTTTCTCTGCTCATTCTCTTAAAGTCTGAACTACTCCTTCATTCATTTTTATAAAATGAATCCTAATCAATTTGATATCAATCATTACAAGAAAATCAATTTTTAACGATGACCAAAAGTTGTCGCTACAGCCTACAAGGAAAAAACCGTCGCTATTTCATAATTAGAGACGGCCCACTAGCCGTCACTAAAAGCCTTTCGTTAATGTAGAAGCGACGACATTTTGTGACGCTATGTAGCGACGTCAAGGCTTGGTTGATGCTAGTTCTACGGCCGTCACAACATAGCGTCGGCCAGGCCGACACTGCATGATACCAACTAGAAGCATTACCAGGCCAACACTACCGAGCCAAATAATTTTTTCAAAAAAAAATCCTTTCTCCCCTGATTTATCAATTGTGAGAATCAAACCCACAACCTACATGATACCGAGAACATGCACTACCGTTACGTCGTATTTGTTTCTTGAAATATATAGTATAAAATAATATATACATAGTAAAAACATATATTTTAAAATTTTTAAAAAAAGTTTATTTTACCATTAGCTAGGCCGACTCTATTTAATAAAGTTAGCGTCGGCCAGATCAACACTATATAAAAAATGTAAGAAAAAAATAAAAATCAACTTAGCGTCGACCTTACATCAGCCTGGCCGGCGCTACTAGCGATAGTGTCGTGGCCAACGCTACCCTTTCGCATCTAAATCACTGATTTCTTGTAGTGAGTTCTTTTTTGAATTACATGCAAAATTATCAATCTCCCACCCATCCAAATTCTCAAAATCCTTCATTTATAAGAACTTCTCAAAATAATCCAAATATATAAAATTTTCAATTTTCTACATTACATTTCCATATCCATTTCCAATGTTTCAGTCACCACAAACTAACCCCACAATGGGTTATGAGTCTTCAATGAGTATTAGTGTCGTGCAATTAATGCAATAATAAAGAAAGGAAAATAACACTTGAGGTGGGGGTTAGAATCTCAAGTTCCACAATTTTCCACCAAAGTCAGCTTGGAAAATATCACACTCTCGATGAAGGAGAAGGACAATGCACTCAAAGAAAATCAAGAGCAAGGTTAACCATGGAAAATGATACACTTGTCATGAGAACAATGGTGAGAAGGATTGACTAGATAGAGATAATCCAATAATTAGAAATATAAGGAGACTAAAGAAAAATATAAGTCGAACAATTAAAAGAGAATTAAAGGTGTTTTTTTTAACTCAATACATGTTAGGAAATTACAATGTTGTCTTATTGTATATTATCAATCTTATTTACACTTTGTTTGTTTGAGCAAAGATAGTGAAGAGAGAGTTGCACGAGAGAGAAATAAATTGAGAAAGCGTATCCATCGCGTTTGGTCAATCATGTGAGAGAGATTGAGCTGAGTTTTTTGTGGGTCCTACAGGTTTCTTTCTCTCCTCATTGCGACTGAGAAACGGGGGATATGGGGGTTGATTTATGAATTAACTATATTATTGAGCATGTTGAAAATTAAATTATATATATGAATTATAAGATATTATTTACAATTAATTGTGGAATAAAATTTAATAATGTATTATTAATTTATTTTATTGTGTTTCATATTTTAAAATTAATAAGTTTTTATTTCCCAGCTTAATTTTTACATATGTCTAAATTATATATAATCACTTTCATACATGTTTTTGAATCATCATCATACATATAAATATAAGACAATTAGCTTGTACAACACACAAATATTATATCTTTTTATTCTCTCTCTACAAATTGTTTATTTAGGATTACATATAAATATAAGACAATTAGCTTGTACAACACACAAATATTATATCTTTTTATTCTCTCTCTACAAATTGTTTATTTAGGATGATTTGAGTTTTGATTAAATAATGTGAAACAGCACGGTAATATGTTACAGCATTTAACTCTGCATTAAATTAAAAGTATGAATTTTTAATGTGTAAAGATTATTTCTAAATTTATAATTCAATATATATGATATGTCTGTTATAGTATTAATAAAAGAGACTTGTGTATGTCTACCAAAGAGTTGTGACTCAATTGGCAACGCTAGGGACGGATGTAGAGGAGGGCAAGTGGGGGCCTTGTCCCCCCTCCCTCCCTTAACAATAATTATATACATGGTATTTTATTAAATAAAAACTTATACATTACATATTTTATAGTCATTCTTTACATTTAAATTATGTTTTTTTATTGGTGTAATTTTATGTCCATATAAAGTATCTTTTATTTTTTTTATTTGACTTGATAAACAAATTTTAAACTAATATTATTTCTATAATTTACATATTTATAACCTTTTAAAATGATTTTGGCCCCCCCTTCCCATGGTTTCTGGATCCGTCCATGGGTAACGCAGACTGAGATTGTGAGAAGAGCTCCCGGGTTCGATCCCCACTAAACACATTCTTCGGGAGGGCTGTGGAGCCTTAACTGTGACTAAGACCCGAATAGGATTGCCCCTGGTAATAGGGGATACCTATGGTTTAAAAAAAAACATGTATGCCTACTAGATAACAAACAAATGGAACAAAAGAAACGATTGGGCAAAGAAAGAAAAAAGAGTAAACCACCAAATCAGTCCCTGACTTTTTTCTCATCGGGCAATTTGGTCCCTGACTTTTATAAAGGCCTTTGTTAGTCCCCAACTTTTCTCTCTGTCAGTTTAGTCCAGCACCATGAATTATGTTAACAGAGTGCTTACCTGGCTGGTTAACTCACATGTCGGACTTCAACTAGGCATAGACGACGTCGTTTCAGTGGAGAGGTTGTTAGGGATTAGGTCAAACACGTGCATTTGTGTTTATGTGTTCCCCAGACAAAAAAACTCTGCATTTTCTTCTCTCAGAGAACTAGTTCCCAGAACTTAATCAAGGGCCCCCATCTCATTCTTGCTGAAGTGACATTTCCAGAGACAAAGTTGGGGACGATTTGCGAGGATGGATGCCCAGGTAATGTTCTATGTACTCGTAGTGGTACTCTGGTGTGTTAAATTTAGTTAGCTCTAATATTGCATAAGCACCTACCACCATTGTGAACCCTATATCGTTGATGCGAAGATCTTCCTCCCGAACTCCCACTTGTCCTTCTTCTTTCAGTGTTGGTCGCCATGGCTGGTGCAAGATTTGGGATTCAACCTCAAAAACAGAGTCACACAGTCAGACAAAGATTGGGAGAACAGAGGAGATGAAAGAAGGTGAGGGTAATCTTCTTACCGTTACAAATTTATGTGGTTTAAGACTGATTTTTTTGTTTTTAAAATTAATTTAACACCCAAAACGACACCGTTTCGGGCCAGCTTGGCAAAGGGGTGTGAGCTATCCAACCAAGTAAGCACTTCGTTAACAGAATTCACAGTGCTGGACTAAACTGACTGACGGAGAGAAAAGTTGGGGACTAACGAAGGCCTTAATAAAATTCAGGGACTAAATTGTTCGATGAGGAAAAAGTCAGGGACTGATTTGGTGGTTTACTCAAAGAAAAAAAAAATACGTACCTTGACATCATGCATGAGGTCTCCATTAAGAAATAGCAGCTCAAATGCAATAAACCGCTTTATGCTATGTAGGAACAAAAGCCCAATCTGAGTGCTACTGCTGGTGTTAATTAAAACGATACAATTAATATAATATATAGCTCACCGATATCATGATCACCATGTTCGTAATATATAATATAGTAATACCGATGTAATACATATTTAATAATTCTCTTTAAGTAACATCTTGAGTTGAAGTTTTACCACTAATAAAATTAGGTACACAATAATATGAATATTCCTGTACTAGAGTAGAATTGCCTCTATTTCTATTAAAATATATATATAATGTAGTAATACGAGACTTTTTCTTCAATATTTTTTTTTTGTGCACACCGCACATACCGATCTTTATTAGCATTGATTGAATTGATATTGCAATATATCTTGACCTTGACATACACACACTATCTCCATTCTCTAACGCGCAAAACGAAATGTCAACCACCGCACCGCTCCTCCATAACCGGTGGTGCCTCTCTCCACCGTCAAATTGAAAACGAGCTTTCGGTCGTAGCTAGCCAGCGCGGTGAATATAATGCGTTAGCAAAAGTCATCTTATCAATTCACCAAAAAATAAAAAAGTCATCTTATATAGTACAACGCAGAGTCAGGGGCGGTATCGTGGAGGATTTTTTAATTAATGACATTTAATAATTAATTTTTGGGTTAAATATGTTTTTAGTCCCAGAAAAATAATCGAAATTTGATTTTAGTCCTGCAATTTAAAATCGGTGGTTTTGGTCCTCAAAAAATTGAAAATGCACTAATTTAGTCCTTATTGCCTTGTTTTGCTACAGATTTTACTACGGATTACCTATGAATTTTTATTGATAAAGACTAAATTGGTGCAGTTTTAATTTTTGAAGGACCAAAATCACTGATTTTAAATTACAGGGACTAAAACCAAAATTCAACTATTTCTCAGGGACTAAAAACATATTTAACCTTTAATTTTTTTTTTATGTATCAATATCATACCTAATTAAAATGGTGATTTTAGGATAAATCCTTTTAATTTCGGCTTTACGATAAACTATCAATTTTAGGGTTAAATATGTTTTTAGTCCCTGAAATATAGTTAAAATTTGGTTTTGGTCCTTGCAATTTAAAACCGGTGGTTTTGGTCCTTCAAAAATTGAAAATATACCAATTTGGTCCTTATTGCATTATTTTGCTATAGATTTTGCTACCGATTAGCTATGAATTTTTATCGATAAGGACTAAATTGATATATTTTCAATTTTTGAAGGATCAAAACCACCGGTTTTAAATTGCAGGGACTAAAACCAAATCTCGACGATATTTCAGGGACTAAAAACATATTTAACCCCTCAATTTTATTATTATATAAGATAAATATATTTTTATAATATATATTATTAATTTTATATTATTTATAATAAAGATCTATTATAAACCATTTTTTTATCTATTCTAAGTCTCCCCCATATCTCAAAATTAAAAAATCACATTGTATCTTAATTAATTAGGATCCAAGTATTCATCCATTCTCTAAATGAATCAAATTAATAACAAGATAAAAATAAAGATATGAATAAAACATTCATTCATATAGGCTAATAATAAAAGTATATATTGAATTTTAAAAAATGTAAATAATGGATATGCACACAATTAGGGGTGGGAACAGGTCAGACCGCTCGTCAGGAGCCTACTACCCAGCCTATATCAGGCCCAGGCCAGGCCAATTTATTAAATAGAGCAGGCCAATACTTTTTCAAAAGCCTATATAGCAAAACAGGTTAGGCTTCAGGCCATCGAAAAAGCCTTTTGAGCCTATCAGACCGGTCTATTTAACTAAATATAAATAAAATACAAATATTTTTTATATTGCTATTATTATTATTATAAAGTTTTGTTATTACTTTTCCTTATAATTATATACTTATTAGCTTGTATAAACATTTAAGTATGTTAAAAACTTGAACCTATAAGTCTATTAATATATATGCTTATGATATATTCAAGTACCTTACTATAAAACAGACTTTTAAACAGGTTTTCAGGCCTTGTCAGGCTTTAAATAGGCCAGACTCAGACCATAAAATAAAGCCTATGTCAGGTAACAGGCCAGGCCCAGGCCATGGATTTAAGGTGTAGGCCATGCTCAGGCCTTGGAAAGCCTAGCTCGACTTGGTCTATTCTCATCCCTACACACAATCATCTTATTCTTATAAGTGTTTTTTCTACGCTAATTAGCAATAAATATAAGATAATAATTTGTGTTATTCGGGAATATAAAATATTATGGTTAATGGACATACTTTGGTATGATATGTGTTAAAAAGTACCACTCGGGCTTAAGAGAAAATTTTACCACAATATTATAAGACACTCAACATTAAATGAGACTAAGAGTGTGTTTAGTAAAACTAGTTGAAAAACTCGCTGAAAGCTTAAAGCTATTGAATGTATTTGGTAAAACTAGCTGAAAATGGTAAAATGACATTTAAGGTACATTAATTATTAAATAATGATAAGTGGGGGTGGTTGAGGGTTAAATGTAATTAATTTTCAACTAGTAGCTGAAAATTGGAGCTTTTTTAAAAAAGCGAAAAACTTGTAGCTACCCAAAAAAAGTTACCTTCCCAAACACTGCTGAAATGATTTCAGCTACTATTTTCAACTTACAGCTAGCTGAAATGGTAAGCCAAACACACTATAAGTATTAGGTGATAAAAGAGCTAACAAGAAAATAAGCTTAATGTCGTAGTGAGACATTGAGAATATTATATACAATGAATCAATGGTTACACAAAACAAGATTGAATTAGGAATAAAATTAGTAAATTACTAGAGAGAAAAGTTGGGTAACCTCATTGTAGAAAAAAAATAATAGAGTTGTGTCTTAGATGGTTTGGGCATTTGTTAAGAAGACATGTAGATGCACCAAAAAGGAAAGTTGAATTGTTAAATGGAAAGGGAGGCTAGGAAAATTATATACCAAAAGTATGGCTTCATGGAATTGAATTTAAATCATTTTTATTTAATGTATTTTTATAAAACATGTATCACTCATCTCAATAATTGATTTTAAAAATCAATTCTATTTAATTATAAACTAAATGAACATTTAGTACATGATAAATATTTAAAGTATTGGATGAACAATATATGTGGCCAACTTAACCTTGTGGAAAAAAGGATTTATTGTTAATTGTTGTATAAAAGTAAAGTATTTAAGAATACCACAATAACAAAATTGTTAAAAAAACTATTAAAAGAATAATTTAAAAAAAAAATGCCATAACAATTAATTATATGTGTTATACGTCTTTAGCCTTAGCTTTTGATTTTTCTTTTGCATGGAAAAATTATTCCAAATATTTTGGTTGCCTCCTTACTAAGATTCGTAACTAACATTTGATTCCCTCCGGTCCTAATTATAAAAAGCTTTTTAGGGTAAGTCATGGTCCTTTTTATAAGAACCTTAATTTTCAGATTGTCTCATCCATTAATTACTTTTGACAAAAATACCCATTAGTAGAAGTAGTTGAGTAATTAATTAGTAGAGAGTGTATGACACAATGAAGTAATTAAATAGAAAGAGAAAGATTATGAGTCTCAATAAATACAAGGTAGTTCAGGAAATATGGTACACATTCATGACAAATAAATTGTAACCAACTATATTAACCAACTTTCTTAATTCGTGTAAAATAGTTAAAATGTTTTTATAATTAGGATCAAAGGGAATAATTTATTAAAAAGTTTCACTATCCAACGCCAAAAAATTCAATACTATCAACGTGATTTTTCACTTCATGTTAGCATGACCGATCCAACATCTTGCAAGGATTGAATCCGCAACCTTAATTGGATGGAAAAAACAATTTTATATACTATGTGTCAAGTCTAACAATAATGATATTTGCTTATCATTTTTTATAAAATATGTTACTAGCAATGTTTTACCCTTGGATTGACCCTACATATTAGACATGATATTTTTTTATTTTTTGTGAGTAAATCAAACGTAACTTCGTGCTATCAAGGGTGGATTAATGGACCAAACATATCTAGGTTTTTTCCTCCTATAAAAAGAGTCTACCAAGTACATATTAATAGTGAAAATTCCAGTATACATGTCACCTAAAGTTTCACGTTTTAAATACCTTGTATCTATCATATAAAATAAAAGTAGGGTGATATGTTAACCATATAGAACAACACCTTAAATGTAATATGCAATAGAGTAGTACAAACTCTAAGGAAAATTCGCAACAATAAGACCGATAATATTGTACGGAACTAGATGTTGAGTAGTAAAAAAAAAAATACCTTGTCAATGTCATAGAGATGAGTATGTAAAAAAACCATGAAAACAAGTGTAAGTATCCTCTCCGGTTATTTTTGTCTCTCAGCCAACTTTAACTACGAAATAACTATGGATTTTAATTTTCTTGGTTGGAGAGAATCTGAGTCCTAAAAACAATGGTGAGAAGGATTGACTAGATGGGGATAATCCAACAATTAGAAATATAAGGAGACATAAGAAAAAATATAAGTCAAACAATTAAAAGAGAATTAAAGGTGTTTTTTTCTCACTCAATACATGTTAGGAAATTATAGTGTTGTCTTATTTCACATATTCAATCTCACTTAGTGGGTTAAGACTTAAAGAAAATGGTAATAAATATAATTTGAATATTAGTTTAAGGCTTTAAGAATTAAAACATATAATCAATACATTGAATATTGATTTTTTCAATAAATATTTTTTATTTATCAATTGTTTAATTTTTAATTCTAAAAAGACTTGTTAGTATTTTTTTTTGTGTTAACCACATGTATCCCCTATTACCAAAAGACTTGTTAGTATGATTATTAATTGTTATTGTTTTAGTATCAAGTAAAGTATTTAATTAATATACATTGTAAATGTAAAAAAATACTCTGACAATATATATTTATTAAATACTAAAATTAAGAATATATTTGGTAAAATTAGATGATAAGTTAGGGGCCGTTCGGGGTGGTTGCGAGTTTTCAGTTTTTTATTTTTTAAAATTTTCAATCAAGTTTTATAACTCAAAACCAAAAAGTGTTATAAAACAAAAAAGTGGTTTTCAATTTTTGGTTTTGAGTTGTAAAAATTTGACTGAAAATTTTTAAAAACAAAAAATTGAAAACTTACAACCACCTCGAACGAACCCTTAGCTGATAGTTAAGAAGCTCCAAGTTTATAAACTAACTTATTGAACTAAAAGTGTTTAGTAAAAAGTACATGATAAATTAGGCCAAGAATGTAAAATAACACAAAAAAATGTTAAAAGAAGATAAATAAAAAATCATATTAAAATATGAAAAAAAACTACATATACCCTAGCTAAAATAACTTATAAGCTAATTTTTTTTTATTAAATATTATTGTGTTAGTCAAACTAATTTATAAATTAATCTAATAATAAGGTAAAAACTAACTTATTAAACTTAGTAAATATACTAAACATTGCCTATGTCCTGTTTTTTTTTTTTTACCCTTACCGGGTTTCTTTTTAAAAATCTTTTCGGCCAGTGTCATCTTCGGTGAATTGCTGGTAGGTCATTCATGGCCCTAATCCCTGCGCATATTTCATTGATTAATAGGAAATATGTTTTTTAAAGTAGTTTTCAAATTTTAACTGCACATATGCAGCTGAACCAATAATTATAATCTCTTATTATTTTATTAAAAAAAATTTAAAGATGGAGATTAATGATACTTTAGAGGTCGTGATCCCTATTAGTTACGCACTATCCACATGTATTAGTGCTCAGTGCGGACATTTGTGATTTGTTTATACATTCATTCATGGGAACATTAGCGACCTAGCCAAATCATGACCAAACCCTCCAATTAATATAATGGAATCACAAGTCACAAAAGAAGTCTTCACTCCATTTTCAAAAAGAACATCAAAACGTCACGCAAGCAAATATTTTTTGGAAAAAAAAATCTAGCATTGAAATTCTAGTAGCTTACATCATGCATGTCCCCAATACGAAACAACAGCTCCACACGGAAGAGAATCTAGATTCTATTTTATTATGATAGTAAAGAATTGTGCTCCCTTATTGAGTAGAATTAATTTTAGTAATGAATGATTGAGATGAATGATGCATGTTTAATTTTAGAAATGAATGATTGAGATGAATGATTCATGTTTTACAAATACGTTGGAAGAAAGTGAATTGATTCGGCATACTTCAGAGTTTAATCCTTCAGAGTTTAATCCAAACGGGTACGCACAGTTGGATTCCAAGTGATTTTGTTGTATTAAAACGACACACTACACTCACTAGGTCCTCAATTGCTCACAGATCACAATCACTACATAAATTACAATACCAGTCACTTTCCTTTTTTGGTTCCACATTGAAAGTGCAATCCCTTCTCGGACATGGCACACGCTATCTCCAACAACGACCAAAACGAAATGTCAACCACCACGCCGCTCCTCCGCAACCGGTGGCGCCTCCCCTCCAGCATCAAACTAAAAACGACCCTCTGGTCTGAACTCTCCGGCGCGGTGGGTGACCTCGGCACTTACATCCCCATAGTGTTGGCACTTTCTCTGGTCAACAATCTTGACCTCACCACCACACTCATCTTCAGCTCTCTCTACAACATCGCTACGGGCCTTATGTTTGGGCTTCCGATGCCAGTCCAGCCCATGAAGTCCATCGCCGCCGTCGCCATCTCCGAGACGCCACCACTCACCATCCCTCAAATCTCCGCCGCTGGACTCTCCGTCGCCGCCGTCCTCCTCCTCCTCGGCTCCACCGGACTCATGTCCTTCCTCTACCGCTACCTCCCTCTCCCCGTCGTTCGCGGCGTTCAACTCTCTCAGGGACTCTCCTTCGCCTTCTCTGCCATCAAGTACATACGCTACGACCAAGACTTAACCACCTCCAAATCCGGTCCTCCGAGACCCTGGCTCGGCCTCGATGGCCTCATCGTCGCTCTCGCCGCCGTGCTTTTCCTCGTCCTCACCACCGGCGCCGGCGACACCCCTCTCGACAATCACCCTGAAGAAGAAGAAGAAGAAGTAGATGATGATGTTGTTAAGCGCAACAGGGTTCAAAGAAGGTTGAGGGTTTTATCAACTATTCCTGCTGCTTTGATAGTGTTTTTGTTTGGTTTGGTTTTGTGTATTCTTCGTGACCCTTCGATCATTGGAGATCTGAGATTTGGGCCTTCGAGCATTTCTGTGATTCGTATCACGTGGGAGGATCTGAAGATTGGGTTTGTTAGAGCGGCGATTCCGCAGATTCCGTTATCGATTTTGAATTCTGTTATTGCGGTTTGCAAGTTGTCGGGGGATTTGTTTCCTGAGAGAGAGGCTTCCGCTATGCATGTTTCGGTGAGTGTGGGGATTATGAACTTTGTTGGGTGTTGGTTTGGTGCCATGCCTTGTTGCCATGGTGCGGGTGGGTTGGCGGGTCAGTATAGGTTTGGGGGTAGGAGTGGTGCTTCTGTGGTGTTTCTTGGAATTGGTAAGTTGGTGATTGCTTTGGTGTTTGGGAATTCGTTTGGGAGGATCTTGAGTCAGTTCCCTATTGGGATTCTTGGGGTGCTTTTGTTGTTTGCTGGAATTGAGTTGGCAATGGCATCCAAAGATATGAACACTAAACAAGAGTCCTTTGTTATGTTTGTTTGTGCTGCTGTTTCTCTGACAGGGTCCAGTGCTGCTCTGGGATTTTTTGTTGGCATTGTTCTCTATTTGCTGCTAAAATTGAGGGAGGTTGAATGTTGTGGTGGTAGTGGTAGATTTGGTTTATCCAGATCCAACAAGGCCAAATCTTCTGTGGATGAAGAAACTCGCTTAATTGCCTAGACCTAGACCTAGACAATTTGATTCGCATTTTGGCTGCAGAGATTGAAATTGAAGTAGCTATGCTATGCCTATATATATGCATGCAGTTTTTATTGCCAATTGGGGATGGTCCTGAAAATGATCACCAAAGTTGTCATCAATGGGATGAGAGGTTCTCACTCACTTTAGTAAGTACATACAACACACCTCTCTTCCACCACGTTCCAAATAATTGGATCTTTCTGTGTTTGTATTGGTATTATGTTTCAGAAAGGCTGTACAACATATGTGTATTTATAGATAAAGTTGTTCATCTATTTGAGTATGGGACTTCGTTCTGCCTTAGCTGCAATATGTGCCGGTGAAGTGGGGAACAGGATTCATAGGAATTAAAGATACTCGGGACTTGATAATTCGAGTGTTTGGATGGACGCGCTTTTATTTAGGAAAATAAAAAATTGTGTCTCAATAATGTCAAGAAAAATCCTCATAATGGAAAACTGATTAATATAACAATGAGAAATAGGTTTTGAGTTAAGAAAAATTGTTTAGACTATGGAAAATTTTATAAAAATAGACAAATGTGATAAAAAAAAAGAGAAATGTTGTAACTAATAAATATTGTTGAGGTATTAAATCATATTAAATTGCTTACACATCCAATTCAACTAATATCCTTCATCTCATTTGTGGCACGTGTCCTCCTTTTCACACATATGTCGAAGTAATTTGTAATTTGCAAATTATCATCTAGTTTCTTACTTCGAACAGCATTATTTACCGTGGAAAATACCTATTTGTTTAATTGCAATGTAGTTGAGCTTGTAAATAAAAGATGCTAGGTGTTTTTTTTTTTTGTCAAATAGAAGATAGGAGGTTGAATTAACGTATAAGTTTAACACACTCGCTCAAGGATGTAAACTTTTGCATAGACTATCTTGCAAATATGGGAGCTTCATTCAAGCTGGGCCTCCTGTGGGCTATTTCCTCTATCATTGCAAGGTCATTTAGGGAGTTGCTTTTAGAACCCCATTTTGCTATTCGCACCCCATCCCATACTCCCTTCCTAAATTACCCCTACCCCCCATGCCCCACTGGCAACCACCTCCCAACCCCTTCCCACTCCCCCTCCCCCCCTCCCCCACTCCCCAAGCCCCATTCTCGTTCCCGTCCCCTTCCCCCTCCCCTTTTATTTTTTTCAATGTTTTGTGTTTAGAGACAGAATTTTTCCGTCTCTAAACTCCCCTCCCCCAATGCCACCCCCATCCCCTGCTGCACCTGCAGCCAACACCCCACCCCCACCCCTACCCCCACCACCGTCACCCCTTCCCCATCCCTTCCAAACACCCCACTCCCCCACCCCCTCCCCAACGCCCCAACACCCCCTTCCTCGTCCCTGTCCCCCTCCTCTTTAATTATTTTTTGAAGCTTTTGGTTTAGAGATGGAATTTTTTTCATCTCTAACCAAATTTTTTTTTAAAAAAAAACTTCCGGAACTCTCCGGAAATTAATTTCCGGAAATTAATATCCGGAAGGTTCCGGAAGTTGGTTTAAATCCGAAAATTTAATTTTCGGGAGCTTTCGGCGGTTGATTTAAAAAACATTGGTTAGAGACGGAAAAATTCCGTCTCTAAACCCAAAACATATAAAAAAAAATAAAAGGGGAGGGTGAAGGGGACAAGGACCGGATGGGAATGGGGGTGGGGAAGTGGGGAAGGGGGAGAGGGAGGGGGAGAAGGTTGGAGGTGGGGGTGGTTGCTGGTGGGGGACGGGGGTAGGGGTAATATGGGAAATGGGATATGGGATGAGGTGTGAATAGCAAAAAGGGGGTGATAAAAGCAACTCCCGACCATTTAGTATTTTTATGCCTTTATCCTTTTCTTCTTTCTTCCTCCTTTACTGTAAAAGCCCATGCTTAGAAATAATATTTTTATCTATATGAAATTTACTTCTTCATTTCCCATTATCTTTTTCCCATTATCAAAAGATAATAAATTCAACTAAAACATAAGTATTTAACATTTTCAATGAAAAATATCAACAATTGATATATGATTAATGTTGATGGAAAAAATTTAAAAATTTATTTAAAACTAGAAAAGAATTTTATTTATTTATTTACTTTAAATTCTTCTCAGTCCATTTGTAAGTTTTTTTTTCTCTTATTCATTTTTTCCTTCAAATTCTCCACCTCGTATCATAGGAAATAGTTTTTCTCTTGTGAGTTTTTTGTATGTCAAGAACAAATGGGAAAAAATATATACAACAATCAATCATAAACTTCACAAATATTAATAGAATAATCATTAATGGTAAGATTATTTTAAAGTAAATATATGAGAGTGTATTCACTACTAGTAATTTTATTTAAGAGTACATTATGGTCTTCATCTAGTAAAATTTAAAGATAAATTCATAATTACTTATAACTTTAATTAGAGGTAAATTTACTTTATTAAGGTTTTTATGTTTATATCTCCTTCTACACAATTTTATCACATGAATGTGTTTTGATCTACTAAAATCTAAGGATATATACATTTTCAATTATGTATTTTAGATTTAGAGACTTTATCCTTTACTTAAGGTCTTTATTTTATATTTTTTTCACACAACTTTTGTCAAGGGAATGCATTTTGATTTACTACAGTTTAAAGGTATAATAACAAATATCTATTTATACACTTAAAAGACAACACACAAATACATTATAAAGAAATTTTATACTCAAATATATTATATAGAAACTTTATCCTTTGTTTAAGGTTTGTATATTTATTTTTTTCTACACATTCTTTACCATGTGAAAAACTCATAAGATCCATTTCCATTTATCATGTTTTCAAAGACTTTTCACAAGTTGTACCACTTAAAGAATCAAAGAATGATTAATGTTAGAAAATTACATTGATATTAGAAATTTTCAATATCAATCTTATTTGTGCTTGTTAAACCTCAATTTTGAGGTTTAATGTGAGGTTTAATGAGATAACTTCATTGGAAGTTCTATGTCATACCAATTTATTTGGATTAATTTTATGAAATTTTTATTTTAATTAATTATAAAATAATAAAAGAATTAATTTGAGAAAAAAAAATTTGATTTTGATGTTGAAAACGCCACATGACCATATAACAAAAATAAAAGCAATATAAACAAACAACAAAATCACATTGAATTCATCTTCTGTGTTCATAATCAAAACACACACAAAAGGCAACCTAGTGCGTGAAAGTAGGATTGCAAACCAACATTTTCAGTAATGCTATATGGCGCACTTCGAGTTCTCCTCTAGCCGTCCTGTGGAACAATCGGAAAAACCACCGGCGAAACCACCGGATAATGTAAGCACAAAGGTTTCTTTTCGTGATAAATTTTTAGGGGACAAAGTCCCTCCCGTTCAGCGCACAAAGACGGATCTAATAGCAAATCAATTGGTGAAGATAACTTTGGAGGGAGGCAATAGACTTCTTCCGATTGTTCATGTTGACGAGAAGGTTTTTAATAATTTGTGCGAACCATGTTATGATGCTCTTATTATCAAGCCTTTGGGAAAATTTGTAGGATACAATACTATGCGAGATAGGCTACCCAAATTATGGAAACTTAATGGAGGCTTTGAGATCATGGACGTGGACAATGGTTTCTTCATGGTCAAGTTCGATGATAAGGATGACAGGGAGAAGGTGGTGGAAGGAGGACCCTGGATGATGTTTGATCATTATTTAGCGGTATCTTCCTGGACTCCTGATTTCGTTTCTTCAGAAGCTAAGGTACACAAAACCTTGGTTTAGGTACGTATACCTTCTCTTAATCTAGCATGGTATGATGAGAGTTTCCTCTTAGCAATAGCCTCATCCATTAGGCGTTCAGTAAAGGTTGATACTAATACACTTCAAGTTGAACGTGGAAGATTTGCTCGCTTTTGTGTTGAGATCGATCTAAACCAGCCAGTAGTGGGCAAGATAAAAATTATGGATCATTGGTACAAGCTAGAGTATGAAGGTCTTCATATTCTTTGTTCTAACTGTGGCTGCTATGGCCATGTCACCAGAGAATGCAGCAAACGGAAGAACGTCCCCACCCAGCAAGCAACTCCGGCAGTTGACGGCGGTGCACCACCCACTGAAAACGGTAATATTCCTATTAATGGAAATCCAGTTTTGAACAATACAAAAACAGAAACAACGGAATCTGCTCATGGAGATTGGCTGACCGTTACACGCAAACGTAGACCGGCAATGAATGCAAGAAAACAGAATAATTCCAACCACATTCAGAGGAAGGATACGACTAACAAGAATAAATTTAATGCTCTGTCTGATTCAGTCCACAAATCAGAAACGGAAATCAAGCAATCAGGAGCCAACAAATAACATAATAATTTACAATGGGCTCGCAAAAAAAGGCCAAGAGTGGCGCCTCCAATTACAAGTGACATCGCCCAATTAGTGGCTAATGCTAATAAAGGCAAAACAAAGGTTCAAGCTCTTGACAGCAAGAAGACCCCTTCCAAGGACGTGCCAGCTAGCGGTTCAAATGCCATCCATAATGCACATCACGTTCCTCTTCCCAAAAACGTGGCAGAATTAGAAGCGGCCAATACCTCCATTTAAATTCAAGAATCACGCTTGGTCCGATTCAATTTTAATGACAATGATCTCTCATGTCATGCCAACATATTGGAGGAGGATGAGCCACATGAGTCACATGCTGATGATGATGAGGAAGACAGCGACATGGACAAAAGCTCTGATGGAGAACAAGATTCTGATTTTGTCCCTGAAACAAATCAAAATCAGTAGCCTTAGATTCATGACATATATATCCTTTTATTTAAATCCAGTTTTAATCATGAATTTAATGAATTCAGAATTTAAAATTTTTTCCTTACTTGCTTGGAATGTTGGTGGTGCAGGTAACATTACTTGTCAGCGCCACTTGAAAAACCTCATGCTGAAATTTAATCCTTCTTTGATTTTCTGCATGGAGACACACATACAGTTTCAAAAAACTCATTCCTTTTGGAAAAGATGTGGTTACTCCCCTATTGCTATTATTGAAGCTAGTGGCCATTCAGGGGGCTTATGGGCTCTTGTTAATCATGAAGCTAATTTCATTTTCACGGTTTTGGACTCCAACCCACACGGTATAACAATTTCTATCTCTAAAGGCTCCTGTGAATGGGTTTGTACTGGTTTATATGCCAGCCCTATTCCTAATGTGAGAAATAATCTTTGGACCTACATTAAAAATTTAAAAGGCCATATCAATAAACCTTGGCTCTTGGTGGGAGACTTCAATGAAATTTTATTACCCTCTGAACAGATTGGAGGAAATTTCAATTATACTCGTGCTGCTATGTTTTCTAATCTTATTGACCATTGCAATCTCATTGATGTTCATACTATAGGAAATAAGTTTATGTGGCAGAGAAAGTGTCAAGGGAACATAATCATCTCAAGAAAGCTTGACCGTGCTTTAGGGGACATTAACTGGCATATGACCTTTCAAAATGATGTGGCTGAGAATCTATGTCGTATGCACTCTGACTATAGTCCCATCCTTCTAAGATGCAACTCTTTTAAAAGAATTCCAGGGATTAAACCTTTCAGATTTGAAGCTGCTTGGATCAACCATAAGGATTATAATTCTATAGTTGCCCAAGCTTGGCAGAGGGAAAATAGAAACATCAACTAATCACTTACAGAGGTTAGAAAAGATTCCATTATTTTTAATACTGACATTTTTGGTCATTTAAAACGCAGGAAACATATTCTTGAAAGAAGGATTCAGGGAATTCAGAGAGCTCTTGAAAGATTCGATTCAGCATCACTTTATTATCTTCAAGAGGATCTTAGAAAAGAATATAATAAAGTTTTAGACCAAGAATAAATGCATTGGTATCAGAAGTCACGCGAAAACAGAGTCAAATTTGGGGACAAAAACACAAAGTATTTCCACACATAAGCAGTAATTAGAAGAAGAAGAAATAAAATCCAAGTCCTTACTTTACCATCAGGAGAGAGATGTGAAGACCCTGATATTTTACAGTTTGAAGCAATCAAATTCTACAAGGACCTTTTCTGTGGGCAAAGGATATCTAGTAACAATTCTTTCATATCTAATTATTATCCCGTCCTTTCTCACATTGCTATTGACAGTTTGACTAAATGTGTTACTAAGGATGAGGTGTTCAATGCGCTCAACTCTATGAAGCCTCTTAAGGCCCCTGGCCCAGACTGTTTTCAGGCATTGTTTTTTCAAACAATATTGGCATATTGTGGGTAACAATATTTTTAGCTTTGTTAACGATGCTTTTATTCATGGGTATTTTGACCAGAAAATTACTGAGACTTTAATTGTTCTAATTCCAAAAGTTGATATCCCTGTTAACTTTAAGGAATTCAGACCAATTAGTCTATGTAATGTTACTTCTAAGGTGCTCACTAAAGTTATTGTTCAAAGAATGCGCCCTTATATGCATGATATTGTTGGGCCTCTCCAGAGTGCTTTCATACCCGGTAGAGGAACCTCAGAAAATGCAATTATCCTTCAGGAAATTCTGCATTATATGCATAAATCTAAAAAGAAAAAAGGTGACCTAGTTTTTAAATTAGATTTGGAAAAAGCATATGTTATGGTTGACTGGGGGTTTCTAAAAGAAACTCTTATCCTGTTCCGCTTTCCCCAAAATCTTATTAATCTTATTATGTTCTGTGTCTTATCCTCTACCCTCTCGTTGCTTTGGAACGGTAATAAGTTACCTTCTTTTAGTCCTAACAGGGGTCTAAGACAAGGGGATCCCCTGTCTCCCTATCTCTTTGTTTTGGTTATGGAGCGGCTTGCTCTGGTTATTCATGAAGCTGTAGGTAATGGGACTTGGCAACCTATCAAAATTTCAAAGAATGGTCCTAGTATTTCTCACCTATTTTTTGCAGATGACACTCTTTTGTTCACTAAGGGCAAAGCATCCCAGGTTCGAGTAATGATCAATACCTTAAATAATTTTTATGATGCTTCCGGTTTAAAGGTTAATGTGGATAAGTCTAGAGCTTTTACATCTAAACATGTTTCTACTATCAAAAGAACAAATTCACCTCTATATATGGCATTCGGTTTACCAACGATATGGGGAAATATTTGGGCTTTGTTGTTAAGGCTGGTAAGCGTACCTCTAATGACTATAACTTTATTGTGGACAGAATTTCCAATAGGCTTGCTAATTGGAAGAGAAACATGTTGAACAAAGCTGGAAAATTAACTCTAGTTAAATCAGTCTTAACTACAATTCCTATTTATTCAATGCAAACTCAGTGGTTACCTGATAATGTCTGTAACAAGATTGATAGTGCAGCCCGCAGGTTCCTTTGGAGTAGCAATGAGGGCAGAGGTATTCATCTAGTTAATTGGGAGAAAATTACTAGGCCTAAAAATGATGGTGGTTTGGGTATCCGTTCTGCCCGTCATCAAAATACAGCGTTATTGGGTAAATTGGTTTGGGACATGACTAATTCATCCAATAAACTTTGGGTGCAACTTCTACAAGACAGGTATGACATCCAATTTTCCTTCCTAAACAGTACTAATATTTTCTATGGTGCAGGGTCTCATACTTGGCGCTCTATGTTGAAAGCTAAGGACAAGCTCGTTGATGGTTACACCTTTCGTATGAGGAATGGACATTCATCCTTTTGTTATGACCCCTGGATTAATGGAGATAAATTATGCAATCTTGTGGATTATATCAATATTCAAGACATCAACCTAAGGATCACAGATGTTTGGAATCAAGGCAATTGGAATCTTCAGAATATAGCAACTATAATTCCAGATCAGCTAAAACATTTAATTCAACAATATAAATTTAATCTGCATGATGGACTGAGAGATACCTATTGCTGGACAACTTCTAATAATGGTATCTATTCAGCAAGTTCAGGATACAAATGGCTAACCAAGTCAAGAAATACTCAGCAAGACTCAAATTGGAACTGGATTTGGGCTTTAAATTTACCTGAAAAAATCAAGCTCTTTCTCTGGCAGCTTTGGCATAAAGCTCTTCCCGTCAATGTCCTGCGTGCATCCCGAGGGCTAACATCTTCAAGCACCTCTTGTATCTGCAATGATCATCCAGAAACAATTACACATTGTTTTAGAGACTGCACCCTTGCAAAGGAAATTTGGCAAACACTTGGTGTGCACATTACCTCCACCATCTCCGATGAAACCTTCAAGCAATGGGTTAGGGAAAATGCGACTAACAATCCAATCTTCTTCAATGTTACCTTATGGAACATTTGGCTTGCCCGTAATCAATCCTTTTTGGCCAATGATCGCCCGTCTCCTTCGCAAGTATCAGCTCGGATTCGCAACATGGCAATAGATATTATTGTCTTCTTGAACGATGATGGCTCAACCACTGCTGCTCCTCCGCGGCTCGTTTGCTGGAAGCCCCCTTCGGACGGTGTTGCCCTGAACAGCGACAGAAGCTCTTTTGGGAACCCTGGAAAGGCTGGGTTCGGGGGCTTGCTGCGTGGATCAAATGGCTCTTGGCACTTTGGGTTTTATGGGTCAATTGGCCTTGCTGATTGTCTTTTGGCTGAATTGATGGGCTTGCAAATGGACCTACAACTAGCTTGGGATAAAGGGTTTCACAAAGTAGAATGCTTCTCTGATTCTATTACAGCTATTCATCTCATATTGTTTGATGACATTCAATATCATCAGTATGCTGCAAACATAATGCAAATAAGGGAATTTATTGATAGGGACTGTAGTGATAGCTGATTGCTGTTAGTAATAGCTTTCTATTGTAAGCTTCTGTTGTAAGCTTAGTCCTGCGTATGCTTGTAGACCCATGTGGTCAGTTAGACCTGTTTAGATTTTGAGTCAGTTATAAGCTGACTCAGCAATCTGTTACTTCTGTTAGGTTGTTCAGAGGGTATATAAATACCTCTCAACTCTTGTAATCATTAAGTACATTTTCATAATTCAAGAACTTAAATATCAGAATTTTTCTTTTCTCTCAGTTTCTCTTTTGTCTTCCTCTTCATATATACAATTCTAACATGGTATCACGAGCTTGATCCATGGCTTCCGCTCTTGAAAATCCATTCTCCGACGAAGGCCCTCGACCTGACGCGCGCTCTGCATCAAATTTTTCCTACCAAATCTGTGAAATTGGATGCAAACAATTTCCTGCACTGGAAACAGCAAGTAGAAGGTGTTATTCGTGGTCACAAGCTTCACCGTTTTGTCACGAATCCGGTTATTCCTTTGAAGTATCTTTCGGAATCCGATAGAGATCTAGGCATTGAAAATCCAGCATACACAAAGTGGGATCAACAAGACTCACTCCTCTGCACTTGGCTTCTGTCAACAATCTCCGATTCTCTTCACTCTAAGGTTGTGATTTGTCGTCATTCTTGGCAAGTATGGGAGGAGATACACAAATTTTTCGATAATCAGGTCAAGAACCGTTCCAGGCAGCTTCGGTCTGAACTCCGTTCCATCACAAAAGGTGATCGCAGTATTTCTGAGTTTTTTGCACGAATTCGAGCTATTTCTGATGCACTCCTGTTCGTTGGAGATCCTGTGCCCTATCGCGACCAGTTCGAAATCATTCTTGAGGCATTACCTGAAGAATATGATTCCGTTGTTGATGTTGTGAATAGCAAAGGGGATATCTGCCCTATGGATGAGCTTGAGTATCTACTCCTAGCTCGCGAATTGAGGATTGAGAAAAATAAGAAGAATGTACTCAGTGATGTTCTCACTGTCAACCTCACTCAAACTAAAGCTCCAGAAAATCCACCTCCACAATCTGATTTTGTTGATCCGGATTCAACTTCCTTCAACACTCATTCTTCTTTTCCACACTACTCTGGCAGAGGCAACCAAAATTACAGAGGTCGTGGCCGCTTTGGTCGTTCTAGAGGTCGTAATGGGCATGGCGGAGGACGTTTTTACAACGTACAGTGTCAAATTTGTTATAAGTTGGGGCATGATGCTAGTATCTGCTACTACAGGAATTCAACTCCGGATATTGGCCCTGGACCCCGTCCATCTCAGCAGTGGTTTCAAGGTGGCCGGTCTCAGTACTCTTATCCAAGGTATCCTCTTCCCTCAACCTCATATTATTCTGCTCCTGCGCTACCAACTACTGCTCCCTCCTATCAGTTTCAACCACCTTCAAGAGCTCCCAGACCTGTGCGTCCACAGGCTTTTGTCACAGGGTCTTAAACCTCCTCCACATTGAACTGGTATCCGGATTCTGGGGCATCTCATCATGTTACTGCTGATGGTGAAGCCTTCCAAGACAACATTCCACTTCCAGGATCAGATCAAGTGTTTGTAGGCAACGGCCAAGGTTTGTCCATTACTGCTATTGGTTCTACCTCCTTTACTTCACCCTATAACACACACAAACATCTTACACTCAATAATCTCTTACTTGTTCCCTCAATCACTAAAAACCTGGTTAGTGTTAGCAAATTTGCTAAGGATAATGCAGTTTTCTTTGAATTTCACCCTTCTTTTTGTGTTGTCAAATCTCAGGCCACTTCTGAGACTCTTCTCTTGGGTACCCTTGGCAAGGATGGCCTCTATTCCTTCCCTCACATGCTCAACTCTCAAGGGACTGCTCTCTCTTCAAACAAGACTACCTTTGCTGTAGCTTCTGTTAATTTTGTTTCATGTTCAAATAATTCTAGTTCTACTTTGTATCATCTTTGGCACTGTAGACTAGGTCACCCTAATACTGATGTACTCAAAACAACCTTGAATACTTGTAATGTTTCATTACCAAATAAAACTGCCTTTGATTTTTGCAATACATGCTGTTTGGGAAAGGCTCACAGACTTCCCTCTTTTTCTTCAACTTCAGTTTTTACAGTCCCTCTTGAGCTTGTGTTTAGTGATCTATGGGGTCCCTCTCCTGTCATTTCTTCTCAAGGCCATCGTTTATTTTCTCACTTGTGTGGATGCTTACTCTAAATTTACATGGATTTATCCACTTAAACAGAAATCTGATGCTTATCATGTCTTTGTTCAATTCAAAAACATGGCTGAGTTGCAACTCAACACCAAGTTAAAGTCTGTCCAAACAGATTGGGGAGATGAATTTAGACCTCTTAATAAATTTTTCACTAATCTTGGCATTCTTCATAGAATTACATGTCCTCACACCCATCACCAAAATGGCTCCGTTGAACGTAAGCATCGTCATATTGTTGAAACTGGACTTACACTTATGGCTCAATCAAATTTACCCTTCAAATTCTGGGATCATGCTTTTCTCACAGCTACATACCTCATAAACAGACTTCCCACCCCTGTTCTTCACCTCAAGTCTCCTTATCTTCTCCTCTTTGGTCATCTTCCTGATTATAAATTTCTTAAAGTATTTGGCTGTGCATGTTTCCCTTTCTTACGAGCCTACAATCCTCACAAAATGTCTTTTCATTCCAAAGAATGCATCTTTTTAGGTTACTCTTCTGCTCATAAAGGTTACAAATGTCTTGCATCTGATGGCAGAATATACATTTCTAAGGATGTTCTCTTTAATGAGCACCGTTTTCCATACACCAACTCCTTCCCTTCTTCTCAAGTCTCGGTACCCAATTCTGTTCACTTTCCTACATCTGTAATTCCTCTGTTATCTGCAACATCTTCTTCTAACACTACACCAGGTTCACCACCCTCATCATCACATAATTTCCCTCTCCACACAGCATCATCAAGTCCTCAATCCCCACCATCTCCACCATCTCAAAATTTACCTCAACCATCGCTCAATCCACCCCACCATTACAAACTTTACCTCAACCTTCATCAGAAAATTTATCCCAACCTTCAAACACTCACCCTATGATCACCCGATCCAAAGCAGGAATTGTCAAACCTCGGTTAAATCCTACACTCCTTCTCACTCACCTGGAACCTACCTCTCATAAGCAAGCCTTGCAGGATCCTAAATGGTTTTCTGCTATGCAAGATGAATATACTGCACTAATAAAAATGGGACATGGTCCTTAGTTTCTCTTCCTGCAGATAGGCAAGCCATTGGCTGCAAGTGGGTTTTCAGGGTAAAGGAGAATCCTGATGGCTCTATCAACAAGTACAAGGCGCGGCTGGTTGCTAAAGGCTTTCACCAACAGCCAGGTTTTGACTATACTGAGACCTTTTCACCTGTAGTCAAACCTGTCACAGTAAGGACTATTCTGACCTTGGCTATATCAAGAGGATGGCCCCTCCAGCATATTGATATTAATAATGCCTTCCTCAATGGCATTCTAGAGGAAAAGGTTTATATAGTTCAACCTCCGGGTTTTGAGTCTTCTAACAGAAGCCTTGTTTGTAAACTTCACAAAGCTCGCTATGGCCTCAAACAAGCACCTAGAGCGTGGTTTGAAAGACTTGCCTCAACTCTTCTCAAACTTGGTTTTACTTCCAGCAAATGTGATCCCTTTCTGTTCATCCATCACACCTCCAATCACTGCATCTACCTCCTTGTTTATGTAGATGATATCATTATCACTGGCAGCTCCTTGTCCTCCATACGGCAGCTTATCAAGACTCTTAATTCTCAGTTTGCTCTTAAAGAACTTGGAAACCTTAACTATTTTTTGGGTATTGAGGTTCAGCATCTTTCCAATGGGTCTCTTCTTCTATCTCAAACTAAGTACATCAAGGATATACTTGCCAAAGCTAAAATTTCAGATGCCAACAATATTTCTATTCCAATGGTTGCCAACCTTAAGCTTTCCGAGCATGGGACAGATTATGTTGAAGATCCTACTCTCTATAGATCAATTGTTGGGGCTCTCCAATATGCCACCATCACTAGGCCAGAAATTTGATTTGCTGTCAATAAAGTCTGCCAATTTATGTCTCAACCTCTTGAGGACCATTGGAAAGTTGTTAAGAGAATTCTCAGGTATCTAAAGGGCACTATTCATCATGGTTTATTGCTGCAACCCTCCACCACACCTTCTCTTCCTATCATTGCCTTTTCTGATGTTGACTGGGCCTCAGACAGAGATGATTGTCGCTCCACCTCAGGCTCTTGCATTTTTCTGGGTCCAAATTTGGTTTCTTGGTGGTTTAGAAAACAAAATCTTGTTGCCCGTTCTAGTACAGAGGCTGAATACAGAAGCTTGGCCTCCACTTCTGCTGATATTTTATGGTTGGAATCTCTTTTAAAGGAACTCAAGGTTCCCTTCAAGACTCCAATTCTCTATTGTGACAACCTCAGCACAGTTTCCCTCTCTCACAATCTTGTTCTTCATGCTAGGACTAAGCATATGGAACTTGACATTTTCTTTGTTCAAGAAAATGTTCTCAGCAAAAGTCTTGTGGTATCTCATGTTCCTGCAGATTTTCAGTTTGCTAATGTGTTCACTAAAGCTCTCTCTCATCTTCGCTTCCAGGCTCTCAGGACCAAACTCAGGGTTCTTGACAAGTTGGCTCTTGCTTCCCTACCCTGAGTTTGAGGGGGGAATGTTAGTGATAGCTGATTGCTGTTAGTAATAGCTTTCTATTGTAAGCTTCTGTTGTAAGCTTAGTCCTGCGCATGCTTGTAGACCCATTTGGTCAGTTAGACCTGTTTAGATTCTGAGTCAGTTATAAGCTGACTCAGCAATCTGTTACTTCTGTTAGATTGTTCAGAGGGTATATAAATACCTCTCAGCTCTTGTAATCATTAAGTACATTTTCATAATTCAAGAACTTAAATATCAGAATTTTTCTTTTCTCTCAGTTTCTCTTTTATCTTCCTCTTCCTATATACAATTCTAACAGGGACTGGGTTGTCAAGCTTCAACGTATACTCAGGGAAGGGAATAGCAGTGCAGATTTTCTTGCAAAGAAAGGGGCTCAACAGAATGAGGATCTTGTCATTTTAAATTCTCCTCCTCAAGAAATGAACTTCATGCTCCTTGCTGATGCAACAGGAGTCCAGTTTTTGAGAGAGTGATTTTTTTATTGTCTTTTCTTTTTTCTTTTTTCTTTTTCCCTATAGTACCAAAAAAAAAAAACAACAAAATCACATTAAAGAGTAAATCCTGAATTTTTTCCCACTTGTTATCTCTTTCATCTTTAGTCCATATCCTAAATTAATTGTAAAAATAATCCTCAAACTTTTATATATCCATCATATTAGTCCTTCAACTTTTGCATTACCCTACGCAATTAATTAAATGATAAATAATAGTGATGAGAAACAATTATTTGGTTTAATTTAAAAGTTTTAAATTGAGTCTAAACTTGACATTTTCCCATGTTAATATTCAAGCAACTCCTTCATTTTCCCATCAAGCACCCCATAAAACACTAAAAGCAGCCTTGGAATAAGGGTGTTTAACAAACATCATATACTTGTATAAGCACCTAAAAAACTTTGATGCTCGTTGATAAATCCACTTTAGTAGTAGATTTATAGATTAATTTTAGGTAGTTTTTAGTTGTTTAGGTTGATAATTTTGTAAATTTGTAGTTAAAATTGTATATAATTGAATTTATTTGAGTTTTAGGTGATTGTAGTAAATAATAGTAATTTTGTTCTAATTTTTCATTGACTTGGTGTTTTTATAGGTATTGTTTGAAAAAGAAGAAAAAGAGTTTGAAGAGAAACATTTTTTGAAATCCCTGGAAGGAATAAACAGTGAAGCATTGGGCATATGAGGTGCAAATTAAGAGAATCACTCTCTGCCAGAATCGTGTGGGAACAAGCTGAAGGTGTGTGAGGACACAAAACTGACAGAAACTACTGAAGCTAAAAGGATCTCTCTGCCAGAATCGTGTGGGGACATGGCAGGATCTGTGTGAGGACACGAATTTGACAGAAACATTATAAATAGTTATGTTTAGAATTTTAGCGGGAACCATTTTCATTTTTCAGACTTTTCAATTCTTAGACTCAAATTTTCTCTCTTTTTCTCTCCTCTCTCTCAAGATCCAACCCAAAGGTGGAAACTAGGGTTCAATCCAATGGAATTTGTCCTTGAGTTTGCATCTCTCTTCTCTTTTCTCTTCTCATTTGTAATGAATTTCTAAATTTCTTAGGTTAGGTGTTGATGAATCTTGATCTGAACTTTGTGTAAGTGATATGTTCATTCAATTCAATTTTCGTTTTCAATTCAATTGCTTCCTTCTACTCTTAATGCTTCAATTGAATTGGTCACTCAATTGCATAAATCAAAATTTCTCTCACAATTGAAAAATTTGGGAAAAGCTTGGATCTGAGGCAAGCAACATAAAAGATTGATTGCCTAGGAATAGGAATTGATTTTTGTTTGATCTTTATCAGTCATGTCATTGTTAGGTTCACCTAAGGAATTAGGGTTCTTAGTTGATGACATAGGGTCAATTCACCAAGGAATTGGATTTTGACTAGATTAATGAATTGGATCATTGAAATCATTTACAATAATTGAATCGAATGATATGAACACTTGCATGAAGTGAGGATTGAGTGAAATCAACCCTAACCATTTTTGTTAAATTCGTATTTCACTAGTTGTGTGTTTTTCCTCTGCTACAAACAATTTTCCTGCACAATAATTTTCTGCATAGTTTAGAATTCTTTCATTTACACTCATAATCCCCTTTCCAACTAGATAACTCCTTTGTAATTGGTACTTGAACTTCAATCTCTATGGATTCGATACCTTACTTACTCTTGAAATATTTGCGATGATTGGTACGCTTGCCAAATTCTTATTGCTCGTGCTAATTTGTGGAGCTTTATCCAATTTTTTTGTTAAGAAAAGTAATGTTGATGACATATAAAGAGTGAAGCACTCATGAAGTTCATTTAATAATTTTTTTAGAGGTGTACAATTGAAGAGAATAGTTACTTAAATTGTAAAAAAATAAAAAAAATGTGAAATTATGTTTTGCATAATTGAAGATGCTCTTGAGGCATATACTCCCCCTGTTTCTTTTTAATGGTCGTTTTAGAGTATAAAATTTGTTTCTAAATAAGTGTCGTTTTCACATACCAAGGCAACAATAAATGCTAATTTTTCAACTTTACCCTCTTCAAAATTTATTAAATGGTGGAGTATTTATTGCATATAACTAGAAATGGTGGAAATCTTTAAATGCTTTATGAGAGAGAGAAATGGTATATTTGTAAACAATGGAGCTAAAACCAACGGGGGTTGGTTCAAGTGGTACATGCTTGATTCCCCTTAAGCAAGGTCTCAGGTTCGAGTCTTGTGGATGGAAAAAAATTCCCGCTGGAGAGCTAGCCCCACCATGATGTGGATGTTCCCAACTCGAACAGGATTTTCTCCCGTGAAGGATACCTGTGGTAAAACCAAAAAAAATAATGGAGCTAAAAAAACACACTTACTGCATTCCTTAATCTATGTGCAAAAACCTTAAACGACAGATAAAAAGAAACGGATGAAGTAGTAATAGTTAATGGATGGAAGATTTAGCTTAGCCATAAAACAGAAGGAAATAAGAGTAGTGGCTAGTGACAACAAGAAATCAAATATGAAGTAAAAAAAACTAAATTGTTATACTTTGAATAAATACAAGTTAGATTAAATTTAATTTCACGTACATATAAATATTCGCATGATAAATTAAAAAATATCTCATTTATTTTATCATCAATAATTAATATTTATGTAAAATTTTAAAATTCACCAAACACTTTAATTTACAAAAGCATGTAAAACTAAATTGAACTTTTATAAATGAAATGGTTTAAATAAAAGGATTTAATAACTATACACTGTAAATATAAAATAATTTTATATAATTATTCAATAATGTATTTACACATAATTTAATGAGTTTAATAACACATGATATATTATATTCATTAAATAATATGATTAAATATTATTGAATAACAATCTAAATCTTCTTTTACACTCTAAGTATAAAGTAATTAAACTCTATAAAATATGACAAAGCTTTTAGTTATGAATCGTTGGACCTACCTATCTTTTTTGGGAAGATATGATGATTACTGATTTAGTTGTGTTTTCCAAATCATCCGTTAAAAAAACAATATTTGAGAAATCGATATTTTAACTACCATACCAATTCCGAAAGCCAAGCAAAGCTCCTTACATTACACCAAATGGACCACTTTGATATTAATCCATCAGACAATAATGATAGGGGTTACTAATTGATAAGAAACCACACATTTTTTTATTTTTATACCGATGATAATCAAAATTTAAAATTCATGCAAGATTAAAAGCCATTTATTCACAAAAAAGTGTAAAAAATCATTTATAACCTCTTTTTTTGGTGACATGAGTTTGAGTTTCGGGTCTTGCATATTCTTCAATCTTTGAGATTAAATACACGCCATTAAACTAAGAAATTAAAAATTAAAAAAAGAAGCATGTTGTATTTAGATTTTTATTTTAAAGATTAAAATTTCTTTAGATCTGGAAGAAGACCAGACAGGGTAGCAGCTACTTCAAGACTTGAAGTCTTCTTCACTCTTCTTCAGTTAACTCTTCTTTCCTCTCATGTCTTTCCACTCATCAATATCCTAATTGCAAATGCAAATCATTGCCAGTTTCTACTTCACTCTCACTTAAAAATCACACAAGTGGGGTTAGCATCATCAAACATCACTTACTGCAAAAAAAGTGGTACTTTGATCTGTGTCTGATTCAGGTTCGTCCTCTGATCCTCTCACTTGTTTTCTCCACGCTTTCGAACTGGACCTTTAGTTTTGACTTGTTATGCTTTTGTTTTTCCTCTTTAGATCTTCTTTGAGAGTGTGATCTGTGGTTAATTTGTGAACTGGCTGCATGTTTACACCTAGTGGTATTCGTGGATGTAATGAAACTCATTCTCTCATTGAAATTTGACAAGAAAACCAATTGGGCATGTTAGTTTCTTGAATTTCTCAAGAAAAGTGATAAACTTTTGTGAGTTGGAATCATGAAGGTTCAATTTTCAGCTATTGCACTTTGGTTTGTTTGTGACCTATTGGTCGTTGTTCTCGCAAATCCACATTACCCTGAGGGAATGTACCGATTTGATAGGGACTCTCATGTAACCTATAGTTATAAGTATGATAGAATTGGTGAAGTTCAGAAACAATGTGCCTCTGTCTTATCTGCTTCATCTGAATTGAGATCTGAATATAGTGGGATTACTGGTATGAAAGGAGAGCTTTCTTTTGTGAATGGGGATTGGAGGCAGGATGGAGGTAGGTTTCCCATAATGCCATTTGATGCTGACAAATCTCCAGGGACTTTGTCTGAGGACCGTACTCCATTGAATTTGGTCTCTTTTTGGGTAACAGATGTTGATCATGCCCATCGAATGAAGAAGTTAGTCCCTGTCAATGGTTTCATGCTGATGGGAATTACTAGAGATGGTAATTTTGTGGGAAATGCATATGATGGGAATCCTGACTTTAAGTTATGGCCCAGCCATTCTCAGCTTTCAATTCCTTTTCAAGGGGTTTACACTGAATCAAAGAAAAATGGTGGGGAAAGGGTGTTGTGTTTGTTAGGGAACACTATGCTTCCAACTCGAGAGGCTGATCCTGCCAATCCATGGGAATGGATGAAGAATCCTGGTGAGATACCTCTTTCAGAGGATGATCAAATTCTGCTAGTTCTTCACTATCCCTTGACATTCACATTAACAAACAGGATAATAAGCGGAGAGTTAAGAAGTTTGAACCGTGAATCAAATTCTAAATACTTTGATGTGGTTCACATATCATCGCAGTTGGGCAAGTCAGCAAAGTACTCATTTGGCTCACAACATGTTGTATCCAAAGCATGCAATCCTTACCCATACAAAGATAACTTCACAAATGATGTCATTAGTGTCTACAAGGGGGCAAGGTTTTGTGAAATCCTTGAAGAAATTACTAGAGAAAAACCTTTATCTGTTGTGCCAAACTGGAGATGCAATGGCACAGATAATTTCTGCAGTAAATTAGGTCCTTTTTTGTCAGATGAGGAAATCAAATCAACAGATGGGGGGTTTCAAGATGTTAAACTTTATATGCATGATGTTATTTGTGAGCAAGCAGCTAGTAATGGTAATGGTGGTTCTGCTAGGGTATCTACAGTTTTTAGAGCAGTTTCTCCATCAGAGAATCAGTATACTGCAGCAAAGAGAACTGGGCCCAACAACATGTCGCTTGCCACCGAAGGGATCTGGAAGCCTTCTAGTGGGCAGCTTTGCATGGTTGGTTGCCTTGGATTTATTGATGCCAAAGAGAGTAACTGCAACACTCGGATTTGTTTGTATATACCCACCACTTTTTCCATAAAGCAACGTAGTATCATTTTGGGAACTTTATCTCCTATTAACAACAGCAGTGCTTTCTTTCCTTTGTCCTTTGAGCAGCTTGTGATACCTACAGAGCTCTGGAATTATTTCAGGTTCACTCATCCAAATTACAGTTACTCTAAAATTGATTTGGCTGGCATTGTCCTGGAAAAAAATGAGCCCTTCAGTTTTACAACTGTCATTAAGAAATCATTGCTAACATTCCCCAAACTTGAAGATAATGAGTCATTCCAAGATAGTCTGTCCCTCCTTTCAGAAGATCTCACTTTTCATGTCTCAGGTTTTCCTGATCCTATGCCCAATGTCATGGCCCCAAGAGTTGACATTCAGATGGAGATTCTCTCCGTTGGTCCCTTGTTTGGGCGCTATTGGTATGCTCAAAATGGTACAACAGGGGAACAGGAAACACCATATCATGCAAATGCTGCTGAATATACAGAAAAGCAGCTTCTCATAAATGTATCTGCACAACTCAGTCTTACTGGAAAAGGTTTTGGTAATTTTTCTGTACTTTTTCTGGAGGGTCTTTATGATCCACACGTTGGAAAGATGTATCTAATTGGTTGCAGAGATGTGCGAGCATCATGGAAGGTCTTGTATCAGAGCTATGATCTTGAGGCTGGAATGGACTGTCTGATTGAGGTGGTTGTGTCTTATCCTCCAACTACAACTCGGTGGCTAGTCAATCCCACGGCTACAATTTCTATAGAAAGTCAAAGGACCGATGATGATGCCCTTCGGTTTAATTCAATAAAGCTCCAAACTTTTCCAATTATATACAGGAAGCAGCGTGAGGATGTCCTCTCACACAGAGGTGTTGAAGGGATTCTCCGAATCTTGACACTTTCATTGGCGGTTGGGTGCATTTTAAGCCAACTGTTTTATATAAAGCATAATGTGGATTCTCTTCCATATATATCTGTTGTTATGTTAGGTGTTCAAGCTCTCGGGTATAGCATTCCTCTAGTCACAGGTGCAGAAGCTCTTTTCAAGAGAATGGTTTCTGAATCTTATGTGTCATCTGGTGAACTGGAGAACAGTGAGTGGCTCCATGTCATTGACTACACAGTGAAACTGCTATTGATTGTATCATTGTTACTAACTCTGCGGCTTTCTCAGAAGGTGTGGAAGTCTCGCATCAGATTGCAAACACGCACTCCTCTTGAGCCACTTGGTGTCCCTAGTGACAAAAGGGTGTTTCTTTGTACCTTCACCATACATCTGATTGGGTATGTAATTGTTCTAATAATTCATGGCACAAAGACTAGTCAGAAGCTGCCTCTTAGAGCAAAGACATATATGATTGATAGAGAAAATTCTCATTCAATGCTGGGTTGGGCAACAGAATTGGAAGAATATTCAGGTCTTGTCCAAGACTTTTTCTTGTTTCCTCAAATTATTGGGAACTTAATCTGGCATATTGATTGTAAACCACTCAGAAAACTATATTTTATTGGAATCACTCTGGTCAGACTTCTTCCTCATATTTATGATTACATTAGAGCTCCAGTTCCAAATCCTTACTTTTCTGAGGACTCTGAATTTGTCAATCCAAGTTTGGATTTCTACTCAAAATTCGGGGATATTGCCATTCCTGTGATTGCAGTTATTCTTGCAATTGTGGTCTATATTCAACAAAGATGGAGCTATGAGAAACTGAGTCAGATTCTGACATTTGGGCAGTATAAGCTTCTCCCAACTTTCAGATATGAAAGGTTGCCTTCAAAGTCTTCTGAAACTGAACTAGTTCCCGGTGTCAATGGGGGTGCTGCAAATGAGAAAGAGCAAGTTGATGTAGAATGATGTAGACACTTAAGAATTACTGACAAATGCTGTTGTATACGTACAAGAAATGTAGGTAAGATTTTGGATGGATGTATTATTATGTATGGGAGGTTGACTTACATACAGAATAATCAAATGAATTTTGTTTTTACTCTGCAACTTTTGATTCTTTATTCTCCAATTCTTGCTGCTTAGTTCTCCACTAATGTTCTAGCAACTCCTACCTTGCTGTATTTTACAAGAAAGAGATCAAAGATCTGAGGTTGTTTATTTATATATTATTTGGGCCAGTGATTTTGATACAAGAAAAGTTAGGAAGTTTAACCAAACAGAAAACTTGTGTAAACAAGCTGAATATCATACACTGTAAAAAGGTTAGGACTTCTTACACTGTTTGGATAAATACTTTGTCAAGATTCAATACTACCCCATAGAAATATCTTATAAAACTTGATAAACTTTTGTCTATTAATGATGTATGGATTATGGTGCTGTATAACCATGTCTTCATATGTTGATATTCCTATGCTTATATTTGAAACATGATTGAGATGCTAGGATTGAGATGCTAGGTGGCATGAGATTTTCTGTGCATATGGCTATTCACATGCTTTTATAATGCTGTTAATTATATGTTAAAACTCGTGTTTCCATTTGTTTCTGGTCTAGGCTGCTACAACATTTGGACTCATTTTATGTTGGCTGCAAGCTAACCATAACTATATTCTTTTAATATATTTACTTATATATATATATATATATATATATATATATATATATATATATATATATATATTTGACATCACAGTAAATATTTGGTTAAATTATGGTTTTGGTCCCCCAAAATATCCCGAATTTTCCATTTGGTCCCCCCAATTTTTTCCCCAAGTGGTCCCCCAAAAATTATAATACATTCCCATTTGACCCCTCTGTTAATGCACTGTTTATTATCTCCGTTAAATGATTGCGTGACAGCTTGGGTGGACAAAATAAGCGTACATGGCATGCATATGTGTCATCTTATGTGTCCTACATGATTTATATCACCACCTTTTATGAAAAAACAATTATAGAGTTCATTAATGTGACTCACAAAAAGGTGATGATTAACCACCTATAGGCTTATTTTGTCATGTAGGACACATAAGAAGACACATGCATGTCATGTATGCTTATTTTGTCCACCTAATCTGTCATGCAAGCATTTAACAGAGATAATAAACGGTGCACTAACAGAGGGACCAAGTGGGAATATATTATAATTTTTGGGGACCACTTGGGAAAAAAAATTTTTAGGGGACCAAATGTGAAAATCGGGATATTTTGGGGGACCATAAACATATTTTAGCCGTAAATCTTTTTATACTTTTTGGCTGTGCATCCCATCACGGGAGCACTTCTCTGGATTTCTTAATGAAGCTTTTCAGTGTATCTAAATAGTTGGCTGTATTAACAAGTAAAATGAATCTATACAACTATAATTGACTAGATTTTTTGTCACTATTCATTGTGGGTTGACTTTTTTTAATTCCTATAAGTAGTAAAGTTAAGACTTCTAAATTTAGCCTAACCTATAAGATACATAGATAGTAGGTAGATAAATATGAAAAGTTTAGGGAAGAGAAAAATAGAAAGAAAAAATAATAAAGAGAAAGGATGTGAAAAATATGATATGAAATGAAGAGAAAAATGAAAAGAAAATTAAGGTGTTAAAGGAAGTGTAAAATAAAAAAATGTGAAAAAATTATTATTCTTTTTTAAAAGTATTAAAACTTTGATATTTAACTTTTGGGTGTTGAAAGTAGAAAAAAGAAAGAGATAAAAAGAAACAAATCAAGAGAGAGTGTGAAATAAATGACATTGGATGTGATAGGAAAAAAAAAGAGATAAAAAGAAAAAAAAATAGGCGTGAAAAAATCTTATATATTTTAAAATTAAACTATTAAATACATAAATGCATTACATGTTGTAATCGAAAATATATATAAATAATAGGAATTTAAGTAAACACAAATGACAAGACAACATGGAATATTTTGAAATGAATACAATAGGAATTGAAATCACCTAAATAATAAGTCATTTTACAATGTGAAGAAAACATTTATTATAATTTTCTATATTTGCTCTTATTAACTTTAATGTCTTTCTAACTATCAAATGATAGTGGAGTTAGTTAATAATATTAAATAAGGGCAAAACTAGAAAGTTAAACTATTTTTTAGAACTCAAATAAAATAATTAACTAGCTTTAATTACTTTTATTGGTCTTTGTGATTCAATATAATGTGCCTTATAAAAAGGAACGGAGAGAGTATATTATATTTGTTTATATTTAAATGTATATAAACTAGATTTTCATTTTCTTCCAAAAAAATAAAAAATGCGGAACACATTTGGGGACACCTCGGATGAATTTAATTCTATTTGATCATTTCACTCGATTAAAGTTTCAATGAAGACAATTTTCATTTTTCCTTGTTTTGTTGTGACCATTAATAAAAGTCAAAGCTAGACATTGTCAAACGTTGGTGTTTATTTACCAAAAACCGTTTTCTTTCATGGTCAATTATATGTTGCTATATCTAGGGTGAAGTCTTGACAAGGACTTAGGATTCTTATATGTGATTATATTTTTAAACGTTATAATTTGACGAATAATAATAGTGTATAAAATGGATATTTCAAAAAATATAAATGATATGATATGATATATTTTACATTTATAATTATTAATGTTTGAAATTTGTTGTTTCAAATAAATTTTTTATGTTTTGATTTTTTTTTAATTCTTTCTATATAAATAAGTATAAATTTTAATATGAAAAAAAATTTACTAATCATCATTTTCTAAAGTTTACATATTTATATTAATTAAATTAAATATATTATAATATTCAGTATAAACAATCTATTTAAATAATAATATTCATGCATCACATGGGTTTAACACTAGTTGAATACACACACTCATTTGTTTTAATCATTACAAATAATGAGATAAACATGTTTCTAAATACAAAGAGCTTTGGTAACAAGCTGAAGCTAGCAGTTGAGATTTGTTAGAAAATTTAAGTGATCAAATATCACATTAGTAAGGAGTGTATGGGAAGATAATAAACCTTATAACTCCCTTCCTCCTTCCTAAGATTTTGGGTCAAAAAGATGTGATATTGGACTAGTGCTGTGCTCCCCCTAACTACCTAACAAGGTTCTCATTCTCAAGATTGGGGCAAATCAGTACGAGTTATTTTCAACAGTACTTATGAAAGGCTGCTAGTATAACATATCCTCCCATCCGTTTTGTTTACCTAAAATTTTGGTTTAATTGTACTTTTTATTCTTCTCTCATTGTCAATAATCAATTTTGTTTTTCCAACAATCAAATTCCCTACTTTTTTAATTGAAAATAAATTATGCCCAACCATTAGGGCCGTCTAATTAATTAGCAACCTGTTAGTCACTTTAACATAGGGAACATCTCTTCGAAACACAGGTGTTGTTTGAAAAAATAACTTAATTAAGCGCTTATAACATAAACTCTTATTTGATAAGTACCTACTGAATAAACTTTTAAGAAAGTGAATGAAAATTAAAGAGAGGACAGTATACTTAATCTTTGTATAAGCTATTTGATAAACTACTATGATGAGCTCTTTTCATAAGTTTACCTAAACACTTATATAAATGCTTATGCCATAAGATAAGTTCAAATAAACTCATTCAATCCATATTGATGGAATAAAAACCTTACTCTGTTCTGATCTTTTTCTAGTAAGGAGATTATTTTCTATGCATTGAAAAAGTATTCTAGTTTTGCATGTCCTTTTCATTAATAACGTTAAAATGTAATTTTGATCTCTACACGTAATACTTATTTTTAATTTTCTATTCAAATATAGTATAATTGTATTTACATTCGTCTTTTCCATTTGTTGCCGTCACAGCATCATGAGGTTAGTATGGGGTTATTATGATAGGGAACTATAATGGAAAAGATTATAAAAGTTTAGTACATTTTACTACTATCACATGTGACACTCAATTTTAATTCTATTTTTATAACTTACCGTGTCATGATTTTTACTAAGAAAAGTTATAATAGTAATAAAACAAACTACAAGGACCAAATTGGAAACGAATTGTATGCATATGGACTAAATCAGAAACTCCTTTTTAGATCATACTAGAAATGAGTGTTGTGTGCAAGAATTAAAAGTACATTTTAACTCATTAATAATGTATGGAGTTTTACATTTAGAGTGGACAATATAGTTTAACCAAGTTTCCATGAACACAGAGGTAATTAGGCATTGAGATAAAAATTGGGGCAATTTATTTGAAAGCCGCTGTCTTAAATGAGATTGATAGAATTCAACTTTCAACTATCACCAACATCAACATGCAATTCTCTTCAGGTTCGGCATCGTCATAAACCAAGTTTGGTAGCGTGTGGTACCGACCCATTTAAACTTTGAAGAAAAAAAAGTGTCAGGGGAACGAAAATCAAATCGTAATAAGCAAGCATTAATGTAACGGTATGACTCCAGGGGAGGGGCCTATTATATTCCTTCCACAGTGAGCATTAATGTAACTAATTTTGACTTTCTGTATATTACATGTGAGAACGAGCAAAAATAATTTAAAATAATAATAAAAAATGCATGTCATGTCTTCCCTCCATTTTCAGCTTAACGAAAGCTGAATATACATCTGCAATAACCCTTTTTTTTCATCTTCTGAATTGTCCAGTTAGCAACTACATTGGATTGAAGAAGAAAAAGGCTTCTGGGTTTTGGTGGGTTTCAGCTCAAGTTGCAAAAGTTGTTGTCTTTGATACTTTTGTTGTGTGTTTGGGTGGCAGCAGCAATGGAGGGAAGTGATATATACAGAGCAAGAAACAGTCTTCGAGCAGGCAGTTCTTCAGTTTTCTCGAGATCCTCAAGGCATGAAGAAGATGATGAAGAAGCTCTTAGATGGGCTGCACTTGAAAAGCTCCCTACTTACAACCGTATGAGGAAAGGGTTGTTGGTCACATCGTGTGGGGTTGCTAATGAGATTGATATAAATGATCTTGGATTTCAAGAAAGACAGATACTGTTAGATAGGTTGATCAACGCTGCTGAAGAGGACAATGAGAAGTTTTTGTTGAGGCTCAAGGAACGAATTGATAGGTAATTAACCAATAATATGATATGTTGCTCTTTCCTTCTCTCCTCTGTTCTGAATGATTCTTCATACTATTTTACTTTTTCTAATATTCTTGTTACTAGTTAATAATCTCATAATGTAATAATAATAATCTCTCTCTGTTTTTCATGTTTGTTTTTCTGTTTTCCTTTTTATTAGAGTTGGGATTGATATTCCAACCATTGAAGTTCGATATGAGCACCTAAATGTTGATGCAGAGGCTTTTGTGGGAAGCAGAGCTTTGCCCACTTTCCTCAACTTCGTTACTAACATAGGGGAGGTAAGCCTTGGCAGATTTTTCTTATGTTAGCTCAAATAATTTTGTTGTTGTTGTTTCCACACTCTCACAATCTTTCTCTCTTTGGTGTTCTATAGAGTTTCTTTACTTCTCTCCATATTCTCTCACGCAAAACGAAACATGTGACTATCCTTAAAGATGTTAGTGGAATCGTCAAACCTCGCAGGATGACACTGCTTTTAGGCCCTCCAAGTTCTGGAAAGACCACACTCCTTTTGGCCTTGTCAGGAAAGCTTGATCCAAATCTCAAGGTGAAAACCAAGTTCTCATAATTTGACAAATACTATATGTTGTGTTCATTCTTTGTATGTTATAATATAAAGTGGTAGTTTTCATCTAATTTGGATGCCATTGTGTCCTCCAGGTATCTGGGAGAGTGACTTATAATGGGCATGGAATGAATGACTTTGTACCTCAGAGAACTGCTGCCTATATTAGTCAGCATGATGTTCATATTGGAGAAATGACTGTGAGGGAAACTTTGGCTTTCTCAGCAAGGTGCCAAGGGGTTGGATCACGTTATGGTTAGCCATTTTTCATATCTAATTTGCGGTGTAACATAACTTTCATTAATTAGTATAACTTTTGACTATATTTTGTGATGCATAGACTTGCTTACTGAGTTGTCTAGAAGAGAAAAAGAAGCAAAGATTAAACCAGACCCGGATATAGATGTCTACATGAAGGTGAGAAAAATAAACTATGATCAATCTTTATTGCACTGAAATAAGTCATTTCTAAAGTAGTGGATATGATATAATATCACTTCATCTTATTGGCTTATGATCTACTAGGCAACTGCAACTGGAGGCAAGGAGGCAAGTCTACAAACAGATTATGTCATGAAGGTAATATTTGAATAACATTATTTCATACTTAAAAGTTTGTTAAGATTATCTATGAAGAGAAGCCACAAGGTATTAAGTATTTACTATAACATTCTGCAGACTTTGGGGTTGGATATATGTGCTGACACTATGGTGGGGGATGAAATGTTGCGTGGTATCTCTGGAGGACAAAGAAAGAGGGTTACTACTGGGGAAATGTTGGTTGGACCAGCAAATGCTCTATTCATGGATGAAATATCCACGGGCTTGGACAGTTCTACAACTTTTCAAATTGTGAGCTCTCTCAGCCAATATGTTCATATCCTTAATGGAACTGCAGTTATCTCTCTACTCCAACCAGCACCAGAGACTTATGAACTTTTTGATGATATTATTCTTATCTCCGATGGTGAAATCGTTTACCAAGGACCCCGTGAATCCGTTCTTGACTTTTTTGAATACATGGGTTTTAAATGTCCTGAAAGGAAAGGCGTTGCTGACTTCCTTCAAGAAGTAAGTTAAAGTTTATCTTTGCATCCCTCATTTGAAGTTTTTGATGAATATTACACATATATAATTATAATCTTATTCTCTTTTTGTAGGTAACTTCAAGAAAGGATCAAGAGCAATATTGGATGCATAGACATGAACCTTATAGGTTTGTAACTGTTACTCAGTTTGCTGAGGCATTTCAATCGTTCCATGTTGGGAGGAGAATTGGAGAAGAGCTTGCAATTCCATTTAACAAGTCTAAGAATCACCCAGCTGCATTAACCACTGAAAAGTATGGTGTTAACAAGAAGGAACTATTAAAGGCTAACTTCTCAAGAGAGTATTTACTTATGAAAAGGAATTCATTTGTTTATGTCTTCAAGATATGCCAGGTGGGTTCTATTTGGTTTATATGAATAAATGCTTTGTATTTATAACTTTTTGATAATGCATTTGATTTCATATTTATTGCAAGCACATGGTTTCAGCCTTTGATTTTTCTCTCTGTGTTGTTTAGCTTATTATCATGGCATTGATTGTTATGACACTCTTCCTACGAACTGAGATGCACCGGAATTCCTTGAATGATGGAGGAGTTTATGCTGGTGCACTATTTTTTGCTGTAGTTACACTTATGTTTAATGGAATGGCTGAGATTTCAATGACCATTGTAAAGCTTCCTATTTTCTACAAGCAACGTGACCACCTATTTTATCCTTCATGGGCATATGCCATTCCCTCATGGATCCTCAAGATCCCTATTACATTTATAGAAGTTGGTGTTTGGGTATTTCTCACCTATTATGTAGTTGGATTTGATCCAAATGTTGGAAGGTAAAGAACCTTCCTTTATTTGTTTTCAACAAGTGAATACTAGTTTTGCATGTAGTGTTACTTATAGTGTGGAGTCTGGTTCTTCATGCAGATTGTTAAAGCAGTACCTTTTACTATTATTGATAAACCAAATGGCTTCTGGATTGTTCCGAGCTATTGCAGCACTTGGTAGGAACATGATTGTGGCTAACACATTTGGGTCCTTTGCACTCCTCACACTTTTTACATTGGGTGGCTTCATATTGTCAAAAAGTGAGTTTTATTTAATAGATGTAAACAAAGTTGTTGCATTTATCACTTGATGTGAATTGATATTTATGATCCTTTCATTTCATTGGCAATGAAACAGAGGATATTAAAGGCTGGTGGATTTGGGGTTACTGGATTTCACCTTTAATGTATGGGCAGAATGCTATAGTGGTGAATGAATTCCTTGGAAATAGTTGGAACCATGTAATATCTTATACTTCAACTTAATAATTTACTTTTAGTTCAGAAATATGCATGCCTAATTTATTTTGTCTTCAATTACAGTTTACCCCAAATTCAAATAAGACATTGGGAATTCAAATTTTGGAGTCACGTGGGTTCTTCACACATGCATATTGGTATTGGATAGGTGTTGGGGCCTCAATTGGATTTATTTTCCTTTTCAACATTGTATACACTATGGCTCTCACTTACCTTAATCGTGAGTATTTTTACATTTTTCTATTTAAGATTCTAATAGTGATGCAAAACTTTATAAACAAATGTATGTGTTTTTTCACAGCATTTGAGAAGCCACATGCAACAATAATTGAAAAATCAGAAGACAATAAGCTTGATGGTCGAGCTGAAGAAGTTGAATTGCCACGTTTAGGTGATCTATCTTATTTATATCTTTCATAATTCATAAACAGACAATTGGTTAGTGATTCCTAATATGCAGTTAGATACTGAACAATTTTTTAACTGTCATGCAGAAAGTTCTAGAAGTGCTAATGTTGTTGGGGGTTCTAGCCACGGGAAGAAAAGAGGAATGGTTCTTCCTTTTGAACCATATTCTATCACCTTTGATGACATTGTATACTCTGTTGACATGCCACAAGTAAGTTATTTTCAAAGTTAAAACTAACATTTGGTTTTTTAATAGTGTTTTAGTTTAATTAAACCTTAATGCTTGGGATTTCAACTGATAGGAAATGAAGAATCAAGGTGTAATGGAGGATAGGTTAGTGCTTTTGAAGGGTGTTAGTGGTGCATTTAGGCCTGGTGTTCTCACAGCCTTGATGGGTGTAAGTGGAGCTGGTAAAACTACTTTGATGGATGTTTTAGCTGGTAGGAAAACTGGTGGGTATATTGATGGAAGCATAAAAGTTTCTGGCTACCCTAAAAAGCAAGAAACATTTGCTCGAATCTCTGGTTATTGTGAGCAGAATGATATCCATTCTCCTCATGTTACTGTCTATGAGTCCTTACTCTACTCAGCATGGCTTCGTTTACCGGCAGAAGTTGATTCCAATACCAGAATGGTTAGTATTTACAGCTAAAGACACCTTATAGTTTTCCTTTTTACTTAAGAAAGTTTGAGATATTTATTAATTGAGACAGTTGGCTTTCTGAACTTATACTTTTCGATTTGACAAATGGTTGTAGATGTTCATTGAGGAAGTCATGGAACTAGTGGAGCTAAACCCATTGAGGAACTCACTGGTTGGTTTGCCTGGTGTGAATGGTCTCTCAACTGAACAACGCAAGAGACTAACTATTGCAGTTGAATTAGTGGCTAATCCATCCATAATATTCATGGATGAGCCTACATCTGGGTTGGATGCTAGAGCTGCTGCAATTGTTATGAGAACTGTTAGGAACACAGTTGACACAGGAAGAACAGTTGTTTGCACCATCCATCAGCCAAGTATTGACATATTTGAAGCTTTTGATGAGGTAAGAGATGATATGATAAAATGATTAATGTGTTTTATGGTTCTTCACTTCCTCCTTTGGGCTTGAATCTGACATGTGTTTCATGTGATTCTAGTTATTCTTATTGAAGCGTGGAGGACAAGAAATATATGTTGGGCCATTGGGTCGTCATTCTAATCAAATGATAAAGTATTTTGAGGTAGGAATGCAACTTAAATTCAATATTATTTTGAGGGGACAACCATAATTCTTGATAGTATTGACTTTTTTTGTCTAATATTTTCCATTGTCCAGAGCATTGAAGGGGTTAGTAAAATCAAAGATGGATATAACCCTGCAACTTGGATGTTGGAAGTTACAACTGCAGCACAAGAACTTACTTTAGGTGTTGATTTTCATGAGATATACAGAAATTCTGAACTGTATAGGTAATCTAATTTATTTGGATGTGAATTTATTATATATAGCATTAACACCTGTTGTCATATTTAAGAAAGGCTTAATTAGATGGTTACACATTATTTTCTTCAGGAGAAACAAACAACTTATAGCAGAACTTGGCAGGCCTGCCCTTGGTTCAAAGGATCTTCATTTCCCTAATCAATATGCTCAGTCACTTTGGGTCCAATTCCTAGCTTGCTTATGGAAACAACATTGGTCTTATTGGCGTAATCCACCATATACTGCTGTGAGGTTTCTTTCCACTACTGTCATATCCTTGATGTTTGGAACAATATTTTGGGACATTGGAGGAAAATAGTAAGTCTAAATTCAGTAATTTAGAAATCAAACAAACTAGATTTAATTAATTTTGTTTCTCTACTTGAATTTTGATTCCTTTTTTGTGGCTTCTAGCTCAAGCAGACAAGACTTGTTTAATGCCATGGGATCAATGTATACTGCTGTTCTCTTCATTGGGATTCAAAATTCTGCCTCTGTACAACCAGTGGTAGCTGTTGAAAGAACTGTCTTTTATAGAGAAAGAGCTGCTGGAATGTATTCTGCCTTACCTTATGCAATTGGACAGGTAATTAAATCACTATTTCACACACACAAAAAAAAAAATGCATTTGTACTATTGTTTGCATGCAGAGCCATGTTAACATATCTAACTCTCTTTGTCACAGGTTATAATAGAGCTACCTTATATTTTTGTCCAAGCTATATCATATGGTGTCATAGTTTATGCCATGATTGGATTTGAGTGGAGTTTAGGGAAATTCTTTTGGTACATGTTTTTCATGTACTTCACATTTTGCTACTTCACATTCTATGGTATGATGGCTGTGGCAATTACACCTAATCACCATGTTGCTTCAATCATGGCTGCTGCATTTTATGGAATTTGGAACCTTTTTTCAGGATTTGTCGTCCCACATCCTGTAAGCACTGCAATCATTAAATGCATTTGAATAATACCTGTGAATGGATTCAATGGAATTATTTGTGTTGATATATACTTATTGTTATTTTCAAATTCCTAACCTTTTATTTTTATACAACAGAGAATTCCTGTGTGGTGGAGGTGGTACTACTGGGCATGTCCTGTGGCCTGGACTCTATATGGGTTGATTGCATCACAATTTGGAGATATAACCAACATGATGGAATCAGAGAATAAGACAGTGCAAGAGTTTATAAGAAGTTATTTTGGTATCAAACATGATTTTGTAGGAGTTTGTGCAGTTATGGTTTCTGGGTTTTCAATTCTCTTTGCTTTTATTTTTGCTCTCTCAATCAAGGTCTTTAACTTCCAACAAAGATAGATTAGGCCCTTCTAGCCATCCTAAAGGATCCTTTATATTTTCAAACAATTTTTTGTCCAGCTTATCTGTACCTAATAATACTTTTGTCTATCATATATTCATGTAGCAGTTACCCTCTAGAGTTGATTTGAAGCTTCTTTATAAGTGTACATGCATGTCAACAAGATATGACTTTTTAAGTATTATTATAGTATTATTTAGCAATGTGTTGAGATTAGCCCATAATTATCATTTATGGGTTATATCTAATTGAGAGAAATAATGCAAACTAAAATGATGGTGATGGGAAAGATGCTACTCCATAGAAAAACCACAAACCTGTAACACCACCACCATAGCTGTTGCTTCTGAAAATTTGTAAATTACTGGTACCAAGAAAAAGGACAGATTCCTAAACATAATTGTTATCTATATAACAATTACTTTTGCCCTCTTTCCAACATTTCTAATTTTGAAGCATGAAAAAATAGGCAGAGAAAGCCACCTTGTGTATGGTTTTCTTGCTAAAACTGGCCTAGAATTTGGTGATGGAATGGTATTGCTAGTTTCAAGATTGAAACTGTCACGACCCAAATCCAAGGCCGTGACCGGCGCACAGGCTAATATCCTTAGCCTGGCAAGCCTAAAACAATAGTACAATATTTGACAAATGATTTTTTAATATAAACATATTTTCAGGATTTTACAGAAATTTTGACAGAGTCTCCCCTATATTTTGGACATCCCAAAATTTACAGAAAATTCTGCTATCAACAATTACCATCAACCAGAGTTTCCAACAACATAGTATTTATCCAATCAACATCAAATATATACATCCCAACATAAACTAAAAACTAAACTCCCTATAGCTGCAGAATATACATAATTCCAAAATAACATCAAATGGCCACCAACACAAAGGAGGCCTACCCAAAATGAAATATCAAGAGAGTTGAAACAAATGAATCTCTGCCAGCAGCCTGCTACTCAGCTACCTGGGAATCTGGATGAAAAATAGAAAGGGGTAAGTCACAAAGACTCAGTGAGGGCCTAACAACCACCATGAACTAGAAGGGAAACATACCAACGCACGAGTTGTTCGATAGAAACAATTGACAGTATAAAATTTATTTCTCAACATAAAACTTGCTAAACACATGAGTTTGATAATTCCCACAATCTAAAATAACTTGTTTCCAATATCCAAGAGATAAGTTTTTTTTTTTTCATTTCCAAAACAATATAAATTATCATGTATAAATTTAATAAGTAAATCAGAAATGAAATTAACTGAGTAAAACACAAATTATATGAAATGTAAGTACAACAGGGATCACTCAAGATAGAACCGAGAGGCGGCTCCATCTCGCTGATAGCCCTCTCCTCCGAAGGGTGGCCTTTCCCATGGGGCGGCTCCATCTAGCGGATAGCCCTCTCCTTTCTAGAACCATGTCCATATCTCAATATCATCGGGGGAAGCTACATCTCGCTGATAGCCCTCTCCTCCAAGAGTGGCCTCTCTCTTGGGGCGGCTCCATCTAACGGATAGCCCTCTCCTCCCGGAATCATATCATGTCTCAATGTCATATCATAGCATACCATATCTATCACATCATATCATCGGGGGCAGCTACATCTCGTTGATAGCCCTCTCCACAGAGTGGCGTCTCCATCTAACGGATAGCCCTCTCCTCCCGGAATCATACAACTAGGTGCACCTAGGCCGTTATCATCCGCTAACGACATACGGGGTTCTAACATGGATCCCAATAATATAAATACCATAATTATTCTATTTTCTCAAAGTCTCTTTCAAAATTAAATCTCCAATTTCATCAAACATAATCAATTTAAATTTATAAAGTTCTCAACCTTTGAAATAAATTTCATAGAGAATAAAATTAATAAAAACGTATGTTTCCCAAATTTATTAAATGAATAACATTAAAATAGAACAAGATCAATTAAAATAGTAATTATAAAAATATTAAAATAGGTCACGATGACCGTTAAACCAGTCACAACTATGGAGAGTCAACCAAACTGCTTCCCAACAACTTCAGGAGTATTATACGAGGTAGAAATCAACAGATCTGAGCACCAACATTTAGTAATTTATTTGAAGCTCTACCTATTTATGGATAGCCATAAAATCCCTAAAACTAGTGCCCAAAACTCTAAAAATAATTCTACCTAAAGTTAACACATGACGATAGCCTATTTACGAGTTGTGGGTTTACTTTAGAAAGTCGAAACGAACAACCTTTATGGTGTGGATACTCTTCTCCTTCCTCAGAGTACTATCCCTAACCCCAAAAATTACCAAACTTAGTTTTGTAAAAAAAAGAGAATGAATAGAAATTATGAGTTTCATTACCTTTCAATAGGTGTAAGGGATTGAGAGGAAATGAGAAAAAGAAAGAAAAAAAAAATGGAACAGAGGGGGAGGAGGAGCTGCACGGGAAGAAAAAGCGGAAAATGACTGGGGATGAAATGCTTCTCGCATACGCGAGAAGCTATTAATTAACCAATCCACTTTCTTTTTTATTTTTTTAACTTAAATGAAACGGTGGGTTTCAGAAACATATAGAAAGTTAAGAATTAGACGAGGCTCATGCTTGGAATGCTCAAATCTTTAATTGACATTAGAACACGATATCAATGGATGATACAAGTATTAATCAAAATGAGTGTCATACAAGGAAAGTTACAAAACCCAATTTAGTTATGCATGCGGACATGAACTCAACACAATTTCACTTCTTTGACAAAAAAAATAAAAATAAATAAAACACACAATTTCACTTTGATGCTCAACTTCTAAGGCCTGTTAATTTGTTGCATAAACGTCGTTACAAATCACTTTATAGTTTATACTGCTCTTCACCAACTGGCTTTACTTGTGTTTACACCTTCTTATACCGCCAAGTGAAAATAGAACCTTTCATTCTGATTTCATGGGTTAAAATTATCAAGAATTATTTTATTGAATTTTAGTATGTTATCATTGGTTAACATACTATATGTAATTATACTATACAACTAAAAACATAAATTTAGTTAATTTTAACGATGTAAAAACTACAAGGGTTATTTTAAATAATGTAAATTAAAGACATTAAGTGAATTTAGACATAGAAATCAAATATCAAATATAATGTATATAACATAAGTTTTGTATCCAAATGATTTTATGGGTTTAGTTTATGCTTTGCATGCTTAATAAAGTTTTGATAGTATTGAAAAATTTAATCTCTAAAGGGTAAAATTGATATTACATATTTGATTTCTTTAAAATAATTGACAATAATTTGATAAAAATATCGAATATAATCTTTTTTTTATCATCTTCAATTAATTTGTTTATTTATCTAAATTCGTTTTTTAAGTGATGGGGTTAAAGAAATTATCTATTATTAATTCTATATTTTTTAATTTTTAAATAATTCCAATTGATTTTAATGAACTTCTCATCATAATGGCCTTACATATATTTCATTTTCAATAGTAATCTTACGTTGAGCGTTAAGAGATAAGAAAAATGTTATTTATATTAAATTATTCAATAAATCTTTCAATGTATATTTGTTTTATTTTACTTTGTTTCATATATTAAAATTAAAAACATTTATTATCTCAGCTATGTATTTTTCAAATTATAATAATTTTTACAAATATCTTAAAAAAATATAAAATTATATATATATATATGTGTGTGCGTGCGCGCGCGTGTAACACAGAGACATTATCTCTAATATTTGTTTATGGCTTACATTTTGTTTTTTATTTTTTCAAAAAGAGTGATTGATGAAGATTTTAAAAGACATTCATTTAATGTTGCATTAATTTAAATATATTAAAAAGTATGAAGGAATGATTGATTTAAGTGATACACGTTTGATTTCCTTATTGAGTCTTGTAGATGAAAAAAGAGTCAAAGAGCTAGTCCTACCATGATATAGATATTCTCAGTTCGAAAAGAATTGCCTCTTGTGAAGGATATCTGTGATTTAAACAAAAAAAAAACATTAAAAAGAAGTTGGAAAATATAAAATATTCCCTCACAAAAATACATGGAGAAGAATTGTAGCTCATATCAATTCCATTCATAATTAGGCTTCAGGTTTTATATATTGCAAATAAATATCTTATTTGGGAAAAAAAATTTTGTCCCTATAGTTTTGGTCAACTTTGGTCTTTATCTCTGTACTTTAAATTCTTTGTTTTTTGTCTCTGAACTTTCTAAACCTCCAATTCGTGGTCCTTGACCGTTAGTTAGATCTGGTAATATGATGAGCTGCCTAATAGAAGTTATATGTCAGCATCAATTATGGGTCCCAAAAAGCTGAGTCATCAAATTAATCATATTTTATTAATTTTTAATTATTAAAATAGCCCTAATTACTAAATTAGATTTTTTATCAGGTAAAATTGCTAAAATGAAAAGCCTTATTTAGTAATAAAGGTTATTTTTAATAATTAAAAATTAATGAAAAAAATGGGTTAATTAAATGAGTTAGTTATCTGGGACTCACTGTTAAGGTCTGTTAATTAGTCAGCTTATCATGTTAACAGATCTCATTAACGGTTGGGACCACGGTTTAGAGGTTAGAAAGTTTAGGACAAAAAACACAGGATTTAAAGTATATGAACGAAGACTAAAATTGACTAAAACTATAGGGATAAAAAACATATTTTTCCCTAATTATTGTGTATATGATAAAGGTAGGGCGGGATGTATGATCCCATTCTCAAATTTGTCTTGAGGAAAATTTTATCCCAATCCCCATGAAAAAAAAACTCCTTAATCTTAATCCTCAAATGGGACAATTCCTTGCAGGATCCCCAATATCAGGTAGACATTACCATCTCTACCACCTACTGAGAAATGTGATCATTCTTTTCTCTCTTGGCATTTTGGAAAATTATTTCAAAATGTAATCTTAATCCTCAAATGGGATAATTCCCTGCAGGATTCCCAATATCAGGTAGACATTACCATCTCTACCACCTACTGAGAAATGTGATCATTCTTTTCTCTCTTGGCATTTGGAAAATTATTTCAAAATGTAATGCCTTTATATTTATTGATATTATATAAGATTTTACACTTAAGGTAGGTTTGTAAGTTAAATTTTTTGGAAACACAAGAAATTTTACTTTTGGTGACAGACAAAATCTGTCACTATAGGTCTAAATTCCGTAGGCAAGTGTCAAAATGACATTGACCGACAGACAATTTTGGCGTCAATTATGGGTGCCGAGCACGGACGGGTATTGGACTGTCAGTATAAGTTAACTGACTTATGCCTACGCTCTTGTCTGTAGCTAAAAATTAACAATATAGATTATTTATCTACACTAAATCAGCTTTTCTACACCCTGTTTATCAGCAAGTAAAATGGCTCCAAGAGGAAATTAAGATGAATAACCACACAATTTATCAATAAAATTAAGATGAAAATTAATGTCAGAAACAACCCTCCATTTTTAATGCATTAAAAGTTAAAACTCTTCTACAACCTTAATAGTCATCAAAGAATAGCAGGTATATACTACAATATAGTGATAGCAATTATAAACCAATCATGTATTAAGATCTAACTAACATGCAAAAAATATAAAAGATGAGAATAAAGGATTAATCAGATGCAAGATGAGTATCTACTTCATACAAGTGGAGCTTAATTGAAATTGAGACAACCTTTGAGTCCACCAACCAAATGTTATTGCGCACTTTGTAAATGGGGCATTAGTCTGCATCAAACAATGGTAGTTTTTCAATAAATCTAAATTTTTCATGCAATGTATATTACAACATTCTAATCACCCTCCACTAAAAAAGACATTAAAAGAAAGACAAGTAACATGTGTAGACGTAGTTAGCAACCTATTTTGATGTTTCAAGTGTGCTATGAGTCCTGTTACTCCAGTGCCACTCTGCAACCACCAGACAATACAATTAAACTACAGAATGGATGGAGCAGTTTGTATTAAAGTGATTTTAAAAGATCTAGGTTTAATGAGTTGTAATATCTACAACATCAAGCAATTCCATTTTATTGGTCTGAAAAGTGCATTCAATACAAGGACAGAAGGGTACTAGTAGTCATCACCAACTAGGATGAACCCAAAAATTAAGCTTTCTGATAAGACTTGGAGATCTTGAAAGCTATAGCTGATATAGATAAATGAAAAAGATTAGAATCACTTATCAACCAATAAAACTCAAACAAAAAAAAAAGAAAAATTGTTAAGGGTGTGAAATATGATGGATGAAGGTAACAAAGAAAAGGAAGTTAATGAAAAATCATAAGAAAACCAAAACAAAACAGTCGCAAATAATGTGTGTAAAGAGCAGCTTACCTCTGGTTTGCAAAAACTTGACCACAACTTCCCTTCTAAACCCATCTCAAACATGGAGCCTGAAACACCCTTAGAATGGTGGGGAAAATCTCTCAATGTTCTTAATCTTGATTTCTTCCAAAGAGTTTTATCTGCAGTGAAGTCAAAGGGACTAAAACAGGACATGATCAGCAAAATAGTGATAAACTATGCACATAATTCTCTTCAAGGGATGGTTATTAGGGACCCCCAAATAGTCAAAGGAAGTTTACTTGACTTAGAATTGCAGAAGAAACAAAGGGTCATTATTGAAGCCATAGCTGGCTTACTACAACTCATCAATTGCACCTGTATACCACTCTTGTCAAGCATTAAATTGGGCAGTAGTAGCAAGCATATCACCTCATGGATCTCAGAGACAGAGAAGCAGTCAAGAAGGCACATCTTTTCAGCATCCCCAGTTGTGTCTCTGTCCACCACAACTGAGAGTATATGTGCTGGGAAGTGTAGGTTGATGAACTTCAGCAGTATAATTGAATTTTAGCAGATGGTTTTTGTTAGAGAGAAGCTAGAAAACATAGAAAGAACAATATCCATTTCAATAATTAAAATTTGGAGAAAATATATGAAACTGATGAAACAAATCAGCTGCTGATTTCAAAACTTACATGGGAAAAAATAAGAATGGCCATGACATGATCATTAATCAGGGTTGCGGGTAATTCAAAAATAATCTCTGTCTAGAAGGTAAGATGTCTCAAAATAAATTGAAATTTCAGTGAATGCATTCCAGCTGCTCTTTCTCTATAAAAGACTGTTCGTTCAATGGCCACCACTGGCTGCACAGAATTGGTATTCTAGATTCCAAGGAAGAGAATGGCACTGTACATGGAACCAATAGCATTAAACAGATCATAGTTATAGTTTTGGGTTTAAGCATGGGAATTTTCTGTGTATTTTCTAATCTTCGTGCTATTTCTAATCTATTAAGTTCAATATGCAACCTTAAAAAGATAAGAATTTGAATTATTTAAATTTAAGATTTCTAAATGAAAAATACAAGGGGCATGTATTAATTATAAATGAAAAATTTATAATCTTCTTTTTACTCAGGTGCTGTACAAAAGTGAACGGCATTTGGGGGATTTGACATGCTGAAAGAGAGTTCATATTATATACTAATTCAAGTTAACTAAGCAAATTAAACCATGAAAAATATTTACACAAAAGAACATATCACTATATCAAGATCTTGGTATAGGTTATGTGCTACCTTTCTTCTAGTAGAATGTCAATCAGAGGAAATAATTTTCTCCTGAAATCAGTTCCAAGGATATGTGTCAGAGATATTAACAACTCCTGCATCCAACATCTTCATCTTTAAATCCAAGAAAGAGAAACTCAATAGAGAAAAGGCAAAAATAACGGTATCACCTTTTCTAATGGATATAGAGTCAGAACATGTTACAAGCAAATTCACAATGCTTTTGCAAATCCACAATTCTTCATGTGGCCTTATATAATAAGCATAGCTTTTCAACAGATAAGTTAAAAAGGAAACCGTCTGCAATAATAATGAGAAAACCTTCCGAAAACAGGTATATATAAAGAAATCTGAAGCATATATAGCTAGTAATATATTTGAGTCTTGATGCAACTTACAGAGTTTTTTAACTTTCCATTTCACCAATGTACGTAGCTTGGAATAAAGAGAATGAAATATAGATATAAAGAGGTTGAAATAGTTTCACCAATGTAGCTTAGAGTATGAAAGAAACACAATTTCAGATATAAATAAAATAAATTTTTAAATCCTAAATCATTTCGATAACAGAGCAGAGTTAGATCTTTAAATAAATTGAAGAACTTAAAATCAGAAAATTTTAAAAAAAAAACTAACAACAGAAAATTAAAATAAAATTATAGCAGATATATATGTTCGATCAATGAATCGCATATGACAAAAGTGAAAAGAGAGGATAACTTACACTTAGAGATCAAATGAGAATTGAAGTGGAAGGTAGAGGGGGAATATAAACAACGTGATACCTAGAAACAAATTAAACAAAAATCAATATATGCGAATAGATCGGAATGACAAAGAAAAGGAGAAAAAAATTACAGTTAGAGATCAAATGAGAATTGAAGTGGAAGGTAGAGGGAATATAAACAACGTGATACCTAGAAACAAATTAAACAAAAATCAATATATGCGAATAGATCGGAATGAGAAAGAAAAGGAGAAAAAAATTACAGTTAGAGATCAAATGAGAATTGAAGTGGAAGGTAGAGGGAATATAAACAACGTGATACCTAGAAACAAATTAAACAAAAATCAATATATGCGGATAGATCGGAATGAGAAAGAAAAGGAGAAAAACAATGAGATTTGCTACCGTCAAGCTCTGCGGTGGTCGGCGACGAGATGCAGTGATTGTGTGCCATGGGTTAAATTTGCACGGTGGAGGAATTGTGTGTTTTGTGCCCTAGATTAAATTTGGAATGAATCGTAGCATCAAGAGAGAGAGGGAGATTTGAGGACTAGGGTTTCAATTCGAATACAGGGACTTCGAGTGAAGAAGAATGAACAGCGGGTGAAATTTTTCGGGAGAGTAAATCTGAATTTGAGATGTATAAAAGCTACTGTAGGCTAGAAATAATATTTTTCATTAGATTATTAGACTAAAACGACGGGCAAAAGAGATTTTCAGTGACAAATGAAACCTCCATAGACAAAAGTATCCGTCAGCGTATGTAATTTTTTTTAGTGAAAAAAAGGGAAGGGAATGATTTATTGGAAGTCCTTCCGTGTTTGTAAGTTTGAGTATTTTACAAAGTCTTTTCCTCTTCTCTAAACTCATAAACACACCCTTATAGATAAAATTTAATCAACATAATCCATCAATTGAGCTTCCATTAGCAAAAGAATTGAAAAAATATTAGGACAATTTGTTTCAAAATTACTCCCTTAATTCAGATTGATCTATATATAAGACTCAACTTAATTTCAACCCTCAAGAAGATCCAATCTTCAGTTTAAATGTCATAAAAAAAAGTTTGATAACATGTGGAACATATCCACTTAAACGGAGAAGAAATACTTTTTTTTTAAAATAAGGAGATTAAATTAAAAGGGAATATAAAGAGTATTCTAACACAATTATAAGAGTTATAAGAGCTGGGATAATAGAGGATCCAACACATAACAACCAAAAGAATAATGCCATGTAAGTCAAGCTACGATGAATACATAATAGAAAATATAATCGGAACACCTAATATATACAACCCATAAGAAAATAACACCGGGAGCGATTCCCGGAAAAAAAAGTAGAAGGAATGCTGTTAATGAAAATTGCTTTAATAATAAATGTAATTAATTAACAGTATGCATCGATGGGTCTCATTCATATATAAATATATATTCCTTCCAACCTAATATAATACATAACCAAACAAATAATTTTGTTTTTTCTATAGGCTATATGCAAGAACACAGAGAACACAATGACACGAAAAAAATATTATTGGCGCGCGCTAGCCTCGATGGACTTCACGTTTCAGTCACGCATGGTACGTATCAATTAATTATATATAGGAATTTTAGTATTGCATCATGAACAACTAAAGGATAAGAAATGGGGAAATTATGTCTATTTTTAAATAATAAAGTAATGTAATCATTGAATATAAAGTTACAAAATTTATATGGGAAGGAATCACTTTACGTGGACAGCAATATAGTATTATCGTGAATTTGCAATGTGATCATATACCACCGAATATTGAATAAGATGCAGTTGAGTTCTCAATTGCAATAAGTCAAAGAGAAGCAGCGCAATATTTATATGCTCCACACATGATGTAGGCTAAATTGCTTATCTGTCTTGCCACAAAAGCAACTTCCCAAATATTTAAAGTGGAGAGTCACATGGAAATGAAAAGGTTAAGTTGTACAATATTGTTTAATGAATTAATGTGCATCATGTCTTGCTTCCAGAAGCTTAGTAAGTTTGTTTGAATTTGGATTATTAATTTGATATTAATTAATGATAATGTTAGTAACAACATTATTTGAAACTGTTTGATTACGGAGGGTAGGCTAAGTCAAGTTAGGCTTCGCAAGACCCAAGTTTGATCTATATTATATTTTTGTGGTTTAAACTTGACTTGTTATTTGTCCTAGGCCATTTTTTAGGACATGTTTGAAAGTGATCATACTCAAAATAGACTTACTTTTTAATAATGTAAATATGTCAATGACTTGTGTCTTTGAATAGGCCAACAAGTCTATCTCTAAATAGACGAACAGAATAAATTCAAAACTTGTATATTATTATGCTAGCCATTTATTATGTATAATATATTTATATTTTTATAAAAAAATATTATTTATAAATAGGTTAGCCCGTCAAGCGCCTAATAGACTTTTTAAAAAGCCTAATCCTATCTATTTAATTAAAAAGACTTTTTCAAAAGTCTAGACTTGACATTTTTATTAAACGAGTCAAACCAAACTAAGTCTTAAATAGGTTGGACTGTAGATCCCTGACGAGCAGCCTGATCTATTTCTATCTCTAAGGACCGGAAATGGAGAAGGAGTGGAAGGACGTGGTTAATTTTAATGCTTTGTGATCATGTTGATAAATAAGACCCAAATAGATATGGTAAAAAATATACATGCGTTTTTTTAATACAATTCTCACTAGGGCCGAACATATGATCATCTCATAATTATGAATAAGTTAGTATATTAACCCGCGTAATAGGCAGACAAATGTATATTTTTATTTGATTAAACTTAAAATTATAATAAAACAATATTTTTAAAATTAAAAAAAAATAAAAAATTTTTGATAATTTTTCATTTTAAATTCTAATAATGTATTATATTTTACTATTAAGATTTATTTTACATTATCATTTGATAATAAAATATAATAAAAAATTAAAATCATAGAGATAAGAATAAAGATTTATATATTGAAAAAAAATTGAAATAGAAAATAATAAGATAAGTAAATTTCAAAATTTAATATTATTAAATTTTATGACATATATGACTTGGGTTTTATGACATTTCCCTTTGGTTCCTTTTTTTTCCAAGCTCGTTGACAAAAAATTATAGTAGAGACCTTTTTCTCTAAAAAAGTATTCCTTTCATTTTCTATTATCTGCTTTGGTTAGAATAATTCTGAGAAAAGCTTTCCCACATGCAAACGCGTAAAATAACACATACTCTCATGGTAGAAATAATAGATGGTCATTATTTGACCCATGCATGACACGGTGTTGGCAATTTGTACGGCTCCAAGTCAAACATATAACACCATATCGTACGTGTGCATTTATCATAACATCTGGTTCCACTTACTTAAAAATGTAAAGTTAAATACATAATATAAAGTATAAACAGGACGCAAATATTTATTGATGAATGATATCATTGATGATGTCACTTTATATGAAAATTATCTCTAGGTTCACGATTAGTTTTTTTTTAGGTAACTTGTCCTTAGAAAAAAGCTTAAGCTTATTTCTTTATTTAATAATTAAATGGTAGATGATAATGAGCGAGAGTTTGACAAGTAATTTGATATCATTTAAGATGCCTGAAAAATAACAGATTTGTGATGTCAAGTTACAGATATTTTGTTCTCTTGTGGTTGTGGGGAATTCGACTGCTAAAGCGCCTGACCTTTACATGTATAGAATGGTAATAAAAATGTGTATACAACTATACATTATACCTTTTTGTTTTTAATTAAGGAAGAAAAAAAAGAACATTTGCGCTGAATTTCACAGACTGGTCTTACAACACGAATAGCAGGCACTCAAACACTCTACAGACGTAGCCGTATTATTTTGATTCCAATTAGAACTACATGTGATTTTTATGTTTTTATTTATGTGTAATTATAATATCAGGTGATTAAATAAACAATCAATTGACAGCTTGATTTCTCCTAAACACGACCTTTAATTAATATTTAATTTAATAATCTAACATTGTATTTTGTATTTAGAAATACATATGTAAATAGTCCACTAATAAAGCAATGAACGAGAAGAGACAAGTGCAGCTGTATCTTTTGTTGCCATCAGAATAATGAAATCCTTAAAATTTTTGGTATGAAAAGCATGGCCCCCATGTGCCACTTAAAGAAACATGGAACTTTCCTCTTTCTTTATTTGACCAACGAATCCTTTCAGTTCAGATTACTCCTAATTTACCCACGTGTTTCAATATCAATATTTATTGCATTCTGATTCCGCTGAGCAAAACGAGTATAAATAAATAAATAAAACATGCACAAATTACAGTCATCAGTAGCCACCTGATATCAAGGTATAAATATGCACTTTTCCTATCCCAAGCTGAATATACATTTGAAAACAACCCATTGTTCTTTGTCATCTTCTTCCGTGTGCCCATTTTCATTCAACACTTTTTCTTAGTTGTATATTTCTACAAAGAAAAATAATCCAGAAATTTCGGAGTTTCTGAAGTTGTTGCAAATAGCACTGCTCTCTGTAGTGTCCGTGTCCAACATAGCAATTTGCAACTACATTGGCTTTGAAGAAGAAAAAGGCTTCTGGGTTTTGGTGGGTTTGAGCTCAAGTTACCAAAGTTGTTGTCTTTGATAGTTGTGTAAGCAATGGAGGGAAGTGATATATACAGAGCAAGTAATAGTCTACGAGCAAGTAGTTCCACAGTTTGGAGAAACAGTACTATGGAGGTTTTCTCAAGATCCTCAAGGCGTGAAGAAGAAGATGATGAAGAAGCTCTTAAATGGGCTGCACTTGAAAAACTCCCAACTTACAACCGTCTGAGGAAAGGGTTGTTGGCCACATCACGTGGAGTTGCCAATGAGATTGATATAAATGATCTTGGATTTCAAGAGAGACAGAAACTGTTGGACAGGTTGGTCAATGTCGCTGAAGAGGACAATGAGAAGTTTTTGTTGAAGCTCAAGGAACGCATTGATAGGTAAACCAAAGAACCAATAAGGATGCAATGTTATTGCTTTTGTTCTGATTCTCCATAGTTTTTTTTGTTTTACTTTATAAACCTTACTATTTATTTCTTGATAATTTCATAATGTAATAATCTTTCTCTCTGTTTTTTCTAAATTTTTTTACCAGAGTTGGGATTGATATTCCAACAATTGAAGTTCGATATGAGCATCTAAATGTTGAGGCAGAGGCTTATGTGGGAAGCAGAGCTTTGCCTTCTTTCCTGAACTTCGCCACCAACATAGTGGAGGTAAATCTAAGTAGATTCTGCTTTGTAAATTTATGTTTCTCAGTTAGTTTTGTTTATGTGTTTCTTTGTTTTGGAATTAGTCTCACCATCTTTCTGTGTTCGGTCTTCCAGAGTTTCCTTACTTCTCTACATATTCTCTCAAGCAAAAAGAAACATGTGACTATCCTTAAAGATGTTAGTGGAATCGTCAAACCTCGCAGGATGACACTACTTCTAGGTCCTCCAAGTTCTGGAAAGACCACACTCCTTTTGGCTTTGTCAGGAAAGCTTGATCCCAGTCTCAAGGTGAAGTGCAATTTCCATTAATTTTACTATTATTTATTTTCTTTCATTGTCAGTCATAAAAGTAGTGTTTTTCATCTAACATGAATGGAATTGTGTCCTCCAGGTATCTGGGAGAGTGACTTATAATGGGCATGGAATGAATGAGTTTGTACCTCAGAGAACTGCTGCCTATATTAGCCAGCATGATGTTCATATTGGAGAAATGACTGTAAGGGAAACCTTGGCTTTCTCAGCAAGGTGCCAAGGGGTTGGATCACGTTATGGTTAGTCATTTTTTACACCAACACCTTGCTTTTTTTTTCATCATACTAATTTCTTCATCTCTAATTTGGGGTGTAACATAAGTATAATTGGTATTATTTTTTGTGATGCACAGACTTGCTAGCTGAGTTGTCTAGAAGAGAAAAGGAAGGAAATATTAAGCCAGACCCGGATGTTGATGTCTTCATGAAGGTGAGAAAGAAGCTATTATCAATCTTTATTGTAATAAAACAAGTAATATCTACAACTATGGATATAAATTATAATGACTCTGCAACTGATTGACTTCTAATGTACCAGGCAACTACAACTGGAGGCCAAGAGGCAAGCCTGGTGACAGATTATGTACTCAAGGTAATACCGGAATAAGGTTCTCTCATTCTTTTAAAATTCCATAAGATTATCTATAAAGTGAAGCAAAAAGGTATTTACTTTAAAATTTTGCAGATTTTGGGGTTGGATATATGTGCTGATACTATGGTGGGGGATGAAATGTTGCGTGGTATCTCTGGAGGGCAAAGAAAGAGGGTTACTACAGGGGAGATGCTGGTTGGACCAGCAAATGCTCTATTCATGGATGAAATATCCACTGGCTTGGACAGTTCCACAACTTTTCAAATCGTGAGCTCTCTCAAGCAATATGTTCACATTCTTAATGGAACTGCAGTTATCTCTTTGCTCCAGCCAGCACCAGAGACTTATGACCTTTTTGATGACATTATTCTTATATCTGATGGTCAAATTGTCTATCAAGGACCCCGTGAAAATGTTCTTGACTTTTTTGAATCTATGGGTTTTAAATGTCCTGAGAGGAAAGGTGTTGCTGACTTCCTTCAAGAAGTAAGTCAAAGTTTGTTTTTGTATCCGTTATTTGAAGTTTTTTATGAAGATTATGTATGTATAATCTATCTCTTCTTGTAGGTAACTTCAAGAAAGGATCAAGAGCAGTATTGGGTGCGCAGAGATGAACCATACAGGTTTGTGACTGTTACTCAATTTGTGGAGGCATTTCAGTCATTCCATGTTGGGAGAAAAACTGGAGATGAGCTTGCAATTCCATTTGACAAGTCTAAGAATCACCCAGCTGCATTGACCACCAACAAGTATGGAGTTAACAAGAAGGAACTGTTAAGAGCTAACTTCTCAAGAGAGTATTTGCTTATGAAAAGGAACTCATTCGTTTACATCTTCAAGATATCTCAGGTAGATTCTAGTTGCTTTATATAATTGAATGCCTTTTGTTTCTAATTGACTAATTGCTTATACTGATATGATTTTATGATTATTGTTGCATACATCGTTTTGACTTTTGATTCTTCTCTTTATGCTTTTAGCTTACTATCATGGCAATATTGACAATGACACTATTTCTACGAACTGAGATGCATCGGGATTCCTTGGATGATGGAGGTGTCTATCTTGGTGCTCTATTTTTTACTGTAGTAATGATTATGTTTAATGGAATGGCTGAGATTTCAATGGCCATTGCAAAGCTTCCTATTTTCTACAAGCAAAGAGACCTTTTATTTTATCCCTCATGGGCATATGCCATACCCACATGGATCCTCAAGATTCCTATTACATTTGTGGAAGTTGCTGTTTGGGTATTTCTCACCTACTATGTAATTGGATTTGATCCAAATGTTGGGAGGTAAAGAACCTTCCTTTATTTGTTTGCAACATGTGAATACTAGTTCTGCCACCTTGCTTGTAGCGTTACTTTTGGTGTTTTGTCTTGTAATTTATGCAGATTATTAAAGCAGTATTTTCTGCTATTACTAATAAACCAGATGGCTTCTGGATTGTTCCGAGCTATTGCAGCACTTGGTAGGAACATGATTGTGGCAAACACATTTGGGTCCTTTGCACTTCTCACACTTCTTACATTGGGTGGCTTCATTATGTCCAGAAGTGAGTTAAATTAACACAAGTCACAAGATTGTCTCATTTATCATATGATGGAACTTGATATTAATGTTTCTTTCATTTTATTGACAATGATGCAGAGGATATCAAGAGTTGGTGGATTTGGGGTTATTGGGTTTCACCTTTAATGTATGGGCAGAATGCTATAGTGGTGAATGAATTCCTTGGAAATAGTTGGAACCACGTAATTTACTTATACTTCAACTTAATAATTTACTTTAGTTAAAAAATGTGCATGCCTAATTTATTTTGTCTTCAATTACAGTTTACCCCAAATTCAAATAAGACACTGGGAATTCAAATTTTAGAGTCACGTGGGTTCTTCACACATGCATATTGGTATTGGATTGGAATTGGGGCAACGATTGGATTTATGTTCCTTTTCAACTTTGTATACACTGTGGCTCTCTCTTACCTTAATCGTGAGTATCTTCACATTTGGTTATTTAAAATTCTCTTAGTAATGCAAAATTTTATCACCTAATATGCATGATTTTAACAGCATTTGACAAGCCACAAGCAACAATTAATGAAGAATCAGAAGACAATACACCTAATGACAGAACCCGAGAAGTTGAATTACCACGCATAGGTGATCTATCTTTTTTATAACACTAATGAACAAAATGCAAGCATGCTATTTTTTTCTGTGAGCTAGTGATTCATAATATGCCTTTAGATGGTGAACAAATTTTCATTTGTAATGCAGAAAGTTCAGGAAAAGCTGACACTACTGTGGATTCTAGCCATGGAAAGAAAAAAGGAATGGTTCTTCCTTTTGAACCACATTCTATCACCTTTGACCAAGTTGTATACTCTGTTGACATGCCACAGGTATGTCACCTTCAAAGTTATAATTTATCGTTTCTAACAATGTTATCAGTTAACTTCGCTCTAGTCCAAAACAATTTGAACCCTGACTCTCAAGATTTCAATTGGCAGGAAATGAAGGATCAAGGTGTAATGGAGGATAGGTTAGTGCTTTTGAAAGGTGTTAGTGGTGCATTTAGGCCTGGTGTTCTCACTGCCTTGATGGGTGTAAGTGGAGCTGGTAAAACTACTTTGATGGATGTTTTAGCTGGTAGGAAAACTGGTGGGTATATTGATGGAAGCATAAAAGTTTCTGGCTACCCTAAAGAGCAAGAAACATTTGCTCGAATCTCTGGTTATTGTGAGCAGAATGATATCCATTCTCCTCAAGTTACTGTCTATGAGTCCTTGCTCTACTCAGCATGGCTTCGTTTACCAGCAGAAGTTGATTCCGATACCAGAAAGGTTAGTACTTACAACTCAAGACAACCTTATGGTTTTCCTTTTTACATAATTTAGTAAGGTCTAAACCTATTTATAAAGTTAGAGCTGTTTACTAGTTGAGAAAACCGACTTTATGAACTTTAGACTGATTGTTCATACTTTTGGATATGACAAATGGCTGTAGATGTTCATTGAGGAAGTCATGGAACTAGTGGAGTTGAACCCGTTGAGGAACTCACTAGTTGGTTTGCCTGGTGTGAATGGTCTCTCAACTGAACAGCGCAAGAGACTCACTATTGCAGTTGAGTTAGTGGCTAATCCGTCCATAATTTTCATGGATGAGCCTACATCTGGGTTAGATGCTAGAGCTGCTGCAATTGTTATGAGAACTGTTAGGAACACGGTTGACACAGGAAGAACAGTTGTTTGCACCATCCATCAACCAAGTATTGACATATTTGAAGCTTTTGATGAGGTGAGAGATGATATGATAAATTGAAGATGTGTTTTTATAGTTTTTCCTCTATTGGACTTGATTCAAACATATATTACATATGGTTCAGTTATTCCTAATGAAGCGTGGAGGACAAGAAATCTATGTTGGGCCATTGGGTCGTCATTCTAGTCAATTGATCAAGTATTTTGAGGTTGGTTGAAACTAAAATTTAATACTATTTAAAGTGGATAGCCATGATTCTTGTGGGTGACTTATTTTCCAACATTGTTCATTGTCCAGAGCATTGAAGGGGTTAGCAAAATCAAAGATGGCTATAACCCTGCAACTTGGATGTTGGAAGTTACAACTTCGGCACAAGAACTTACTTTAGGTGTTGATTTTCATGATATATACAAAAATTCTGAGTTGTATAGGTAAGCTAACTTATTTGGACATGGATTTATTAACCACAGTACCTATTTGAAAAAGGCTTATAATGTTATCAACTATTCTTCAGGAGAAACAAGCAACTTATAGCAGAACTAGGCAAACCAGCCCCTGGTTCAAAGGATCTTTATTTCCCCACTCAATACTCACAGTCACTTTGGGTCCAATGCCTGGCTTGCTTATGGAAGCAACATTGGTCGTATTGGCGCAACCCACCATACACTGCTGTGAGGTTTTTCTTCACCACTTTCATAGCCTTGATGTTTGGAACAGTATTCTGGGACCTCGGAGGCAAATAGTAAGTCAAACTTCACTAATCTGAATATAAGACATATTAGAGTTGGTCAATTGGATTTTACACTTGAATTCTGATTCCTTTTGTTGACCTACAGCTCAAATAGACAAGACCTGTTTAATGCCATCGGTTCAATGTATACTGCTGTTCTCTTCCTTGGGGTCCAGAATTCTGCCTCTGTACAACCTGTGGTAGCTGTTGAAAGAACTGTCTTTTATAGAGAAAGAGCTGCTGGAATGTATTCTGCCTTACCCTATGCACTTGCACAGGTACTAAAATCCGTAATTTACAGACTATATTTGTACTATGGTTTGCAAATTACTCATGTTAACATATCTCACTCTCTTGTCACAGGTTATAATAGAGCTACCCTATGTTTTTGCCCAAGCTATATCATATGGTGTCATAGTTTATGCCATGATTGGGTTTGAGTGGAGTTTAGAGAAATTCTTTTGGTATATGTTTTTTATGTACTTCACATTGTGCTACTTCACCTTCTATGGCATGATGGCTGTGGCATTTACTCCAAATCACCATGTCGCTTCAATTGTGGCTGCTGCATTCTATGCAATTTGGAACCTCTTTTCAGGATTTGTCGTCCCACGACCTGTAAGTGTTGCGAACCTTTAAATGCATTGAATAATATCTATTAATGGATTCAAAGGATGTACTTTCGTTTCTAATTTTTTTTAACCTTTTTGATAACAGAGGATTCCTATTTGGTGGAGGTGGTACTACTGGGCATGTCCCGTGGCCTGGACTATATATGGATTGGTTGCATCGCAGTTTGGAGATATAGACAATGTGATGGAATTAGAAAATAAGTCTGTGCAAGAGTTCATAAGGAGTTATTTTGGTATCAAACATGATTTCATAGGAGTTTGTGCAGTTGTGGTTGTTGGGACCGCAGTGCTCTTTGCATTTATCTTTGCTGTCTCAATCAAGGTCTTCAACTTCCAAAGACGGTAGATTAGACTCCTTTAGCCAACTTGAAGGATTTTTAACATCTTAAACATTTTGAACCCTAAGAATACTTGTATCTATCATATTCATGCAGCATTTTCCAAGGAAACTCAGTTCCCCTTCGGTTCCAATTTGAAGCTTCTTTTATAAATGTAAAAACATGTCATCAAGACATGAGTTTTATTGTACTATTATGTTATCAATCAATGTAAAATAATGTATTGAAGCTAGCCTATAATCACTTCCGAGTATTGTCTGGTTATAAAAGGAATCTAAAATGAATTGAACTCCAAGGGATAGTCTTAACTGACAAGCTCTTTGGAGTATAAGGCTTGAGCTTGAACTATTACTTGACTTTTTTTAAAATCCGATCTGGCTTTAAAGCCTATTTAAAGGCCTGCGTTGCCTTTGAATAGGTGTTAGTTTGCCTATGAACTAGGAATTTTAAATAGGCCTATAAGCTTTCTAAATAGGATGATTTCCTGGCCTACTTCTAAATAAGCCGGCATGTCAATGGGCTAGGCTTTAAAATAAGCCAATGAATCTATAGTTTTTAGACAATAGAGTACAAATTCACTCCATTAGCATATATCTAAATTCTAAAATGCGACACAAATGGACTTCAGACCTCAAATTATCCAACAATTCAACACTGGTATAAGTATAACTCTAACTAAATAATACTATAACACAAATTTAGTAGGCCTAACTAAGGCCTCAAATTACAATCCAAAAATAGCAGTATAATATTAATGTCAAAACAACAAATACAAACAAGCATCAAATCCTCAAGGTGGCCTCTTCTTGATATTCAGGCATTTCAAAATAAGAACAATTTATTTTCACAAACAAGACTTGGAGTTCAAAGTGCAGTTCCACGCATGATAATTATTGGTCTTATCATGAAAAAAAAAAAAGAAAAGAAATGCAAAGAAAAATAGCATCTAACGAAGACAATGTGATTGGCGATTTCGACAAGCATTGGCAGAGCAGGAGTTAAAAGAAAGCATTTATCAAACAAATATAAGTAAAAGCATTTGACTACGAAAAGAAAGAAAAAGGCACTGACAGAGTGGGGTGTGAACCTCAGCGATCCGCCGGGAACAGCGACTGCTCACGGCTGGCGATTGTGTGGTGTGGATGGGGTCGCATTCTGCAAGTATTGTTATTGTTAGTTTGTTACTGTTTTGTTTTCCAATGAATTTCATAGGGATGGGACCCAAAACAAAAAATTGTTAGACCCAAACACTCCAACCCGAGGCCCAATGCACCTGCCCACAAAAATGTGGGCTTCAACCTTAAGGATGAATTGTCCTTTCGACCAAAAACACAAAAAAAACTTGAGGATGGAACCCTTTCTTCTGTTGCACTTGTTTTTATAATAATAAGAATTTTTTTCAATTTTTTATTCTTTTCAGAACAAAATAAAAAGCCATGTAATTAATATAAGATTTCCATTAATATGAAAATGAACATGCAAACTCTTTTTTTTAAATAAAAAATGCAAACTCTATTGATTTAAGGGTTATTCATATTAATAAAATAAGTATTAATTAGATATAGACTGTGTTTGGCAAGGTCAATAAGCTAGCTACTAGCTTATTTGACTAGCTTATAAGCTAGTTTGACCAACACAAAAGTGTTTGGTAAGGTACCTCAAAGTAACTTATTTTAGGAGCTTCTAGCTTATAAGCTACAAGCTACTTCACCTAGCTTATAGCTTGTAGCTTATTTAATTTTCTTTCATTATTATCCCTTATATTTTAATGCATTTTCCTTATTATTTTTAATTTCTTTATGCCTATTATTGTTTATTTTTAATTTTAATGACAAAAACCTTTCAATTTCTTTTTACCTATTATTACCTATATACTAAGTAATTTAAAAAATTACGAATTAATTAAATTGTTATTTTCTTTTCACTATTTTATGAAATTATTTTTATATAATACTATTTATTTTATCAATTTCACTATTTATTTTAATTTTTAATTGAATATTTTATCAGTTAGTTCTACCAAACACTTCTAATTCAATGAGCTAGTTTATCAGCTCGGAGCTTATAAGCTAAGAGTTTATCAGCTTATCAGCTAGAAGCTAGCTTATTAGTTAATTTTGCCAAACACAGTCATATTCAATGTATAGAGTGGTAGATTGGTTGCCACGTCTCAAATAAGCATTTCATCCGTTTCAAGTTCAGTTTGTTTCATGTTGTTTGTGATTTTATAAAATTAAAAACAACGTCGTACGGAGTATTAATTTAATAATTTAAAAATTTGAGGCCAATTTGGCCAAGTGGAACAGTAATTCCTTCTTGAAGTGAATGGATACAGGGGATCAGATTCAATGTTTCTTGTATAACTTGAGTTATTAATATAGAAGAAAGTACATACATAGGACATCATTCTTTTGACGGTGATGACGATGACGATGTATCACACTCACAAGCTGCACCTTTGTAAGGAATCATTAGGAATTAGGAATGAACTCACAATGAAAGCACCATACAAGAGGAAACGAGTTACTTATACAAGTTAAAACCGTAATGCAATTTAATTAATTTTCATTTTTCATCGATCAGCATTAATTGTGTTGTGTATGCCACAATATGCTTTGATTCGACACTTGGCTTCTAAGGCCTCTTTTGTTGCGCAGAAACTTATGTATTCATAATGGTCAAAAGGCTTATAACGTATCGGATGGTCTTCATCAATTAGCTCTTGTTGTGTTTGAACCATCTTACCGCCAAGTGAAAATAGTCCCATCGAGTACCTTTCCTTCTTTTCACTTACAATCACTCGGTGTTCACAACTTGTTATCCTGTCGTTACTCCAAACCTAGCTAACACATCAAAACAATTAAGAATTCAATCTAAGAGTACATCTATCTATCAAAATTTCTTCTTTCTATATATCAGTCTAATGAACTCAGCTCATTTTCTAGAAGTAAGTCACAAGTTAATAGATCAAACACACTTTTAGCCGAACAGTAATTAAGATAAAAAAATGTTTAGCCTAACGAAAATAACAATAGCATTTTTTTTTTTCTAAAATCATATTTATCTTTTATATTATATTTTAAATCCGTATATATTAATAATTCAAAACAATTTCACTATCCATCATAAACATGTATATTTCCAATCATATAATTTAGATGCATATATATGTGAAATTAAAATTGCCCACGTACCTTGAAGGCATCGCCTGCCATGATGAGAAACATGAAGGGTGAGGGATCCGTATGAATCCACTCTCCAGTTTTCAGTTTCGTTTGCAAACCAATTACATTATTCTGATGCAAAATGGTAAAGAAAGAAGTATCTGTGTGAGCATGCAATCCCAAATTGTTTTCATCCTTCCCCGGAAGTCTGTATTTGAAGCTCCGAAGCATGTAATTGGTTGATTCAAGGAACGAATCACACTGCCTTTGGTCCACACCATACGCCTCAAACACCATTCTTTTAGTCATTTGGTCCAATTCCACTACCAACTTTGCATAGAGACTCAGAGTCTCACTATTATTAATTCACAATAATATGAAATTAAATTAACTAGGACTAATTAATTTAAAAAATTAAATAAATAAATAAAGAGAATTAAAATAGTTACCGGAAATGATCATATCCTGAAGGCCACATTAGTTTGGTGAAGTTTTGAACTCCTTGGATGGTCAAGGGATCAGTGATCCCCAAGGATTCATAGAGAGGAACGCGAGATATTTGTCCATAATAACCATGGAAGGGCTTATCACTCGTCTTTTGCATTTTTGTTTCCAATGGAAGATCAAATAGTTGTTCCATCAGAGTGAAAACTGAGTTGTGAAGCTCCACAGAAACTTTATCACACAGAGCATAAAAGAAACCATGATCCTCAAGGGCACTCCGGATCAGTTGGCATGTTGAAGCCCAAGTTTGTGAACCGGGCTTCAACTTCTCATCAGTGAAGTCAACAACAGCAAAATCGCAACCTGTTTGGGAATGGGAACCCATGATATATCCTAATAATAATATTTCTAATCTCTCTTTCTCCCCAACCAACTATTTCTGCAGGGACCAGGGACCAGGGAGGAGTTCATTCATGAGGTTTTGGTTTAGGCCTTCGCTTTTCTCCTTACTTTATAAATTTTTATAATCAAAAGGTTTATCTTATTAACATATATAGGAAAATGAGTATATAGTTTTCATATAATTCAATAGTTAATTAATGACATTACACTATAAATTAACCTTTACGATCAAGTATTTTTTTGATAAAAATTTTGATTTTAGCACAAGTAAATGGATTTATACATTGTCTGAATTTTAAAGGAAGGGAGCGTGGTATAAAGTTGTCTTTATCAAATAAATTTAAACTTTTGGTGTGAGTATGTGATGGAAAATAAATAAAAAATGTGATACACTTATAATGAAAAAAAAAAAGGTATAAATAGGTGAAAAATAGGGGGTAGAAAAATACCACTCATTAACATACCTATCTATCTCTCCATGTGTTATAGGCATGTCACGGAAATTCTAATTAATATATATGAGTAGAAAGCAATATATTTTGCATGGGTATTTTTATCATAAAATAACAAAAAGCTTATTAAAATGTTTATATTTGTTTAATTCATAAAAATTATTTTAATGATAAAAAAATTATATTAAAATATAAAAAATTTTAAAATTTTAGGAAATTTTGAAAATTGATTTGATTGATACATTTTATTTTCATTATAATATATAAATATTTAATTAATATATCTAATATTATTAATGGAATAAATAAAAATATTGATTAAATAAATTAAATAAAGTAAAAATCTCTTTCAATTAAAATATTAATTAAAGAAGAAATTAATATTATTTTTATTTAATTTAATATAGAAACTCAAAATATGCATGTGCCCGAACAAGAAATGTGATTATTTTTTTTGTTTATACCACAAGAAATGAGGTTTGATAACAAAGAAAATACATATAGAAATTATCCCACTTAAGAAAAAGAATTTAATAATTATACACTATTAGTGTAAAATTATTTTACACAGTCATCCAATGATGTATTGACACATCATTAATTTAATGAGTTTAAAATGCATGAAGTGTCATATTCATTAAATGATGTGACAACATACTTAGATGTCTGTGTAAAAATTTTACACTGACAATACATAATAATTAAACTCTAAAAAAAATATGAATTTAAATTTGTTATGCAGTGGATATATGGCTATATATGATTGAGCAATAATTTGAAAAAATTGGAAATTTTTAAAATAATTTTGTCCTTTATTAATATGTCTGTAGTTGCTCATGGTTGATTTGATGATGATTTCTTTTTATTATTTAATAATAATAATGATCACATCATGTTTTTAATTAAGGATTATAGCCTTTTCAATTAAATTGTATAGTATTTTGTTACACGCTAAGGTTCTACCTTTCACATATATTTAATTAAAACGAATAAATGGAAAATTAATTATCTATAGACCAAATGCAAATATCAATAACGAATGAAAGAAAAGACTATGAAAGCAAAAGAATAAAAGAACTCTGGCGTCACTTATTCGTCTATTATATTATGTGCAACATGTAATATGGACAAAACACAAACATTGAATATTGAAGATTTCAGGTGATAAAGTCTATGCGCTACGAACTTGCGATTGAATATACCTGTACGTACATTTATTGGAGGGTCTGAGGGGCCGGTTTCAAAGAAGAAAAACTAGAATTACGCATCGAGAAACCAAAAAGAAATTAAAGTACTATTTAATTGATAGAAAAACTCATATAGCTAGATTGATCATGTTCTTGTTGGAAAGACAAGCATTACTAATACTGGATATATAGGAATTTTTATGATATCCATCAATTGACAAATTAAAATTTATACAAAGGTAACATAGTGTTTCGCTTAATTTGTATTTTAATGCAATTGATTCTGCAAAATATATATATATATATATATATATATATATATATATATATATCTTGCGCGCCATATATCACAGCTAAACCTATTCCAAGGTTGTCCAGGCCTAGTGAATAGGTTTGAGCACCTAGTGGGCCTGTGAATGGCTCAAGGACGATAATGAGTTGGCAATAACAATAAAGAAAAGCTTATGGATATTATCATAATATGCCAAGGACGATAAACTTTGGACCAGACCGGGGCATGGGCTTGTGGCATATGCATGTATATACATTAACATTATATTACTCAAATAACATATATATATAAGGGTTCGTCCAAAAAAATAATAACATACTATAAGGGTTATACTCGGGGGAAGATTTTCCAGGTCATCATCATATTAGGATTTCTTAATGCATGGGCATGGCCACATCTTTTCCTATTTCCGAAATTTCCTCCTCTCATATGCTAAATTAACTTGCAAAGGAGATATTTAATAAAAAAAATGCCCCGGTACTGCATGCAATTAAGGTTTTAATAAAGGAACAGTCCGCGACTGCAATTATAACTGTAATAATATCATAGTTTTTGAAGTGTATATATGTAAACGCATTGCAATTATAATTGTGATCACATCTCGCATTTATTCATAGTTCATAATATTAAGAATTATGATATCAATTTTGATAAAATCGACCATTTATATATATATCTTAAGGGAGGATATGTTATGACTTAAATCCATTACAATCAAAACCTAGCCCAAAAACGAGTGTGTGGGAAGGTCTCATAACTTAAATGCCACAATAAAGATTGATAAAAAAAATACACAGTGAATATTTTATTTCACTCCATGTGAACTCATAACAGGATAAGACTTTTTGAAAAATGAAAAAGTTATTAAAATAAAAAATATTAATTATATCAAAAGAATAAATGAAAAATAAAAATTTTTTATTTTAATAAAAATTTTCCATTTTCAAATGTGTTATACTCAATAGAGTCAATACTAATATCAAAACTGTTATAATTAACCATAATTACAGTTGTAATTTAAAACTTGACATATATAAACTCTTCTTGATAATTGATATATATATATATATATAAAATTTAAGTATAAAAAAGTTTTACACCATACTTATCTATCACTGTGACGAATAATTAATTATGTAAAAATACCACGTGGATTGTAGTAGTGGTGTAGTACCACGATACTTTTCAACGTAATATCTGACATTTATATAACAAGAACACTTGCTTAAAATTAAAATATATACTAGCCACTGCAAGTAAAAGAAATTAAAAATGGCTGTGGTGAAGGCACCCAGCAGCAGAATAATGTCGTTAAGTTAGGGGATGGTGACGGCCATAGAACAAATTTTCAATACTCCAGAAGCACTCCTCAGTACTCCTCTTTATTATTTGACAGTTTTTTTTTAAATTAAAATTGGGGATGCATAACTATTTATGTCAGGTGTTAGATTTTAAATGAAAAGAGTACCTATTACTGGAGGATGGTAGATTTTTTCGATTTTAGGACCAAGCACCAATGCACCATGTGCTCCAGCGCTAGTATTAGAATAGTTCAATAATCATAATGATTATCCTCGTTATATCTGCAACATGCTTATTTTTATCATTTGCCATTAGTTTCATGATTCATCCATACTTATTAAAATCTGATCGGACCGAACCGGTGCGACCCAAAACAGATCTTTTGTACTCCAGCCCATATCAATATTGGCTGGTTTTAAAACCTGCAAGAACCGCTAAACAAAATTAGTGTCAGAAAATGGATTGAATTGGTTAGTTTATAATTTTTAATTTTTTTATTTAATTTAAAATATTTTTAAGATAAATAAAGATATTTTTTAAGAATCAAAATATAAATATTTATCATTTAATTAATTATTATTAACTTTTTTTATTTTATAATACATATATATAATAAGGTCTTTTAAATTAATTTATAATTCTATATATATTTTTTATGATTTCATATTATTTTATTACTTAAAAATATTATATAATATTAAATATATATTTCATTATTACCGATACTACGGTTGAACCAATGAACCGTGAATTAGTGCTTTCATTGGTTCAATTATTTATCTGATTTTAAAAACATCAATTTCATCATTAAAATTGAGTTAATTCTTAAAATTATGAACTATCCGTTATATATATATATATATATATATATATATATATATAAAGAGTTTTCTTATTCATATATATAATAAATTTGTATATTTTGTATAATATTTCTTTTCTTATATATTTATCTCCGTTATTCATTATATTTTATGTTTTTCTTCTTTTTATTTCTATCCTTCTTTGATAATACAAAATATTATAATATAGAATAGTTCATTATAATAGAAATAATTTACTTTAAAAATTATATATGGATATTAAAGAACATTTTGATAATCAAACATCCAAAAGAAATTTTGATTAAAAGTTAGTTGGGTTTAATTTTTTTTGCTAAAGAAAGATGGGTTTAATTTACATACATTGTCAATGTAACAAAATTTTACACTGTCATTCAATAATGTGTTGTTGATCATTTATTGAGTTTAATGACATATGAGATGTCATATTTATTAAATGATGTGACAATACTTTATTGAAATCGTGTAAAACATTTTTACAGTAAGTATATTCAAACATCATTTTTATTAAAATTCACTTGTTTATATCTAATATCTAAACAAAAATCGTGTTACTTTATGTCAAGTCATGCACATGTTGTTAGGTTCTACTTTGCATATGAAGCAGCATCCAAACATGTTCCCTGAGCTTTTTTGACGTGGTCTTGAAGTTCTAGCTTCCTTTTCTTGTTGTTTTATGCCAAAATAAGTCCTAGGTTAAATTAATATGTTGATCCCTATAGTTTAATTTCATCTATTTTTAATTAAGCCCCTACAGTTTAAAATGATATAAAAAATCCTTATAGTTCTAAAATGTTATAATAAGATCCCTAAAAACTAACACCATTTAGGCTCACTTAAACCATGCTAACTTGGACTTCAAAAAAAAAATCACGCTAACTTGAAATTTGTGACATGGTATTTTATTGTTCATATGATTTTTTCACCCATGCATATGGCATTATATATATCAACTATCAAGTATTCCAAATATGATGATAATAAAACAAAATATAATAATAATAATTCCTTGTTAAAATTTAAGATTACATTGTCATTTACAGTGAATAGTGCATGTTCCTTCCCAGCGTTAACCACTAAAAATTTTGAAATTAGAGAGGGAAGAAATCCCTCTCTAAATGATGAAAAATCCCTCACAAAAATTTTAGTAACGGAATTTGTGACGGATGGAAATCCGTCACTAAAAGTAGCATCAATAAATTTTTGTGAGGGAAAACATAAATCCGTCACAAATAGCGAGGGAAAATTTCCCTCGCTAACATATTAAAATCCGTCACAAACTCCACTGAAAAGGAAAGTTTTAATTCCGTAGCTAAATTGATTAATTAGTGAGGGATTTCATTCCCTCTCTATATAGCGAGGGACTTAATTCCCTCTCTATTAGCGAGGGAAATTTCACCCTCTAATTAATGACAATCAGTGAGGGAATTATGAGATTCCCCTAATTAGTGAGGAAAAGAATTCCGTCTCTAAATAAAGAGGGAAATTGCGGAATAATTTTCCTCTCTAATTTAGAGAGAGATTTTTTCCTCTCTAAAATTCTGGAAAAGTCATTTATAGGCTTTTTTTTTTTTTCATCTCTAATTTAAGAGAACATTGTTTATAACTTTTTTCTAGCATAAAAATCATTAGAGACCTTAATTAAAAATAAATAATATTTACTAACATTCATAAACATTAAGTATCTAAATTCATAGGCATAAATATTGAAATACATACCAAAACAATACATGTATCTAAGTTCAACAATCAAAATAGACTATTAGGTCCCTTTTTTTATCTAAATAGACTATTGTTTAGGCTAGATGTAGTTAGATGACTACGAGCTACCCTCAGTACTACCATGATAACATCCATTTCACAACCAACATTGGAAAAAATATCTCAACCTCAAAGAGAAAAAGCATAGAAAAATGAATTATATTACAAAGTAAGGCAAGCAATACCAAAAGCACAGAAAAATGACTTATATTACAAAGTAAGGCAAGCAATGCCGGAAAATATGCAGTTCTACACATTAAGACAACTTGGGGGGAAACATGGGATAACAAAAAAGTTTAGAAGTAATAAGTTTCATGACCACACTCATAGCATAATTGAACTGATAAAATTATACCACTATTATAACCAAAATCAATAATGAAAGAAACTCACATCTAAAACAAAAGGCAACGAACATAGACCAAAGAAAAAGAAAGATTTTGTTATCCTTAACGGTCCAAAAAGAAATTTTCACTCAAAAGTTAAGGAGCAGAATAAAGGAAAAAGATTACCTAATGAATAAACAATTCCAACTGCAGCAAGTTAGCAGCAACTAATGAACCATCAAATGAGCTCAAACTATCCAAAGTTGTTAACTGCAATTCACATAAGTAGAAACGCTTATGAGAGAGAGAAGGGAAGATAAAAGGTGTATTTATTATTAAATTTAACAAGTGAAGATCACCGTGCGTTTAGATAAACCTTGCATGCTAAGATCCTTGTCTACAGCTTTCAGCCTAAAAGCTTAGAAACCTAGAAAGATAAAATGTATTATCATTCTTCAAAATATAAGCATCAACCTTAAGCACCAATCCTAAAGGAATGGTATATTTGCAAGCCATAAAATTCCACACATTTATATTTCTAGAGTTAATTAAAATAAATTAACAGAGAATGGATGATTGACTTAACCAAAAATGATTTTTGACTCAACAATGCATTAATAAATAAAAAAATTATATCACATCACATTTACTTGTAATCATAGCTAATAAAAACAACAATAAGTGAATATTCAATCAATTACAAGAATATAGTAAGCTAGCCTATAAATTACGTTGGCTTTTCTTAGTTCAAATTTATAATATAGAGTTTATGATTTATATTAGTTCAATTAAAAATCATTGAATGGGGAGAGTGAGCCTCACTCTCCAAGGTGGGGTCTCAAATTTATAATAGAGTTTATTATTTATATTAGTTCAATTGTTAATATCATATAAACAGGATAAGTTTCGAACTAGATTAGTTCAATTGTTATTTATATTAGTTTATTTTTTATATTATTATAATTGTTATAATATAATATACAATAACATAATAAGTTCCCAACTGTATTTGTTCTCTGTTTCTTATTCCTCGTAAATCATAAAAGCACAAAAGTTTTTAATTAGATTGCTTCAATTATAACAATATGGTGTGTGAAAAAACGATCCAAGTTAAATATTAAGCAAAAACTTAAATATTAATAAATAAGCTGTGGAAAGAAAGTCATATACTGTCACCCAGAAACTCTTTGAAAATAAATGCAATACTACCAACGATTAATATTAATCAATGCATTAATCCATGAGTTTAAAGACAATTGAAGGCTAATTAAGGCCCCACAATCCAAAGCAAACCGCCCAATAAAGCACTCAATGCTATAGTCAATACTCCTCATGGTTTGCAGTTTACAGAATTGAAACTCACAATATGCAAACTCTTTGTCTTAATCTCACCACCAATTAAGAAAAATTGTAAAATATGCCTATATAAAATATGTAAGAGAATCTACTCACATGTTTTTCTCTTTTGCATCATCATCCATGGAAACTCCCTTTGAAGAAATCCTTAGCATGCAGGTTGTATCATGATAAACCAAAAGTAAATTAATCAAATATATGAACCGTTTTCTAAATCAAGGTCAACTTTGGTTATTATAAAAATATATATAGAGAACAATATCAATTTAAGTTTAAGTTTATGCAAGATCTCTTACATAACATCAAGAGCCACTCCTGCAATTAAAGCAATCACTATATTTCCTAACTTACTGGTGGAAATAAAGAGGTTGATACAAATAAATTATCCTTGTAAAATCTAGTTTTCTGCTCCAAATCACAGCAACCAATTAATGCATACATTGCACGTTGCCAAGAAAATTGTGTTTTTTGCTCCTCTCAAAACCTCTTCATTAAGGCATATGAAGAATAATTCTAAAATCTCAGGACAAAAATAATTTGTATCATTCCTGTTAAGTACTACACACACACAAAGAAATGATAAATAAATACTCATGTACACTTATACCTATAAAGAAGAGAAAATGGGTGGCCACAGGACACAAGTACACAACATTCTCTCAATATGATTGGAAGTTTAAATATATAGCATTTCAGAGGGCAAAAGTCATCGTTAGGAGTTCATCCATTCAATACTATTCTCAATTAGTAAATTCACATCCGGATGTATCACTTACTTCTAACCATACAATGAAAGCAGAGACTCTAGCTAGCCAGAAACCAATTAAAGAACTCAAATGAACTAAGAATTGCATTTCAATTTCAATTCCACCTTCAAAATATGTGAGATACTTACTGATTTCCGAAAACGAAGTGGCATGACTTCTTTAGAACCCAAAAACTTAGCGGGAGTAATCTTGCAAGAATCAAGACACAAGGAATAAAACCTCATAAGAACAAGAACATACAAAAGACCTTGTCCAATCATCTTTCATATCCACAAACACCAATCACCCCCTTCCTCAAACCGCAACACCACTTGAATTGAAAAGAAATGAAATCTGTAAAACTAAAAGAGAGTGAGATTGAAAGGGAAGATTAGAATAAAGAGAAGAAGGGAAATAGCCATAAGAGAAATAGAGAGATAGAGAGAGGGAACGAGATAGTAGAAAACGAGAAAGCAAGAGAGATTACCACAGTTCTGATAGACGTTCACCGTCGTGAGCTCATCCAAGCCGTCGTGCTATTGCAATTCGTGGCCGCGACTACAGCCGCTTGCCATCCCATCGTCCCCGCTACACCGTATTGCACGGTTTCCCCCTCCCAACGGCCCAGCCATCGTCGCCCTAGAATACGACCATTTAGCCTCTATATTCTTAGATCCAACGTCATAGAGACACCGTCCAACCCCTATCTCGTCCTCTTTTAGCGCCACGAAGGCACAACCCTATCCTCCATGCTCTGTCTCAAACACCATGACCAAGCCTTCCCAATGATAATGAAGCAGATGCGGTGGCGACATGTACCATTTGGAGAATCGTGTGTGGGGGAGGAGAGGGGGATACAGAACATGAGAGAGGAAAGGGGTAAGGGGGAGAGGTTTTGGTTCTAGAATTTTTGAAGCTAGGGTGAAATTGCCAGGGGAATAGACATGGAGATGATGTTGGGAGATTAGGGTTTTGAAAATTGAAAAGTAAAGGCGGGGAGATATTCTTTGGGCTTTTTGACCAATATGGGGCAAAAAAAAATATAAATTACCTAAATAATGTATTTCAAAAACTTATTGCTCTATCTAGTGTGGTGCAGATGTCGAGGTTGGATGAGACGCTAAAGGAAACGGCGTCTTAAAAGAAAGTTATTCATAAGGCGCTAGACCCTCTAGCTCCTTATCAATAGGAGGCGCCTCTTTGCCCAGCGCCTTAGACAGTGAATCAGTTGATATATTATGTCCGTGCCTCAGTGAATATTAGGGATAACAATTGAGCCCAAGCCCTATGGGTACCCGCAATGGGCAGGGTAAAAATTCGCAAAGCGGGTATGAGCAACAATATATTTTTATAACTATCTATTTGTGTTTTTTTTACTTTATAATATATGACTAATTAGTGTTAATAATTATTTTTTACATATCTTGAAGAATTCTAACACGTTATATCCAAGTTTATAAAATAGTGTGACGTGAAAATTTATTGTAATATTTAATAAAATAATTGAACTTTAGATCACTTGTTGTAAAAAATTAACAACTTACTAAAAAATATTAATTTAAGAAAACTATATCTAAATTGAAAAAGTTACTCAAAAATCGTTCAAACATAATTTTTAAATATCAGTGATACAACAATTTAATTACATTGAAACACAATATGTTAATGTTCTAAAACATAACAAATGATTTATTAAGTAAAAATATTTAATAAGTAAAAAATTAACAACTTACTAAAAAATATTAACAATAAAATATTTATTAAGTAAAATTAACAAATGATTTATTAATAAAATATTTATTAATAAAATTAACAACTTACTAAAATTAACAAATGATTTATTAATAAAATTAACAACATACTAAAATTAACAAAAGATTTATTAATAAAATATTTATTAAGTAAAAAATTAACAACTTACTAAAAAAATATTAATTTAAGAAAATTATATCTAAATTAAAAAAGTTACTCGAAAATCGTCCAAACATAATTTTTAAATATCAGTGATACAACAATTTAATTACATTGAAACACAATATGTTAATGTTATAAAACACAACAAATGATCTAAAGTTCAATTATTTTATTAAATATTACAATAAACTTTCACGTCACACTATTTTATAAACTTGGATATTACATGTTAGAATTCTTCAAGATATGTAAAAAAATGATTATTAACACTAATTAGTCATATATTATAAAGTAAAAAAAAAAACACAAATACCTCCCATAGGGCTTGGGCTCAATTGCTATCCCTAATATTCACTGAGGCACGGACAGAATATATTAACTGAACATGGAATATATTCACTGCGTAAGACGCTGGGCAGAGAGGCGCCTCCTATTGACAAGGCGCTGGACATTTAAGCGCTTAATGTAAGGAGATAGAGGGTCTAACGCCTTATAAATAACTTTCTTTTAAGACGTCATTCCCTTTAGCACCTCATCCAACCTCGACATCTGCACCACACCAGACAGAGCAATAAGTTTTTGGAATACATTATTTAGGTAATTTGAAATCACAAAAAATTTAATACATCTACTACTAATAATAATAATAATAACATAATAAGTTTCAAATTTTAGAATTATAATATTCTTTTAATTAACTAAATAGTTCACATGTAAAATAATATATACCAAATAATGATTTATTACAACAGAAATACATTGTGATACCTTTTCTTTTATTATTATTATTATTTTTATTTTAACAAGATATTTTTAAGAATTTAATTTGAGTAGATATTAACCTATTTTTATCCTAATTTGTACTTTTAGGAAATTCATTTTAATCTTAAAAATTGTTATATTGATTTTGAAAAGTCCCCTGCTAATTTTAATTGACAAATGTAGATATATTAGATCCTAAACTATAAATGTTTTAACTTTTAATATGTAAAATGAAGTGTTTTATTATGATTTTATAAATTATATGTATATAATTATTTATATAATTATTTTATTATGTTAAATTTATATAATTATTTATTGGGTAGGGATCAACTTACTGCAAGAGTAACTCTTGGTAAAGTTACTCTACTTAATAACTCTTTGTAAACATTGAATTTCATCAATCCAACCGTCATATTAAAAGATTCCATTAAATAGTTCAAGGCTACAAATTTTCATAAAATTTAAAAATTATTTGATATTTTATCAAATAATTTTAGTTTAACGCAGAATATACTTTTTAAAATATAAAACTTTTCTTGCACCCCCAACATCCCCTTTGATCACCATATAAAAATTCACACTCAAACTTTGCATGCACTTCCACTAACTTGAAAGTAGGGATTTAGGGTTACGGTTTCAACATCTTACACATGCCATCATGCAAGTCACTTATCCACGAATTCCGAAACGCTTCCAAAACCCACCAACATGCATTACCATGCAAAAAGGTGCTTAAAATACTTTTTCCACAATTTTTTGGCTTTTACTTTTTATTATTAATTATTCTCTATTTATCTTTAATTAATTCACAATAATTACACTTTATTTCAAAAAATCACCAAACTTGGTTCCAAGGTTCCCCTCTACACCCCCAACATCCCCTGTGATCAACATAGAAAAATTCATACTCAAACTTTGCTTGCACTTCCACTAACTTGAAAGTAGGCACTTAGGATTACGGTTTCAACATCTTACACGTGCCATCATGCAAGTCACTTATCCACGAATTCCGAAATGCTTCCAAAATCCACCAACATGCATTACCATGCAAAATGTGCTTAAAATAATTTTTCCACAAATTTTTAGCGACTCTTACTATTTATTATTAATTATCCTCTATTTATCTTCAATTAATGCACAATAATTACACTTTATTTAAAAAAAATCACTAAACTTTGTTCCAAGGTTCCCCTATCCACCCCCAACATCCCCTTTGATCACCATATAAAAATTCACTCAAACTTTGCTTGCACTTCCACTAACTTGAAAGTAGGCACTTAGGGTTACGGTTTCAACATCTTACACATGCCATCATGCAAGTCACTAATCCACGAATTTCGAAACGCTTCCAAAACCCACCAACATACATTACCATGCAAAAGGTGCTTAAAATAATTTTTCCACAAATTTTTGGTGACTCTTATTATTTATTATTAATTATCTTCTATTTATCTTCAATTAATTCACAATAATTACACTTTATTTCAAAAAATCACCAAACTTCGTTTCATGATTCCCCTCTACACCCCCAACATCCCTTGTGATCACCATATAAAAATTCACACTCAAACTTTGCTTGCACTTCCACTAACTTGAAAGCAGGCACTTGGGGTTAGGGTTATAACATCTTACATATGTAAACAAAAGCATATTTTCATTTTTTAAAAGGGGAAAATAAATATTTTTAAAAGTTTTTTGTTTGAACCACATGTATACTCCACCTAATGCAATATTCCTATTCGAGCAAGGAATATCCACATCTTGGTGGGGTTGGCTCTCCCTGCGAGAATTTTCACGTTGATTCAAAAAGTGTAGCCTTATAGATATCGGTTTAATTTCAAAATTTCAAATAATTAAAATCAAAATCTAAAAAAATAAACAATAGGTAACTAATGAAATAATTCTTTCAAAAAATTTCCATAATTTAAAAAAAAAATTGTGAATATGTTTGTTAATAAAAGTAGTAAATAAATTTCATTTTTTTCAAAAGGGGAAAATAGAGAAGGAATGGAAAATCCCTTGCTAATTAAAGGGGGAATCTGAAATCCCTCGCTAATTAGAGAAGGAATAAAAATTCCCTCGCTAAAAAAAGGGTATAAATTATTGGTTCTTTGTGAGGAAATTAGAATTTGTCGCTAATTAGAGAGGGAATATGAAATCTCTCGCTAACTAGAGAGGGAATAAGAATTCCCTAGCTAAATAGAGGGTATAGAGTACTTTTACTTTGTGAGGGAATTAAAATCCCTCATTAATTAGTAAGGGAATATAAAATCCCTCGCTAAATAGAGGGTATAGATTATTGTTACTTCGGGAGGGAATTGAAATCCCTCGCTAATTAGACAGGAAATCTGAAATCCCTCGCTAAATAGAGGTATAGATTACTTTTATTTTGTGAGGGAATTAAGGTGCTCGCTAATTAGTGAGGGAATATGAAATCCCTCGCTAATTAGTGAGGGAATATGAAATCCCTCGCTAATTAGTGAGAGAATATGAAATCCCTCGCTAAATAGAGGGTATAGGTTATTGTTACTTTGTGAGGGAATTGAAATCCCTCGCTAATTAGAGAGGGAATTTGAAATCCCTAGCTAATTAGTGAGGGAATTAAAATTCCCTCGCTAAATAGAGTGTATAGATTATTGTTACTTTGTGAGGGAATTTAAATCCCTCGCTAAAATGTTCCTGATTTAGCGAGGAATTTTTGTGACGGATTTGTTAGAGAGGGAATAAATCCGTCACAAATTCCCTCTCTACTTGTTCAATGTATGTTTTGTGAAGGAATTAGCGACGGAATTTAGCGAGGAAGATTTCCCTCTCTGACTCTGTCACAAAATTTAACTTGTACAAATTTTGTGAGGGATACATTTTTCCGTCACAAAATCCCTCGCAAATAGAGAGGGATTAAAATCCCTCTCTAAAATCCCTCTCTAATTTTGATCTTTTTAGTAGTTTAATTAGTACCCCAAATGCTTAAGCTTTAGTTGAAATTCTTTTTATTGTTAATTTTCATCTGAAGTACTCTTAATTTTCAAGTTTAAACTCCTGCTAATGGTTTGGATTAAATGACAAAACTCTTTTCATTTAGCTTGAAGGTATGAAGGAATTACTTGATGGACATTAAACAAAACATCACTCACGCAAGATGTTTGATGATTTAAATATTGAAGTTTTCGAGTAGAAAAATTTAAGTGGACATGCATGAAGTTTTCGAGTAGAAAAAGAAAACTCTTGTCTCCCACGAGAAGCAATATAAAGAATTAGGGATTTAAATACACATTGCTAATTCTAAGTATGTAGAATTCATAATTGAAACGATCTTAGTGTATAGGGATTTAATTAAAAATATTTTAGAACTATAAGGACTTTTATATCATTTTAAACTATAAGGATCTAATTAAAAATTTGATACAACTATAGGGACTAACGGACTAATTTAACTTTTTTTTACTAGTTTTCCATCATTTACTGCTTGATCCATCAATCCTACATAAAGCAATGGAAATTGGGTGGAAATTAGAAATAAAACAATATAACAATAGCATTAAATTAGCCTAGAATCCCTATAGATAGACAATTTGGTGGTTTATTAGTGTTTAGCACTTTTAAACCTCAATGCTATCACAAATAGTAATTTTTCCTGGATATTGACGTAAGCAATGGTAAAAGAATTGTTGTATTGGGAAGCCAATAACACTTAGATAATGGTCCTATTCACTTGGTAAATAAACTACAGGGAGTAGATATGTCGATCTTCAATTTTAAATATAAAGTAGGTGAAACAATATATATAGTATAAGCTAGGTGGCAAAAGGATGCACCCAACAAGTTAGTATAGACTTTCTAGCTAGACGTACTCCTTTACCTACCATAGAGGCAAAATTAACTCATCACCATTAGAGCTCTTATATCCATTTTGTAGCACACAAAATTGGACCATGTTTAACTAGATATAAAAAAATATGTTATTTAATGTTGACCTATTTAAATATGATTATATGTAATTACTTTTAGGTTATCCACACAAGCAGTGGCGGATCTTGAATGAAAATTTTGAGGGAGTCAAAATAAGATATTTTAATGCATAAATATATCTAATATTATAGATTAATTGCATTTTTATTTCTCTAATTTAAATGGTGTAAATTTGGTCAATTCAAGTTTTATTTTAGCATATCAATTTGCTCAATTTTAAAAATTAAACAAACTTGGTCCCCTACTTATTGTCTTTTATCTAAGACCCTCAATTCTCATTTTTAATTTAAATATTAGGTAATTTATAATAGATTTGAGATATGAAATAATTTTAAAAGTTCAAAAGTAATTTTTTTAATAGAAAAATGATAAAATTTGAATGATTTTATAGGAGGTGAAATTATAGCTTAAAGAGGGAGAAGTTGAGAATTTTCTATTTTAGGTGAGATTTAATATTTTGATTGGTGTGTTTTGAACTTAATAAGATTTAAAATGATTTAATCAATTCAATTTGTTGAGATGTTAAGTAGAAAATGATAATTTGAGGGCTTTAGATTGAAGACAATTACTAAGGGACCAAATTTTCTTATTTTTTTAAAGTGGAGGACTTAATTTGCTAAAAAAAATTAAATTTAAAAGATCAATATTACGACCTCGCCTTGTACGAGCCGTAAATAGAAATCAGTAGGGGAATTTGAAAAGTCAGAACCCATAGCAAAATCCTTAAAGGGATCACTTAGAGCCATTTTTCACTAGGTCAACCTTACACTGATAATAGAGGGGTTGGGGTTCTGTACATTAACCCCTACACATGACCTCTACTATTTTTACAAGAGAATCACCCACCAGACCCACTCAAAACTAAATAAAAACAAAATATTCAATAAAATAAAGAAGAAAGAACTCCAAAAATGAAAGGAATGCATACCTAATGGAAGAATGAAGAGAGTTGAAGTTGAAAAAATAAGGAAGACAGGAGAAGAAGCAAGAAATATTGCGGAAGAGAATAAACAAGGAAGATGAAAAGGGTAAAAAGTCTTAAAAGTGTTTTTGAAGGCCTATTTATAGAGCAAAGAAAGAGAAAGATTAAAAAAATCCAAATATTAAAAAAAGTAGTGATGATCCTTGGAGGAGCTGCGATACGGCTGTTCAATGATAACCTCGTGAAAAGAAACTCTCCACTACACAACTAACGCGCGTCCCACTATAGGTAACCGTAACAGAGAGTCAAGCAGTTGAAGCAGTCGAATTGGTCACTTACTCTAAGAGAAATTGAAAAATTACTTTTTTGGCGCTTAAAATAATATAGTTTAAAAATTCAAAGTTTCTTACCTTGACCCTGATGATTCACCCCGACCAAGCTAGGGGGCATCTGTTCCGGGGGCAACTGGGATCCGAGTCCGAGGACTTGACATCCATCATCCCGATCGAGCAGAACCGATCTGATCAAGGACATCTAGCATAGACAAGAATTGGTACTAAGATCGGAATCGGCATGCTTACTGAAGTCTATTATTAGCAACGTGGAACCTCAACAAGGAGACAAACAAACAAGGCAAAATCCTCTCCATACTCTATGAGACACTTGGCCAACTACCCTTGTAGTTAGTGGACGTCAATCATAGAAGCTTCTACAAACCATTATAAATGCCCCCATGCAAACCTCTTACAAGGTACGATATCAATCTATTTTGCCAGTATTCTGCCAAAATAAAAACTGACTTTTGGGTTGAGTGTCTTTGCGAGCACACCCAACTTTGTTCTTCAATCACTTGGAGATGAGCTTTGGGAGGTGGAACTGTGGACGTAGATTTGGAGCTTGGAAGAATCACCCAGACATCACGGTAGAACATATTGAAAAGGAAAACTTTCATCCAAACTGGCCATATAAGCTTCGTCATCCCCTTATAAAAAACAAGGGATTCCACCTCCCAAGCCGCCCTTTTAGAGACACCATAGCGACTCGCATGAGATTGATCACGACCTCGCCTTGTACGAGCCATAAATAGAAATCAATATGGGAATTTGAAATGTCACAACCCATAGCAAAATCCTTAAAGGGACTTAAAGCCATTTTTCTCTTGGCCAACCCTTCACTGATAACAGAGGGGTTGGGGGTTCTGTATATTAACCCCTACACATGACCTCTATTTTTATAAGAGAAACACCTACCAAACCACTCAGAACTAAAGAAAAACAAAATATTCAAAAAACATAAAGAAAGAACTCAAAAAATGAAAGGAATGCATACCTAATGGAAGAATGAAGAGAGTTGAATTTGAAAAATAAGGAAGACAGGAGCAAAAACAAGAAATATTGGAAAGAGAATAAACAATGAAGATGAAAAGGGTAAAGAGCCTTAAAAGTGTTTTTGAAGACCTATTTATAGAGCAAAGAAAGAGAAAAATTTTAAAAATCCAAATACTAAAAAAAGTAATGATGATCGTTGGCGGAGCTGCGATACGACTGTGCAATGATAGCCTCGTGAAAAGAAACTCTCCACTACACAACTAACGCGCATCCCACTATAGGTAACCGTAACAGAGAGTCGAGCAGTTGAAGTAGTCGAATCGGTTACTTACTCTAAGAGAAATTGAAAAATTACTTTTTTGGTGCTTAAAATAATATAGTTTGAAAATTCAAAGTTTCTTACCTTGACCTTGATGATTCACCCCGACCAAGCTAGGGGGCATCTATTCCGGGGGCAACCCGGATCCGAGTCCGAGGACTTGACATCCATCATCCCGACCGAGCAGAACCGATCTGATCAGGGCATCTAGCATAGACAAGAATTGGTACTAAGATCGGAATCAACATGCTTACTGAAGTCTATTATTAGCAACGTGGCACCTCAACAAGGAGACAAACAAACAAGGCAAAATCCCCTCCATACTTTAGGAGACACTTGGCCAACTACCCTTGTAGTTAGTGGACGTCAATCATAGAAGCTTCTACAAACCATTATAAATACCCCCATGCAAACCTCATACAAGGTACGATATCACTCTATTTTGCCAGTATTCTGTCAAAATAAAAAATTGATTTTTGGGTTGAGTGTCTTCGCGTGCACACCTAACTTTGTTCTTCAATCACTTGGAGAGGAGCTTCAGGAGGTGGAACTGTGGACGTAGATTTGGAGTTTGGAAGAATCACCTAGACATCACGGTAGAACATATTGAAAAGGAGAACCTTCACCCAAACTGCTGGCCATATAAGCTTCGCCATCCCCTTCAGAAACAAGGGATTCCACCTCCTAAGCCTCTCTTTTAGGGACACCATAGCGACTCGCATGAGATTGATCACGACCTCGCCTTGTATGAGCCATAAATAGAAATCAGCAGGGGAATTTGAAATGTCAGAACCCATAGCAAAATCGATCCTTAAAGGGACTTAAAGCCATTTTTCTCTAGGCCAACCCTACACTGATAACAGAGGGGTTGGGGGTTCTGTATATTAATCCCTACACGTGACCTCTATTTTTATAAGTTAAAATAAAATAAATTAGTTTGATGAAGTATCAATTGATTTTCGATTTTTATAAAATTTTATAAACTTGATCTACTTTATAAGAACTTTCAATTCAACAGTTGGATTTGTCAAATTCACATTTTACAAAAAGTTATGAAGAGGTGTAACTCTTAAAGTTTGACACCTGGTGTCAACGGATCCTAACTCATATTATATATATATATATATATATATATTACAAGGCTATAAACAAATCAATATTTGCTAAGGTTCCTTTTACTTCATTTTAAAGGTATAATTATGTACTTAGAGGAAACTAACATTTGTTTTAAGTAACTAATTTATTTAACTATTGTTTTCAATTCTATATTTATAAATTTTAGTTTTTAATTAAGTTTATGTATAAAATATTTAGCTCGCTAAATGTTCTTATTAAAAAAAACTTTATATAACCAACATATTTTAAATGAAACTTTTAATGGAGTTTTTCTTTTACTGCAAAATAAATTTTAAATATACTACAAAAAATCTAAGGTCTTATTTTATCAATGACTATGTCATTAGTGCCTATATGATTCTTATTATTGATTCAAATATTGCTATAGTATTTTAAACCCAACCTCCAACTTTAAAATGGGTGTGTTGTCTATGTCTATCAGCAAACTTCTTCATCTGATCATGCATGTGCCTTTAAGAGGTTTACCCTTTCTAACACAAACACTCCTAATTAGGGCATGCATGTTACTAACATATTATTTCTAGTTGAATGGAAAAATGGTGGTAAGCATACCTCTGCATATGAACTTTGGCCCAACAGAAGGAAGATAGAGAAGAGCTAGACTGCAGGTATGTTATTAAGTTGGTTTATACATACACACAAGCTCTGTATTTTGTTGCTAGTTTCTTTCTAAATAAAAAAAAAAAAAGCGTCTACCTCTCTACCTTTTTTTCAATTAACATTTTCATGTTTTGAGCTTAGATAATTATTAGTTATACTTTGCTGGTTTGCTTGATTTATGATGTTCTCTTATAACTTGTGACTAACTAATTTCATAGTACACTGTCATAGGTTTGATCATTTGAGAAAATATTTTGGGGTACGGTGGTTAATTATTTATTTTTGATTGCCAATAAAGTAATGTTGTTTCTTTTTTGTTTGATTTGAATGTTATTTGATAATGTGATTGATTTCTCTGTTAAAATAAATTTCTGCATATGAAAACTGAAATTAATCTATAAATACTCTTTTTACCGGAATTTTAATGAAACAGCTACGCATTAGCTATGGAATAGGTTGGGCATTTTGTAATTAATCCACAATTAATTCATAGCTATCCAAATAAAAAGCGCTATTTAATTACAAATCAAAATAGCGTTTTAATATTGAAGTGCTATCTAAGTACTTCATAAATAATACTTCTAAATTGCTATATTTAATTATTTCACTTAAATATCACATAAAATGACAATGCTTACTAGGTAATATAGATAGCGCTTAAAAATACTGTCTATTCCTTTTTTATTCTAGTGATCATGGAATGTGACACATTGTGTTACCACGCGATTAATCTATGGGAAATTGTTAAAGAAGTCAAAATCATGCAGGTTGTATCTAATACCATTATCTACTGAAAATAATTGTACGGCATCTGATTAATTCCAGTGGTACAGACGCAACTTGTACATGAATATATACATGATATCATGGATCTGAAAGAGTATGGCTTGCTTTCTTTAATTTAGCTTTATATTTTTTAATTAACTATATGGTCCTCCACCAAGCAATCCTTTGATTCTCAAGTTCTAAAACTTTCAAAGATTACATCCACGATTCAGTATCATCAGATAATAGACTTAAACGAATTATTTTATAATATAGAAAATGAGTGGGAATCAACTACATAAAATATACTTAATTATATTCATTCTAATGGTTTGATCTCCCAGCATAAATGAATTAAATATAAAATGATATTCTAATAATAAATGAACCTAATCTTTTCAATTGGAAAAAAATGGATTTATTCTCTGTAAAAAATTTTAAAAATTCAAAATCACTATAATTGAGAAATTATAAATATTGTGTGTGAGAGAGATTTCTCACATTTTTTTGACGTGGGAATAATTTCCACTCTAGATATTACAATTGTCTGTTGTTACAAGTATTTTTTTTTAAAAAAAATTGAAACTCCTAATATTTTAAAAGTTCTTAGACCAAAATGTAATTAATAAGTCTCTCGTGTATTTCATAATATTTTAAAAATTTAAAAAAAAAAGTGATTTAAAAGATCAAGTATTTAAAATTATAAAAGAAATATGTATACATTATAAAATTTGAAGACAAAAGTCCGTTCCCGTCCCCGTACCCACTTAAGGGTTTTTACCCGATCTAATGTGAGTATATTTTACGGGTGATCATAGAGCTTGAACTCAATTAACATCCTAAATGTTAGCCATTGAGTCTTTTTCAATTCTTGTTTTATAATTAATATTTAATACAGCTACTCTTGTTGTTATCCATTTTTTAAACCCCAAACATCAAATTATAGGAGATATAAAATAAGTCCAAAAAGAGAGCCTCAAGCCGAAACCCCAATAATTTTGTTTGTAATGCCAACTTGATCTGCTTGGTTCAAGTGAAGTCCAAAGAAGAATCTTTTTGCTATGTGACTGCTTCTCTAGGCCAAATGCTCTATGCCTCTATCCTACACCGTACAATAAGATAAATACTTTAACATTATCAATGTCGTCATTATAATTATAATGCAAAGCATACCTATTATATAACTTGATCACCTAAACTAATCATGAGCACACACTCATCTGTTCAAACCTAGTTAGTTTAAATTAAGCATTATCCTCCAATCTTGTAATCAAATTAGAGAAGAAAAAGTGAGGATATGGGCTCAGAAACAGAAACCACTCTAAAGCTTCCGGCTATTGACTTTACAAACCTCAAATTGGAAGCCAATAGTCCAAATTGGGAGGCAGTGAAGTCCCAAGTCCACAAGGCACTAGTTGAGTATGGTTGCTTTGAAGCAATTTTTGATAAAGTTCCTTTAGACCTTCGCAAAGCCATATTTGCTTCACTAGAAGAGCTCTTTGATCTCCCTCTACAAACCAAATTACTCAATGTGTCTAAGAAACCCTATCATGGTTATGTTGGACAATATCCCATGGTCCCACTTTATGAGAGCATGGGCATTGATGATGCAAATGTCACTGAGAAAGTTGAAAGCATGACCAACATCTTGTGGCCTGATGGAAACCCAAGTTTTAGGCACGTATATATTCATTATAATTTCAAATACTTTAGCTTTATAAATTACCTTTTTTTTTTTTTTTTAAATTTTGGAACTTTAATTTGGCAGCAAAACTATACATTCATTCTCTGAGCAGCTATCAGAGTTGGATCAGATTATTAGGAAGATGATTTTGGAGAGCTTAGGTGTTGAAAAGTACTTGGATGAGCACATGAACTCAACGAATTACCTTCTCCGGGTCATGAAATACAAAGGGCCTCAAACGAGTGACACAAAGCTAGGCCTCAGCACACACACAGACAAGAACATTGTGACCATATTGTACCAAAATCAAGTGGAGGGTTTAGAAGTACTTACCAAAGATGGGAAATGGATAAACTATAAGCCTTCCCCAGACAGTTTTGTTGTTATGATTGGTGATTCTCTGCATGTAAGTTCAATTCCATTCACCACTTGTCTTGTCAATATTAAATAAATAAATAAAACATTACATTACATGCCAATTGTTAAAAAATATCATTATTATATTTTAACATGATGTGTGTGGCTATGAATTTTGCAGGCATGGTCAAACGGCAGGCTGCATTCACCGTTTCACAGAGTGATGATGAGTGGGAATGAGGCAAGATACTCAGCCGGGCTATTCTCTATTCCCAAAGGAGGGTACACTATAAAAGCCCCGGAGGAACTGGTGGATGAGGAACACCCTCTTCTCTTTAAGCCTTTTGATCATGTTGAGTTTCTCAAATATTATTACACTGAAAAAGGCCAGAGAGACCAGTTTGCTCTGCGCACTTACTGTGGTGTTTGAGCATTCTGTCATTGAGGAAGGGTGTACCATAATTGTGTTGTGTGTTCAAATGTTCCATAGACAATTTACCTTGGACTTAATAAAACTCTGCTATGTGTGTGTGTGTGTGTTTGTAGTCATTGACTGTGTACCATAACTATGTTGTGTGTTCAAATGTTCCCTAGACAATTTTACCTTGGACTTAATAAAGATACATTATGTGTGTTTGTAGTGAATTTCTGCACATGAAGTGCAAAGAGTTACATACATTAATTATTTGGTGATCTTAATTAATCAACCTTTCATAATTATTACTCTAATTAAAAAATAATTTCTCAGCAAAAAATTTGATCATGTTCATTGGACACTCTCTCCATGCAAAGAGTTATTATCATGAATTATTTGGTGATCTTAATCAACCTATCATAATTCTTACTCTAATAAATATGCAATTTTTAATTAATGAATGATGTTGGTAGGAATGGACAAATATTCATTCCATCACCAGGTGATGCTGAGTGAAAATGATTCTGTAGCTGTAGCTCTGTTTTCAGTCCTAAATGGAGAGTCCCAGATAAAATTCCCCAAAGCACTAGTCTATGGCAACACATTATGGCTGAAAGCCCTGTGATTATATTGAGTTGGAGACATTTTTCTTTTTGCATCAACCACGTGTGTCCACCATGGAACATTATGATAGACTATAAGGCCCAAATTTTCTGTTACTTTATTTTTTTTTTTAATAAACCACATATATTATGCATTATTGGTAAATTTTACTTGAAAACATTTACATTATGGTGAAACTAACTCTCACATTGGGGATTTTATCCATGAACAAAACTCTAACTCGAGACATTAGTTAAAAGGAATATAATGAGAGATGTGTAATTTTTCCTGGAATAAAATTAAAGGTAGAAGCTTAAAAAATTGTAAAGAAAATAAATTACACTTTTGCCTTAAGTCATAGTTTTTGAATGGTAACCACTAATGGTTTGTTTGGTTAGGAAGGAAGGTGGAAGGAAAGAATAAAAGTAGGAAGAAAAGTGAAAGAAAATAAAATAATATTTATATTTTTTGGAATGAGAGAAAATACAAGAAATAGTAAGAGGAAGAAAGTTGATAGAAAAGAAAATTACATTGAATTCAATAAAATTTTTTCATTATATAACTTTTTTCTTCCTAATCAAATGAGAGAAAGGATTTTAGAATCCGATTTTTTCATCCTTCCCACTTTTCATCCCTTAAAATAACAAATGATATCATAAGCTAGCAAATCCTGGATTACAAAAAAAAAAAAAGGCTAGCAAATCCTGTAGAAAATAAAGTTACATCCTTGACATAAGCTATAATTTTTACTAAATAAGCACTTGATTCAACAAGTAGTAGCAAGGATAAGATTATGGGATGGAATCCCTTACCTTGGATGACACAGGGAAGAAGGTTGTTATTTTTTTTTTTTTTTTTGGGTATTGTTAGTTTTATTTGCTCACCATGTGATCCCAGAATTATAAAGGGCCCAAACCACCGTGACAGTACTAGGCTTACCGACAAATAACCAAACCCTAAAAATCACATAAGGAATTACAAGTCCCCAATTAAGATGGCCATTGGATTAATTAAATCAAGCCCTCAACTCTCGATATATTGATCCAATAATTCCCTTTTCTCATTCTCCAATTATCCAATTCCCATCTTCTTTTCAGAATTGTTGCCTTACATTTATAAAATTACAACTGCTTTTACTAACCTGTCAAAGACAAATATTCCTATAGTCCTATTGTGCAAATTTCCTATTGTTTTTGCTTCTTTAAAAATTCCAATGGTAACATAAAATATTCCTTCTTTAGTCAGGTGGCATAAAGTTTGGTCATGTATTTTGGCCTATTTCAATAAGTGATTGGATATAAAACAGATTAATTAGTCAAAGTATCTGCAAACTAACCAAAACACCACCTAATCTCAATTTTTTTTAAGAAAAAGTCCAATCAACTTTTGATACAAGCACACAGAACACAGTGTAGAATTGGATGATACTAACGGTCCCTCTTTTACTATTAACACTTTAACTAATGAGAGCCTAAGATGACATAATTCTGACCAAATAATTATACATGTATAGTGAAGATTGTTTTAATTACTTGAATGTAATATATTGACCATTCATATGTATTGTATGGTCAAAATTTATTCTTCTCACAAGAGCGTCTATTCACTTACCATATCAAAACTTAATGATATGATAATTTTGTGCTATATCTGATTTTTCAGAACTATAGCATAATCTGGCAGAAGCAGAGGTTATACATAAGCTCAAATGAGAAAAGAAGATATGAAAAATAAAACTTTATCATTAAGAAAAAAAAGAAAATTATAATATGGTATGGTATTGCTTCCAGTTGGGAGCCAGTCCGTGTGGTAGGTGTTATTAAATATTAGCCATTGAAAATGATATGATTATGGTATTTGGAGGCATTCTCATTGGAATCAAATAATAGACCCACGGAGGTGGACACTGAATGATTCCCCTCAATCACAGTGATAATAAGGTTAAGATAACAATGCAGACCTTAAGTACGAAAATTAAAGCAGTCATTCACAATTTGAAAAGACATTGACCTAATGAACAATTTCTTAGCTCTTGTGATATTTATTTTATTTTTTTTAACTTTTGGCACCAAATGCTACAATATGATGTTCATAGACTTTGTGCTCGTGTGGTGGGGTCAGAAAAGGGAAAGCATAGAAAAGATAATCGTTCCTCCTCGTCCTTGCAATATGACTTTGGACTTCAATGACAATATATATGATTTGGAAATTTTAATATTGAATCTGTGTTGGAAAGTTTGATGAAACATTCATCTTATTAATTGGTGTTAATTAGTTAGTGTATATAGTATATATAACTAACATGTCATCCACAAAATCATAAAACAAATCTATGGCTGATGTGATTGAGATTGATTCGGAAATCCTGGTTGATAAAAAAGTTAAATTCTGTTATTTGACAAAAACCTCTTAACAAAATCCTGATTTGGGTTCACTTTGCCCGTATTGAAACACAACTAACAAGACTTCACCACAAATGAAATGAGGGTTGGCTTTGCTCTATCAATCCTCACAATTATTTGTTCAAAGTTGGGATTTAGCTGTCTTTTGCTTTTTGGCACTTCAGTCATTCTCATGATGGTGTCCTTTAAACTACCTCCGGATAAACTAAATCATCTTGTGTCATAGATTCGTAATCATAGCACAGTTAGAAACTAACTCTGCTTTTCTTTAAAGTTGAAGCATAAACTTCAGGGGAAAATCAAAATCCAGTCCTGTGAGGAGCATGAGATGTGTCCGTCATCAGTATAGTAGTATACACTTGGAATACAATAATTCAGCACCCCTTAATGGTACTCTTAAGAAACTAAGATTAGTACTTGGCAATTGGCATATCATACCTATAATTGCATATATATACTTATTGTATATATGATCACCATCTTCAACTTTAGTATTGTAATGTCGAATTCACTGCCTCTGCCCTTACTGAAAGCAGAGTAGTAGTATATATATTTAGAGGTAGACACTCCATAATTTAGAACTTAGGAGAGCTTCCTTAAGAGTACTGCTATCTAGTCTTTTGCCAATTGATTATGCACCATTTCTTTTTTTCATCTACAGGTCCAAGTGGTAATCTAGTCTGTAGTTAAGTTCTTTTATTCTTTATGTCACTGTCAGAAGCAAGGACTCAAATGATCATTTTGATTGGGGTGTTCAGTGATTTGTTTGGTTTGGTTTGTATTTAGGGTAAAATTAAATTTGAATAGTTCATATTTAATTGGTTTGGTTGGATTTTTTTTTTTTAAAATCCAAAGCAAACCAAACCGATTAAGGTCAATTTGGTTTGATTTGTGTTTTTGGATTGAGATACAAAAATAAATTATTATACTTTATAACTTTTAATCCACACATATTATCTTTGGATAATAAATATATATGATTAAAGACACTTGGTAACACTATATCATAAGAAGGTATATTAAATGGAAAAAGAACATATAAAAGTATAAGAGAGTTTTAAGTACTAAAATTAATCTATATAATTTTAAATTTTTGAGAAAACTTGATTGGGTGATCGAGTTGGTTCAAGTTTAAAAAATCTGAGAATTCAATTGACCATAATTTCTTTGATTCAGGTTTGAAATAAGATGAACTCAATAATCAAACTAGTTTCAACCTAATTGATTGATTTGGTTTGAATCATTGAGTTCATTGGGTTAATGCGATTCAATGAACACCCATAATTTTGATGAAATAATTCACATAACTCTTTCAATACATAATTTAGCTTTTATTATCAATAAATTAAGAAATTAAATATGATAAAAAATGCATTTTATGATAAGAAAATCCATAAAAAGTGACAAAATTAAAATTCATTAAAATAATTTCATTTTAGCATAAAATTGAACTACTGATTCAAACTCGAGACATGGATTAAGTTGGACTAAACTCTATCGAGTTATTCACATGATTGGTAGTACTCAAGAAGAACAATCAACCTATGGATATGAAAAATGATCAAAGTACACCCCAAGATCAATGAAGTGTAGGGGTGGAGGGAAGAGACATAGTAAGTAAAGGGTAAAGGAAAAGAAAAAAGAGAAGGAGAAAATGAGTTGGATAGTTGTGAATGGGCCGGTAAAACTATTATGGAGCAATCCTCCATGTTGGTTCTTTGTTGGTCTCCCCAATATGTCATTAATTGGTGCCACCTGATAGGATTGGATTTACCATTTTTTTAGAAGATAAAAGAATAGGTATTTCATTTCATTTAACAAACAAAATCATTTGATAGAAAGAAACTTGAGGAAGGTGCTTAGATACAAGTGAGAAAACATGCATAAATATATAAAAAAATACTACTTTGACAATTCATTTTTGAAGTGTAAATTAAAGGTGTGGAGAAGAGAGACAAAAAGAAAAAAATGAAAACATAAAAAGTGAAAGATGTAATAATTAACGTGATTAAAAAAGGAAAAAAAATAAAGAAATGGGATGTAAAAAATGGAATGATAAAAATCAAAGTTGATACAAAATAATTTTTTTCATATATAATCATATTTTTTCAGAACTCCTTCCACGCCTCATTTTTCACTCCTATTCAACACTTTCACTAGAATACTTGGTTTTGCTCTTTGGTCACCAATTCACCATTTTGTTCTTCTCATATATATTTCTCAACCACTTTATCATGCATGTAGCATATATAGGCCCCGTTTGGAAATACAGCTTATTTAAGTGCTTATAATATAAGCTCTTATTTAATAAACACTTAAATGAATAAGCTCTTAAAAAAACAGATGAAAATTGAAGAGGGTGTTGTAATATACTTAAATTCTCCGTAAGCTATTCTATAAGCTAATCTCAGGAGCTTACTGAAATAAGCTGAAAACAGCTTATGAGTATGTCATAAGCTCTTTTCATAAGTTTACCCAAACAATTACATAAGTGTTTATATCATAAAATAAGCTCAAATAAGCTCTTCCAAACAACACTATAGAGACATAAGAAGCATGGTAATGGAAGCAGAAATTGCCCCTTTTCATATGGTTAAATATTAGTGCGTCTTTTTCATGTTAGTCCAATATGTGTGTGTGATCGATGCTAAACAAACATTAAATTGTAAAGGAATTATTCTATATATGATCGATGCAAACAAATTAAACCTAGCTAGTACATAGTAAAAACAGCCTCTTCCGTCTTCCCCCAATCTAGTGGAACCTGGCATTGTTCTCATCAGGAAGGCTAGAAATCAACACATGGTTGTAGTACCTTGAAGCAGAGAGACAAGAACAAAATCGTCTTGAGACATTAATTATTTCATAAGCCAAAATGGTTGACGTTATTCGTTCACTTTAACTTAGTTTGAATTATGTTGGAGTGAGAGAGATCAAACAAATACGCGCGAGGCTGTGCTATGTTCTAAAGTTCCTTGGCTTCCTCATGAACCACGCATATCACTTATTTACCATTTATCAACGTACGACTCTTTCTTTACAAATTAATGTTCATGTCAATCAACAATTAACAGTACAATACAACTTGGTCGAGTGGCATAGGGAATCTAGTACTATATGACTTTTTTTATAAGGTTCTCATGAATGCATGAACTATACAATTTTTTTCAAAACATATAATAAGATGTAAATTTTATTAATAATTTTTCATCACCAACTTGTGGGCAAGGGCAATATCGGTGTACACGTTCTGCACGTACTCGAATAATTAAATTAAATAGTCAAAAAAAATAAAAAATCGACTATTCCCTCTAACCCTTTCGCCACAAGGACAAACGAAACACCACTGAGTCATGAGACTCTGTATGATTGATGGATCTTATCCTTTGAAGTTTGAATACTTATGCCAATAGATTAGCTAGCTACCCTAGGCACCACATTCCATTTAAGCATTTCAATATTTTTTTATTTAATTTTTTTTTTGCCATTTATAGGTGGTACAAAATTGACCAGGAAGGATTAAAAAGGCTCAAGGCTATATTACCTAGCTAGCCAACTTGAACGGTGTTATTGTCAAACAAACTGTTAATAGATGCACAAAGCTGAACATATGAGAGTGCCTTATTGAAATGCTTTGCTTTGGTGTCAAGGTACTCGTTCCATGTCATCGGCCGATAAAGAGCAGGCCTACTTGGGCCTATTAACTTTACATGTGGACTTATTTGGACGTTTGTTGGGGGCCCATAGAGATAGGCAACGGAGAATCGCTGCCGGGTTCGGTTCACCAGAACCCGATGGAGCACACTCGGGTACAACCCGTTTGACAAAATGTGGAGGAGGTCACCCACGTTGATGACGAGTGCTTCGGGAAGTGGCGGCACCGTCACCCACCCTGCACCTTCCCTCAGAACCTGCAACCCACTGACATTGTTTTGGTACAGGATTGTGAGGAGAGTGGAGTCTGTGTGCGGAGCCAGACCCATGGCCCGATCTGGATCTGGGCAACTCGGGTAGGAGTTCAAATGCAAGGCTGCACAGGCCCCATTGAATTCGCCTCTTGGGCCAGCCCATTTAAGATCTTCTTTCGAAATACCGAGGGAAGTCAACATGAGCCACATCACTTTCCCTGCTAGCTTTTTCATGGCTTCTTCGTATTGCACCACAATTTCACTGCAGAATAACAAGAAAAAAACCCCCAAGTGGAGGAGGGTTTAGAAAACAGAATTGATGCCACCTAATAGTCTAATAGTATAGAGAATAAAAAATGGAGGAAAAAAGTCCATAAAAAATTTATTTATATTAAAAATGAATTAAAGTTAAATATATATTCATCCATGATGGTAGAGAAATCTAATATTCAAAGTAAGAGGATATGACCGTGTAATTTATTTGCTTTCTTTTTAAATAATAAAATTAAAAAAAAAATACACATTCTCATTAACCCAGTTTCTCTTTTTAGTTTTTACCTTTTGTTTTCCCAATAAATAAAAGTGCAAAAAATAATATAATGTCATTTAATTTTATGTGTAAATATTATTACTCTTTTGAAAAATCAGCACACTGATGAGGTTTCACTTCCAACAAAATTACAAACAGTGGCTAGTGGATTTAGTGTAGTAGATTCTCATGACTAAAGTCTTCAGGGTGGGTCCTTCATCATGATATATATATTTGCTAATTACATTAGGATAAGAAAACGAAAAAAAAATGCTAACAATACGTTTTTTTTTTTCCAATAATTTCATTATTAATATATTTCTTTTAAAAAAAGTCAGTACACTTTTTAAAAACATAATTTATTTATTTATAAGACAACATTAAATTACCATTTTAGAGAATGAACTAATTAATAGTAATGAATATCTTATAAAAATAGTGTGTTAAAAAGTATTTTGCTAACTTTAGTATAGGATAATATTAATATTAATAGGTAAGGTTTGATAAGTAGTTACTTAAGCACTGCACCACAAAAAAATAGCAAAAAAGTCTTGGTTTCTTTTCTTTTGAAAGGAGAATAAGAATAAAGAGAAAGAGAGAGCAGAGGGAACACGTGCATGAGGGGGTGGGGCACCTACCAGTATTTGGCGTAGTCATGGGGCCAGAGTTGGAGGAAATGGTCAACAGGCGATTCAAGAATTGTGAAGCACTCAGACCACATCAGCTTAGGGAAGAAAGAGGACATGCGTGCACAACCGTACCCACAAACTCCGTCCGGTGAGCGAGCTGCTTTCAGCTTCTGGTGAAGGGGAAGAGAGAACAGGGTCTGGCCAGCACGCTGAATGTCACTGAACAGGCTCATGGGGATGCCATGGTTCACCACTTGAAACACACCCCAAGTTTTGCATGCATGACCTATTACCTTTGGAGCATTTGGGTCGTTCAGATCAATAACTGGCACCGTCTGATCACCACGGCAAGAATTTTGGTCATGATGATCATATTCATGATCGTGTTGTGTCCAAGCATAAGAGTCAGGGAGTTCTTGTAGAGAGTTGAAGTCAGGGTGCTTTTGGTGAAGGTAAGCAGGGTGACCTCGAAACGCTTCTGAGAGGGAAGGCATAGTATAGTAATTAATGGAATTAATTAAGGGCTAATTGTGTGTGTTGAATGCTACTTAGCTTGAATAATGCTAAATAGGAACCAGACTAATTAATTATATATGAGTTGGGTAGTAGCTATGGCTAATTTTGGTGGTCGTACTTGCTACAAAACATATATAGTACTATATTAGAAATATAAGCTGATGAGGAACATCATTGTGTGTAGTGAGTATATATAGAGATGGTGGGCGGGGGAAGATGGCGACAATGTTACCCTTAACCCAAACCAAGAGAAATTAAGTGAGACACAAGAGTGGTGATTTATTTTATTTTATTTTATATTAATACAAAAAGTGCTTTTGGATGAGTTTTTTTTTATAAACAATATGTATCATCAATTTGCTCAAACCAGGAATTTTATTCGTCCACAATATTTAAAATTGAGAGCTTACTTAAGAAAAATTAAGTATATACCACTTGAACCAATTTTCGTTATTTTTTTTTTTGTCAAAATCCTTGTTAATTCTTGGATTGTTTTGAGTAAGGATGATTATGAGTTTAGTAAGTATTTTTTTTATTTTTTATTTTATTTACAAACCCAAATATTTTAAAATGTTGGACCAATTAAATCGAGTTGGGTTGAGTTGGGTTGGGTTGGATATATACTTAAAAATGACAAAATCCAACCCAATGTCTCTTCATCAAGTTGTGTGTGTTAGTATCTTCAACCTAACTCAATCTATGATCATCCCTACCCTTGGTTTTGAGGGAACAAAAACACTCCAATTTATTTTTTCTTTTACATAATTTTTTAAACAAATACTCCTATCATTAATTTATAAAAACCCCTTTAAAAAGTTTTTGGTACTCCTTTCTTTCCATGGGAGTTTTATTAGAAGTTTCTTTTGATCTTGTTTATAGGACTTCCTTCAAATTATGTGTTGTATTAATTTTTTTAAAAATGTCTTTAATTATTTAACATATTTTTCCAATCATTTTTATTAAATATATAAATTAATTTATCAACCTCTTTCTCTCATGAAGATTGAGGAAGAGATGACTCGTCAAATTAAAAGAGTTCTCCTCTTTCTCTCCAATTAAACAAAGAAATGAGAGAAACCAATAATTTTTTTCTCCTCTTTATCTTAAACCAAACAACTCAAAAAATATCTTTCCCTCATCTTTCTCTCTTCTCACTTTCTCACCTCTCCTCCAACGAAGGGTTGTGATTAATTGAAATTCACATGAATCCCAATAAATTAAGTGTGTCTCACTATATATCAATGTAATGAGATCCATATCACTTTCAATCAATCATAAAGAATTTGGTGAAAATAGTGTGATCGAGAGTGTTTTACTCGTATTTTTCAACAAGTAATTAATGCTAAGAGGAGTATTAGATTTTTGAAGAGTTAATTCATAACTTGGACCAAAGGAAAGAAAATAGAAAAGGGAAAGGACCAATTTGTCCTTTGCTAACAATATATATAACCAAAGTGCAGAAAGGAAAGGCATCTTAACCTCTCAATTCATTACGCAAAGGAGCTCAGAGAAAGACCAGGGCCCCTACTCAACATGTGCCTTTGTCTTTTGTCTTCAAGTAGAGAAAACATATAATCAAACTCTTCCAGCTTGGTTCTGATCCCTCTCATTCACTATAGGACAATATATATAGGGCCATCTCGGTAGTTGGCATCATGACCAACGAGTAATCCTATATACACAATCAACAGTAAGGTACACTCAAGGGTTCAACACAAACCTCATTCTTATTCGTTTCATAATTCTAATAGGGTTTCGACGTGACATATATATTACACCATTTTATCACAATTATACAATATCCTATACAAGATCTATAATAATTAATGTTACCAATAAACGTTTACCACATATTATCTCTTTTTTGTATTTTAAATGAAATTATAGTTAATCTCACACTACAATTTAATTTTGTTACATCACACAAATGTGTGGTGACTAGTGATGATGGATTTGGTGCCAATATATATGCACCAAGCTAGCATCGATCATTCAACTTCTTTTTTAGTAAAATGAATGCGTGTAGCATTATTTTTCGAAACTTCACATATTTAGGAAGTAGAAGACAATAGCACACGGTTGCAACGACACGGCTAAAAGTTTATTTACCTGAACACGTTAAATAATTTAGGGAAAATTGCATTCACCTCTCATGACATCTGTCTAAATGACAAAGACCTCCCATCTAATTTTTGAAATGCACTCACTTTCTTTGACTAAAGTGGAATGATAAAAAAACTCGTACTTGTAGATATTGATAGATATACCAACAATAAGTACCCGCATATTTATTAAATTAGTGGGGACAAATATTATTACTACTCGCCCTGCCGGTAACCGCATACTCATTAAAATATATTTTCTACTAAATATATTAAAATATTAAGATATTTTATTATTTTATGATGAGATAAAATTTAATTTTATTATTTTATAATAATATTTTCAATACATTAACTTGTATTAATATATATTATATAAAATTAATATAATATGATATCATAATATAATACATGTCATTTTCTATTTATTTTTTCTATAAATTTTGAGTTCTTAAATATTAACGGATACTCGTGAATACCCATTACCCGCATGAGTAACTATTAATTTTAGTGGGTATGGATAGATGTAGTGTATAATCCATTCTGATCCGTTAATATCCCTGGATAATCCTCAAGGTGTCAATGATAAGGGAGGTGGGTACATTTCAAAAACTAGATGAGAGGTCTTTGTCATTTAGACAAACCTCATGGGAGATGAATGCAATTTTTCCAATAATTTATTAGGCAAGGAAAGTAAAAAAATAATAAATAAAAAATAGTGTATGATATTTCTACCCTATATATATGGTCATTTTCCAAGAAAAGTAGTAAAGTTTCTTTTGGTATTTTGCGGTTGGATTTATGTTTTCCCTGTCCCATGTGCCTCAAGTTGGCTGATTGATATTCAGCATTAACAATGTGGATGGTTTGATAGCACTACAACAAATTTGTGGGTTTTCCCATGATTTCACCAAAGTTAATGCTTCTTTTCATTTGATTTGAAAACCTAAATCCCCCCACCGAACCCCCACCCCCACCCCACAAAAAAAGTAATGGTTTTTCACCATTTTCTTCCTGTTTATTCCTTTATACAAGGAGTGAGGTTCCTTAATTTTTCCTTTATATATATGTATAACAAAGTGGGTATAATGTAAAATTTATCATTCTTACGTTATTCAATAACTTTATAAAAAAAAAAAGAAAAGTTAAAGTGAGTGAAATCAGCTCATTTAGTTTAGCTCATAGTAAGTTAGGCTCTAAACAACTTAACACAATTTAGTGTTTAGTGATTTTAGGGTGAACCACTTTGAGGGTGAGTTTAGGTATATTTCTCTAGTTGATTTATCATAGAAATAATAGAGAAATTAAATAACAAAAGTATATAGGGACCAAAAATTAATAATAATTGACTAAATAATAAATGTTTGTGTGTAATTTTTGAAAATTTGTTTTTATTTATCTCAAAAATATTTTAGATTAAATACAAAATTTATAATAAAAAAAGTAGAAAATTTTAAAATTTGTTGGTTCAACCAATTTTTTGATCATACGTACCAAATTTTGATCGGTTCCTACCGGGTTTGAAACTAGCCGATTTTTTAGATGATAAGAATCAAACAGTGGATCAATTTCCGGTTGAGCCGGTTCGGTCTGATTTTAATAACTGTATTATTTTTAATTTATAAGAATAGAATGTCCAACTCATTACTTTTAAAAATTACATTATTTCTGCAAGTCCAAATAATCGAAATAACAAAAAAAAAACTAAAATTGAATTTACAAATTAATACGAAGTATAACTGTGTTTAATAAGGTCAATAAGCTAAGCTATGATCTTATTTAATTAGCTCATAAGTTAGTTTGACCAATATAAAAATGTTTAATAAAACACATAAAACTAGTTTATTTTATGATTGCATCTAGCTTAGAAGCTACAAATTACTTCAACTAATTTTTAGCTTGTAACTTCTTTATTTTTCTTTAATTTTTATCTCTCATATTTTAATACATTTTTTATTTGTTCTTAATTTCTTTTTAGCTTTTTATCAGTGTTATTAGTAAAAAAACCTTTTTTCTCTCCCTTTTCACACTCTCTTCTCTTTAAGCCTTTTTCCATGCCTTCTTCTTATTTAAAAGTTTTTTAAATTATTTAAATTGTTAATATCTTTTTTACTATTTTTTTGGGAAATACTTTTTATTATACTATTTATATATTTTAACTATTTAATTTATTTTCACTTAATTTTTTTATATGCATAATAAATCACACGGTTTATATTTTTAGTTCAAATATGGTCATGGATTGGATTGCATAAGGATTTTTATGTAATTTGTTCCTTTAATATGAATATATATACGTCGACTTAATCATAATACATGAAGTGGAAGTATATGATTAGAATTATTAGACATAAAAGTAATCACATTATTGTAGTGATTGAGAATTTCAACAAATAATATTTTCAATATTTTTTAAAATATTTAATATGATACTATTTATTATAGTTATGTATAAACTGTGTCAAATTTCACTTCTTTAAAGCGCACGGGTGCACTTTAAAAGATCGATAAAGATAGTATGATAACCGTTGATCGAAATATTAAAGATTAAATTTTAAAATTTTCATAATTATTATAAATATAGATGTATTTTATCATAATCTCATTTATTAATTTTTAAATCAATAATTATCTTTATATTTTATCTTCTAAATTATCTCGGTTTAGTATATTAAATATTTTTTATTTTAGACTCATTCATGATCATATTAATTGTTGGATTTAGATTAAGTTGATTAAAGATCGATGTAAAAAAAATATATAAATAGATATGTATCAAGTAAATTTAAGTTATAAAATTTAGGAATAACAATATACAAATATTTAAATAAACTATCATGCAAAATGGTTGATACGTAAATAAATATTAATTTATAAGAGAAAATGTTAATTATAATTTAAATTTAATTTATATCTTAAATATTATATAATGTGATGAAAGATGATGCTAAACTAAAGTATGACGTAAAGCGAACTAGAAAAAGACATGTCTAATGACTTGTATTATCCGGACAAATTAACTACTGCTCACCCTAATTTCGTTTGAAGGTTAATTATATCAAAGTAAGATTTTGAAGTTCCGTACCAAAAAAAAGAAAAGAGATTTGAAGTTACCTACCTAGGTGAGGTGGTAATTTGTTTACAAAATAGTGGGGGTACATTGTCTTACTTCAAGAATCCTATTTTTTAGCTAACTTTCTTATTCGGTGGCATCTATTATACATCCTTACTTTTAAAGATATAAGTTACAACCCAACCATAATAACTGTTGGATATATCTTAAAACGTCTGAATGGTCAGATCTAAGTTAGTTCACCAGGTCACCCATAAAGCTTTATATTTATAAAATTTCAAATTGGTCCCTATTCTCATACGATTTTCTTTCTTTTTTTTCAACTTTCATTCATCCGCTTTCCTTTTCTTTTTTACATATCAACTTTCATTTTGATTTCTTTTTCTTTTTCTGTTATCATTATATTAAATTTACAATTTTTTTATTACTATTATATTAATTATTTTTCCTTTCAACTTTCATTCTCCACTTTCCTCCACACCCAGTAAATATTAAATTTTTATATTTTTAAAGATTAATAAGTAAAACAAATTTACATCGAGGATACAAAACGCATAAATAAAATCTTTATAATTAATGAAGACAAATTTATATTTTAAAAATATTCAACTAAAGTATAATTTTTATCCTATATTATATGTATTAACTTGTCTTCATTTAAAATGATCATTTATAAGAAATATATTTTTACTTTATAATTTAAATATTAAAAAATGTCTATATAGATATTAATGTGATCATCTCATGCATGGATTTAAAATAGTGAAGTTGAAATAACAATAATAAATAGTGTTAGAGAATCATAAAAAAAAATTTGAAGCATTTCTTCTCAACAATTTGTTAATTATAACATAATAGCTTTTTTACAAATAAAAGTTCTTGAAAATATTTTAAAAAAAAGCTCTCATGACATACTTTATATTTATATATATATATATATATATATATATATATAGTCAGGATCCGTTGACACCAGGTGTCAAACTTCAAGACTTACACCAATTAATAACTTTATAGAATGTGAATTTGACCAATCCAACCGTTGAATTGAAAGTTCTTATAAAGTAAATCAAGCTTATAAAATTCCATAAAAATCGAAAACTATTTGATGTTTCATCAAACTAATTTATTTTAACGTATAATATGTTTTTAAAAAATAAGTAAAAGTCCACTATTAGATATCACACCTAGGAATGTCCAAATTATCTTAAATTTGATATACATGATCATGAAGGTAATATAATATGATTCAACGATTGGATTGGTTAAATTCACATTTTACAAAAGTTATTAATTGGTGTAAGTCTTAAAGTTTGACACCTAGTGTCAACGGATCCTGACTCATATATATATATATATATATATATATATATATATATAATCAACAAGTCTACGCAAGTGTTAAAACAAAATAACGTCTAACAAATTTTAATATTGCATAATGTAATAAGAATAAATAATAATAACTTTAATTTAATGGTATTTTACCTGTCCTCGAGAAATTGTTTTTCATCAATTTGGTATATCATGACAGTCTTTTGAGAAATAAATTTTTTCCCTAAATGAAGTCAGCACAAGTCATTACAATAGAAAAATATAATGACACTCTAGTTAACAAATACTAATAGCTGTGCCTTTATCAAATTTTCTGAGGTGTGACTTGATCTCGATAACAAATACCGTAGTGGGGAACTGTTTTGTAAAACAAAATTATAGGATTAAATAGCAAAATATGAGACTTTATCATTTTAAAAAAATTGCATTTTGGATGCCGCAGAAACCTGCAATATCAAGTTAAAATAAAGTTGTAATTTACCTCCTTTTTCTCAAAGGATGTATAATAGATGACACCTTCTTATTCCTATTTGCAGCCAACGATTTTTTTTATAAGCGATGAAGTAGTAATATCTTTATCAAGATTTTTTTATGAATTTTTCTTTGAATTTATCTATGAATTTCAAAATTTATATAAAATTTCATTCAAATTTTAAAATTTATGGGAAAATTCCTGTGATTTTCTTACAGTAAAATAGATAAATTTATAACAATATTTTTACGTAAAAATTGGTGGTTTTTTAAAAAATTGCCACAAATGATTTTTTTAGACACAAAATTGGAAGATATTTTCTAAAAATTTTTATTCAGAAAAAAATTATAGTAAAACTGCAAATGTAACTCAACAGAATATGGTTAATAAGAAAGAATAAAAACATGTGTTTTTAAAAAATAGATATCAAAACTAATAAAAAAATAAATGAAAGACAAAAATCAAATCTACTATAATTGGAATGAAATATATTTAACCCTAATTATAATTAAATAAAATATAATTTATACCTAATTCAAATTGCAATTAAATATATTTAATCCTAATTATTATTAAATGAAATATAATTTCTATCTTTTATAAAAATATTTGAAAAATAAATTACTCTTTTATAGAATCTTAAAAACATTTTTTTTAATTTTTTAATAAACAGACGTTATTATGAAATCATACCCCAAATTAATATACAACTTCTTTTGTCCGATCCTATCATTACTTTTTACTTTTTTAAGTTGCGCCAATATAGGAACTTTTGTTCTGCATTACCCGTGTCATGTGAAAGAAGCCAGGGGCCGGAGAAGAAGGAATTGAATTGAAATTAGGCTGTGCATCACGCGTCTCGTTTGTTAAGTAACAATTCATCTTTTTTTTTTACATAAGATTTGGGTGAGGGAATGATGCTCCGGTCCAAGACAGGGAAAACTTTTGGGTTATTTGACCTACTTATATTTTACCTCACCCTAAGGGGACGAGTGTGGGTTCGAACCTGCGACCTGTCAGATACAAGACTCTTTCTCACTCCACTTGATCAATCCCTTGGGGTTATGTAGTAATTCATCTGCTTCTATTTATAATACAATTTAGACAAAAGTATATATTAAAAATGGTATTTAATACATTAATTTTTAATAAATTATTCTACAATACTACAAATTTATCCTTATTTTAAATTAAATTTCACCACCATAATAATTGTGTCACTTTAATAAATATAAAAAAAAAATAAATACTTCTAAGTTTGTGTATTTTATCTTATAAATAAGATGAAAAAACTTTTAACATTGTGTTATAAATATAACTCGAGGGATTACTATATTTAATTTAATTATAGGGGTACAATTAATGTGTTCTTACTCATTTATTTACTTTATCTCTATATATTTTAATTAATTTTTCTTATTTGTTGGACTGAACTTTCGAGCATTATTGCGACTAGAAATAGTTTCTAATTCAAACTTTGTCCCTTCTATATAAAGTGCGGTTGTTAATACTACACCAAAATATCCTTGATGATTAGTAATTCTCTTTAGTAATTTATATTATCTGTAGTGATAATTAAACATTTGAAATATGTAATTAATGAACAAGAAACATATAGATCTGTTGGACATGTAGCAGTCGTACCATGCATGCGTCGCGTATAGTTTACTGCACTTTGGATTTTGTCATTTCTACATTTATATAAATCACGAGAGATTCTGCATTTCAGTAGAAATCCCCTGATAGGGAGCAGACTAGAGTGGTCTTAGTGCTAGTGGTGCCCGTTTCCTTATCCTCTCAGTATTTTATTTTATCGTAATACAGTCTTCACCACTAGTACCAATAACTGCTTTCTTTAATGTAACGTGTTACCTTAAACTTTCCTTTTTGGGTTAAACAAAAATGAAAAAGAGAAAATGAAAGGGTAAATGGGGTGATAAAAAATAACCCCCCCCCCCAAAAGAGAAATTCTCTTAAAATTAGTAAATCTTATAGATTAAAATATCTTCCATTATTTTATTTTAAAATTTTAAAATTGCCCCTATGTATATTTTTTCTGCATAGAATCTTGATATAGTGATTCTTCTTATACTCACACGACTGGAATAGTGGCACTTCCTCCTGACTCACTTATAAGTAAAAATAACTATATTTGTACTTATTAAAAAAGTTAGTTAAACTCATTTAATTTTTTTAATATTATCTAAAAAATAATTATATTGCCTAAATTACCCTACATTCAATTTTATTGAAACTTGTTTCAAGTGGGCATACTTCCTTTCTATTGTCATATGATTCATTAAATAGAGTGATTGAAAAATAAAATATAAATTAAATAAAGGATAATTTGGAATGATATCATTTAATAGAGTGAAATTAATTAACTTTTACTTATATTTTAATCCACTATAGGTGGGTATTTTTTGTTTATAATTGAGTCTGTAGGGAGCATAAGATTAACTCATATAACTCATAAGATTTTTTTACTGATCAATAAAAGAGTTAACCTATGGAACATTATTATCCTTAAAGACCTTATGTTAGATACTATTGTAAGTTTTTACAATTTCATGTTATGCAATCCATTATGCAAGAAACTTAATTTTAGCCAGTTTCTTCCCACTCATCTAAATTATATTAGTGAATGTTTCTTTTATTTTTTTCGCAAATATATAAATAATAAATTACTTTTATTTTACCCCCCCTCAACTCACATGCCAGACAGGAAAAGGGAAAAATAAGTGTTACATATTTTCTCCCCATTCTCTTTTAACTAAACTAAACAAAATAATTTTATTTTCCCCTGTTTACTCCTTTCTAGCTCCTTTCTATTTAAGTCTCTTTAATTTATTTCTTTCCTTAAATAAAAATAATCTATTAACAAGAGTGTGTCTCATACAATCACATAGGGTGTGATGAGAATTCTAGAGGGGAGAGGAAGAAAAGGATGAGAAAAGGATGAGAGATGGGGAGAAAAGTAAAAAAAAAAGTTTTATAACACACAAACACAAATTAATGGCAGAGGAATTTCTCATATATCTCTCTCACTTGCCCCTTTCCCCTTTATTTTCTAATTTACAATCTTATCCTTGTGGGTCGGAGTGCAATTAGAAAGAAAAAATTCCCTTAAATTTGTGTTCTATAAATAGGTAGAAAGAAAACGGCCGAAATAAAGATAAATTGAATTGTCAGCACCCAATTTCGTCCGGGAGTTCATTTCTCCTCGTCGCCTCTCTTTCTATTTCTTCACATGTGTATAGATAATATTTTCTTTTAGTCTGTTAAAACCTAAAAAAAATAACAAAAAGAAATGAGTTAATTAATTAGTTAATTAGTTAATTATTAAATTAATTAATTAATTAATTTATCTTTTTTCCAAAAAATATTTGGGCCAATGGGCCTTCTTCTTTTTTCTTTTCTTTTCTTTTTCTTTTTTCCTCTTTTTCCTTCCTTCTCTTCCTTTTTTCTTTCTACCCTTTGTTTTGGGCCTAGACCCTTTTTTATTCGTAAATCCAGTTTTTTTATTATTATTTGATTGGGTCAAGAAATGTTTCTGGGCCTAGTGACATCGTCTTTCCTTTGGGTCTGTTTTAAATTTTTTTTTCTTTCTGTTTCTTTTCATTTTTGTCGCGATCGGGGCCACGACGGGGTCGGCGAGCTCGTGAGAAAAGATAATGAAAAATGATGATATTTTGGGGAGTCGCCCCAATTTATTTGGGTTGGGAAAATTGGAAAACCCGAAAATGATTTAAAAATTAAAAACTGGTCTGCGAACAAGAGATCCAAATTCGGGAGTCGATTATGCGTAGGGAAGGTATTAGCACCCTACAACATCCGTTAAAAACGGTTACCCTTAATTAATTGTGCAAAATTCATTAACTTTTAAAATGTTTATTTTACCCTCTAAAAGAAAAGAAACAAAATTTATTTACATTCTTTAAATTAAAGAATGATGAGAAAAAATTAATTTGAAATCAATGGGACAAAAATGTTGAAAATTTTATTTTGGCTCGACGGGAAATCCCGCTCCTACGTATCTCCAAGTGCAATGGAGAAATCAAAGCCACGTAGTTCTAAAAATGTGTTTTGAAAGAGATTGATTTTAATTTTGAAAAGAAAATGATTTTTAATTTTTGAAAATAAAATAAAATAAAAAAATGAGGAAATTGATTTTGGAAGTGTTTTTAATTCAAGAAAAAAGGATTTTATTTTTTAGCAGAGTTGATTGCTAGCAAATGGCTATACAACGAACCCTTGAAATTGTTTTGACGACATTATTGATAGAGATGCTATTCATAAACGTCATTTATTTTGAGAAGAAAACATTTTTGAGAAAAGATTTAAAATTCCGCATTATTGGGTTAGCAAATGACTATACTCAATATTTTCCCTTTTTACGTTATTGATAGAAATGCTATTCAATTAACGTAATTTTTGAAGAGAATCATTTTCTTTTTTTCTTTTTTTTTTAAATGAATTTGAAATTTCACGCATTGTTGAGCTAGTAAATGACTATACTCAATATTTCCTTTTTCACGTTATTGATAGAAATGCTATTCAATTAACGTAACTTTTGAAAAGAAATATTTATTATTTTCATTAAAAGGGTTTTAAAATTTCACGCATTATTGAGCTAGTAAGTGGACTATACTCAATATTTCCTTTTTACGTTATTGATAGAAATGCTATTCAATTAACGTAACTTTTGAGAAAAGAATTATTTTTTTGGAAGAGGTTTGAGATTAAGTACATTATTGAGCTAGTAAATGACTATACTCAATATTCCCCTTTTCTCTTAAAACTATACGTTAAAGGATAGAAAGGTTATTCCATCAACGTAATCGATTTGATAAACCAATTTAAAAATGTTTTTTTTTATTTATAAACGAGCAAATTATTGAGCTAGTAAATGACTATGCTCAATTATTTTTTATTTGAATGACGTTAAAGATAGAAATGCTATTCTATTAACGTCAAAGATAAAAGGGGATAAATTGAATCAATTAATATTTACATGAACACAAAATTAAAATTACAAATAATCAATTATTTACAGAGAAAGAAATAAACAAATATTTACATCCACAAATGTTAAATAAATAATTCTAAACAGTTAAAAGAAATACAAGATGGTGGATCTAAAATAATTTACAAAAAAGAGATTATTAGCGATAAAGAACAACACATATTTAAAACAAATAACACACAATTTTTAGTGAAACAAATATCACAAAATAAAAGAGGGGAAAAATAAATTGGGCCTCAGTTCACATCATTGGCCCAACTCATGCACCAATTAGTGGACCAGAAAAAAGAAACTAAGCATGCCAAAAACGGATTGGGTTTCAACGTGGCCCGACCTTACCAAAAATTTCCCAGATTTAACAAGGCTTAGTGAAAGAAAAGCAAATGAATCAGTTCTTTTTTAAACACAGAGACTCTCTTTTCTTCCTCTCCCTATTAGGGTTTACAGTTTGGAAAATGGAGAAGAGCACAAGGGGCGGCCATGGGAGCTTGCAGCAGCGGCGAAGCTGCCGCATGCAGGAGAGGAGGCGACAGAGAGAGGGAGCGGGTGGCGGCGCTGCAGTGGCTGGCCGCGGTGGTGGCTGGACCGAGGTGCTGCGACGCGGCGGATGCCGCAGAGATGCGCGGCTGTGCGCAGGAGGAGACGGACGATCGCGAACGAAGATCGCTTCTGGCCGAGACGGCGACTGACGGGACAAGGGGGGTGGAGAGGCCGCGCAACAGCGGCGGCAAAGAGGACGCGCCGCTGCGCGCGGCGGCGCCACTGTATGCAGGGGAGGACGCTGGCCGCGCGGCGGCCTGAGGAGAGGAGACGCGCGGCGTAGGCCGCGGTTGCTGAGCGACGGCAGCGCAAAAGGGGATCTGCAGGGAGGACGGAAACGCCGCTGGGGGCGCGGCGACGCATACGACGCCAGCAGGGGGTGCGCGCGGCCGTGCAGCAGTGGCTGCACACGACGGAGGTAGCGGCGACGAGCCACAGCTCGCGACCGGTCGGCGGTGGGTGGCTCTCCTCCTCCTACCTCTGATCTCCTGAGTTTTTTTACTGTTTAATTTCCTTAATCTTCATTTCCTCTCCGCTTGTGGTTTGCAGGTTACTGAAATTGGGGGATTTTGGCTATTTGATAGAGGTGATGATGGTAGTGAGCAGCCATGGTTCAGGGCTAGTTACTGGGCACAAACGAGGCAAGAGGGACAATGGCTCTTTTCTCTATTTCATGGTTTGATTTTGCCTGTAGGTTTATTTTACAGGGTGTGGGATGGGTGGTGCACTTGAGTTTCTTCTCCCTTTTATTCTAGATTGTAATTTTTACTGTGTATCTAATCTAAAATGGGACATTCATATGAGTATAAGACATTCATTTTGAATTTATTCATAGTTTCCCCATGTATGCAACAAGATAGATAATGAATAATGTTCAAATAAAGTCAATAGCCAAAAAATATAACAAGAATATCACCAGTTACCCTGAAGTTTCTACACTGGACGGTCTTTCCTTGTTTCTGTTAGTCCTCCGTCCCACTCCTTCTTTGCTCGCTTTCTCTTTTAATTTTGTTTAAATTCAGATTTAGATGAAGGAATCCCCACTCTTTTAAACTGGATCTGGGAATGCAATCCTCCCCCCCCTTCCCCCTTTTTTTTCTATCTGCGTCTCCCCTTTTTATAGGCAAAACTAAAAATTTTCTCCCCTTGCTAGCACAATTTGCACACTGCAAAATCGCTTTTCTCTGCTGTCACCGCCCAAAACTGAGTTTCGTAGCAAGTAGCAGATCATGGGCGAATTCTGCTACAAATGCAACTTGCACTACCTCTACCCCTCTCTTCACGTTTTTCCTTTTCTTTTTCTTTACCTTTTTTCTTTAAAAAAAAAATGCTGAACATGATAAAGGCAAAGGGCCTAAGTTAGGCCAATTCCCCCCCTTTTTTATAAAATTCAAGTTTACAAAAAGTGGGCTAGTTTTTGGCCCAAGTGAAAATCTGAAAGAATATGAAAAACACATCTTTTTTGGTACAATGGTTTAATTAACCAATTAATTAATAATTAATTAATCAACTAATTAATTAACCCAATTTAAATTTTTATTTTAACTCTTTTTTCCCTTTTTTGTTTTTTTTTAATTTGAACTTAAAAAAAATTAATGGGCCCAAAAATAACCCAATAGATCTGAAAATTTTTTCTTTCTTTTTTTTTTCAAGGGTGAAGCAAATGGGCCCAAATTGGGCCAATTAAAAGACTTTTTTTCTTTTTTGGACTTAATAGATTTTTTTTTATCAAAACATTTAATCAATCTGTTAATCAATTAACCATCGATAATTAATTAACTAACGGATTAATTGATCCATTTCGATTTTCTTTAATTTTGGGTATTTTTTGGAATTTTTTAGAAGAAATAGATAAATACTACAAATATATACATAAGAAAAAGTAAATGAAGTTTCCAGACAAAATTGGGTGCTGACAATTTTCATGACTTATTTTTTTTAAAAAAAAATAATAATAATAACTGAAATGGATTAATTAATTTGTTAGTTGATTAATTATTGATAGTTAATTAATTAATGAATTAATTAAACATTTCAACAAAAAGAGTGTCAAGTTTTTCTGGTAAAAAAAAAAGCAATTGGCCAGTTCTGGCCCATTGTTTGTAAATTTCTTTTTTTCTTTCTTAAAAAATGGGGGGGAAGACCCATTTGCTTCGCTTAAAAAAAATTGATTTAGATTTGCTTTTTGGGCCATTTTGGACCCATTATTAAAAAAAAAAAGAAAAAAGAAAAATAAAACCCTTGTGGGCTAACAGCCCATTTTTCATTTCTTAATTAAAAAAGATTAAAAAAAAGGAGGGAAGAAAGGGGATGCTGCAGCAGAGCAAGTTGCAATGCAACTTGCCCTGTCCTGGGCGGCTACAAGCATGGGCACAACAGAGAAAACAATCAATTTGCAGGCAAGTTGTGCATTAAAAAAGAGAGAAAATATTGCCTATATATTAGGGTGAGAAAACTCGAGTAAAGGGGAGAGATCCCAAATCAAAAATTCAGAAAAAAATTGGTTTCTGAACATCCAAAAAACCAATTCAAAGAGGAACCGATTCTGTATCAAAGAAAACAGAGGATTTCCTTTTTGCTTCATACAACCAATTTCAGAAGAGATTTGGGGAAGAAAACATACAAAGAAAACAAGGAGGAGGATTTGCAACTGTCAGGAGATAGGCACCATAAAGCATTCAGGCATAATCACAAGATTTGGTATCATTGTTATTTTTCATTTTTCAATACCTATATATTTCTTGTGCTTGATCTGAAAGTGCTTTGGGTGTATGGTGGTAAAATCAGACATAATCACAGTCCTAATCACAGACATCAGTTCAAGTGCAAATAATAAACAGAGTCCTATTTAGTACAGTCCAAAATCATACAGTCCCAAAGTAAAATAAACAGAGAATGAAAAATAAAGTAAACCATCTTCCCCTTTAGGTTGGTCCCCCCCTCCTTCTCCTCTTCTCAGTCACCATGACCTCCCCGTGAAGCCTCCCTCACTGTCACATACCCCACGGCCTCCATATATGCACAAGAAAGGGGAGAAGTTAAAAACAGAAAATAAACCAAACAGAGAGAAAAACAACAGAGAAAGGGAGGGAACCGCCGTACCTATACCCCCTTTTTTGGCCGCACCACCACGCGTGGCCGCCGGCCACCGAGCCACCACCATTGCAGTAGCTCACTGTTTCTCTCCCTACACCGTTCACCCCCCCCCCCCCCCCGTGGCTGTTCACCGCCGTCTGTAGCCATCACCACTGTGGCTCCCCGTTGCAAACACCCTCCGGCCGCGTCCCCACCTCTGCATGTGTAGCCGCCCACCACCGTCGCCTGAACAAGAGAGAGAACTAGATCTGGAGAGGGAGTAGAGTAGAGCCAAAAAGGAAAAAGAAAGAAAAACAGAAATTGGAGAAAAGGGGAGGAGGACCGCCGCGGCCTCCCCTCACGGCGCGGCACCGCCGCCGAGTCCGTACCTCTGCCCAGCCAATAGCCAACCGCTCCACCTCTCGCGGCCGCACCTTCGCGGCCTCTCTCTCGCGCGCCGTGCGGGCTTCGTCGCCGCTCCACGCGGCCTCCGCCCACCGTCATCCCGCGGCCGTCACCGCCGAACCACCAGCGGCTGTAGCCGCGCCTCCCTCGGCCGTGCATTGGGGGCGGCCGCCCCCTATCCCTTCTCCCTCCTTGAGTATCTTTCTAACCTCAGTGAAAAAGATGTTGAGGGTTTGAGGTTGTGTGAGAGATGAAAGGAACCGAGAGAAATAGTGGGTGAGGCTTGAGAGAATGAGGGTGGGGACGGTTGGTGAGTAAGAGAATTAGGGTTTGAGTTGGTTGAGTGTGGGTAACAAAGAACCTAGAAGGTTCCTGATGGACCTTTCCCCTGCCTTTTTTTTTCTTTCTTTCTTTTCTTTTTTTCTTTCAATTCAAATACACTTTGATGAAGGGCTGGGTTGCACGCCCAGCCCATTCCTTTTTTTTTTTTTAAAAAAAAAGAATAATAATAAAATATAAAAAAAAATATAAACTTTAATTAAATAGTGAATAAAGGGTAATTAGGATAACTGTTTTACATGTTTTCTGTATTGTTCCTTTGTTATGTTCGGCCAATGATGCAATCTGAGGCCCAATTTTATTTCATTGTGTGTAATTTTGTTAATTTTCTGTGTTATTATTCGTCTCATTTTTTGACCCACCATCTTGTATTTATTTGTAAATATTTATTTCTTTTATCTGGTCTGCTTTAAATAATTATGAATATCTGTCTGCCGTGAAATTTTAGCCGCTGTTTTAAATAGTACTCGTTTATAACTTAGGACACGTGTAAATGCGGTTAGTTTAATTTACTCTTTTTTAACAAAATAATAATTTTTTCTAAAAATAACCGATCACGTTAATGGAATAACATTTCTATCCTTTAACGTATTTTTTTTTAAAGAAAAACGAAGTAATTGAGTATAGTCATTTACTAGCTCAGTTATGTGTTTTTCCTGAAAATAATCTCTTCCAAAAAATATAATAATTTCTTTTCTAAAAAAAAATCACGTTAATTGAATAGCACTTCTATCAATAACGTAAAAAGGGAAATATTGAGTATAGTCATTTACTAGCTCAATCATGCGCTTAATCTCAAATCTCTTCCAAAAATAATTTTCTAAGATTACGTTAATTGAATAGTACTTCTATCAATAACGTAAAAAGGAAAATATTGAGTATAGTCATTTACTAGCTCAATAATGCGCTTAATTTCAAATTTCTTTCAAAAAAAATAATTCTCTAAAAAATTTCACGTTAATTGAATAACATTTCTATCAATAACGTAAAAAAGGAAAAAAAAGTGTCGAGTATAGCCATTTGCTAACTCAATAATGCGAAATCTCAAATCTTTTCTCAAAATGTTTTTTCTCAAAATAAAGGACGTTTATCGAATAGCATTTCTATCAATAATGTCGTCTAAACAATTTCAAGGGTTCGTTGTATAGCCATTTGCTAGCATCAACTTTGCTAAAAAATAAATTTTCTTCTTCTTTTGAATTAAAAAAAAACTTCCAAAAACAATTTCCTCATTTTCCTTTATTTTAAAAAATAAAAAAAAATAACTCTTTCAAAAAAAAAAAAGTCAATCTTTTTTCCAACACGTTTTCAGAACTACGTAGCTTTGATTTCTCCATTGCACCTGGGGATACGTAGGAGCGGGAACCGGACCCGTCAAGCCAAAATAAACAAAAAAAATGTTTTTTCCTCTCTTAATCCAAATTCAATTCTTTTTAACTTAGGTTATTTATTTAAAAAAAATACACAAAAAAAACAAAATAATTTTCATTTTCATAAAAAGGGGTAAAACGAATATTTTCAAAGTTAACAAGTTTTGCACAATTAATTAGAGGTAACCGTTTTTTAAACGGATGTTGTAGGGTGCTAATACCTTCCCTACACATAAATGACTCCCGAACCCAAATCTGGTTTTGAAGACCATTTTTTCTTTTTTAAAGGTTTTTTCCAAATGTTTTCCCTTAAAATAAACTTTGGTGGCGACTCCATTGAAACTCAATTTTTTCCAATATGTTTCGCCGACCCGTCGCGACCCCGGTTTCTACAGCTGGCGACTCCACTGGGGACGTTTGAGAGTCAAGCCTTTCATAATTAATTGTGCAAGATTTTTAACTTTTATACTCATTTCACCCCTTTTGGTTTGTTTTGTTTCGTTTTTTCATATATATTGTTGTAAATATTTTCTTCTTTTATGTAATATCGTTTTGTATATATTGCCATATATGTAAATTCTTCTTATGTATATCTTATTATATTCTGCTTCACACTAGGGTAGAAGATTGTATTCTTGTATATATTTGTGTTTGGTTTGTTTTGCAGATGGGGAGGAAGGAAAAGGTTTGTGTGCCCCTACACCCCACACCATCACCAACCTCACACACTTTTTGGCTCTATACCCGAGCTGTGCGCGCTGAGGAGTAGAAGGTGTTTCAACAAATTGCCATTGAGGGGCTTAATGCTCACGTGGTTTTTGTTGATTCGCCACTCAGATTGTCACCAGTTTTACAAATTAATCACAATCGAGAGGGTTCCATGCCTCCTTGTGGTAAATTTGTGAGACTGGGTCCTTGTCTATTTGATAAAGGGCAATCTGGGAACCATCATCCATGAGCATTTAGTCCCAACCTTAAAAACCGCACAATAAGTTGCCCTAGCAACCACCAAATTTAGAGCCTTGACCTTAGGTGATACTGTGCCATAGGGTTCACCTGAGCTAGGACACATGGGGGCATGTTTTCCCCTTTTCCTTCCATTCATCATTGTATATATTTTTGTGACATTTAGCAACAGGGCATTTATATATGGACATAGCATCCTTTTGTAAAAAAAAAAAATACACAAAAATTTCTCTCATAGCAAAGCCATTTTTTTTTCTTTTCTTCTTCTTCTTCTTCTTCATTGATCTTTCATACATGAGTCAGCTCATCAAAACTCATTGCATTGTAAATATAATAAATGAAAAGAAAGCTCCACAAATTATCTCTGCTCTAAAAGCCATTTCACAATCATGTTAAATAAGAGGTAATTTTGCATCTGCATGGAGTGGAAAGATATCTATTACGTTCAATAGCAAAGAATGAAAGAGGTTCAATGTCACACTAGCCATACTTTAGAGTTAATGGGAAGTATCATAATTACAGTGACGAGCAATGACTTGTGAAGAGATAAGAAGACAAATGGACCAACAATCAAGAGCGTTTTGACTGATTTTGGCATTGGGTGTGCATTAGTTTAGACATTTCATTAAGGAAGAGATTCTCCCTTGTATAAATGTCAAACACATTTTCATCTTGAGATGACTCGTCCTTGACGGGTAATATGGGACTCTTGCAAGAGATTGATCACATTGCTAGTGTGAAGATGTCACTTATCGAGGAGGGAATACTTCCCGTAATTGACCATCAACCACTTTGTAACCTAAGAGGGAATTTGCCTCTAGTGTTAGAAAGTGGGGAACCCCTTTAGTTATTGAGCGCTTGGAAAATCTTTCCACAACCAATAGCATGTCATTTCGCCTTGTGTTCTTTTCCTTTACCTTATAAAAATAAAAATAAAAAGAAATAAAAATAATTTCCTCGCAATCCTTATAGGATTTGTGCTCAGTCAAGGATCATGGATGAGCTGGAACAAGGCCAACAAAAGCTGAGGAATGATGTCAACAAGATGCAGGGGCAATTAACTAAAATTTTTGAGCTGTTACAAGAAAGAGATGTAGGAGGGACTTCATCTGGGGCAGGCCAAAAGCAACAAGCCACACGTTGTAATTCTCTTGGCCTCTTCCCAATGCCAGTACAATCCTTTGGACGAAATTCTCAAGAGATGATGGTTCCTCCCGCCGTATGTCCGTATAACCATCCCCAAGCAACCCTTCCAACACCTTTTCCTTCCCATCAATGCACTGCCACAACCCCAAACACATCATATCCCCTACCATATCGTCCAATGATGTCTCACCATCCTCCATGTCCCATCCATTCACAACACATATTCCAAGCTCCTAACATGCCATACGCGGTTAAACCTTCTCAAATGACGCCACCCCCATCCTTATAATCCAACGACACCATACTCCACACCATATTGCCCACCACTTCCCACCCCATATCATGCTTATAATCCAACCACACCACGCTCCGCGCCATATTGCCTGCCACTTCCCCCCATATCATCTAATAATCCAACCACTCCATACTTCCCACCGCCCCCCCCCACCACGAGCAATGTTTACCACATCACCTCGGCCAAATCAATCACCAATCCATGTTCCTAACTCCAACCCGAACCAACAGAAGCGAGGAAAGAAACAGGTCCAGCCTGACCCAATCCCCATGTCTTACACAGAGTTGTTGCCGCATCTGATTCGTGGTTCGTTGGTTGTCCCTCACCCATTACCTCCAGTTGAACCACCTTACCCAAGGGGCTATGATCCGAATGCTAAATGTGATTATCATGCTGGGGCACCAGGACATTCCACTGAAAATTGCAGGACTTTAAAGCGCAAGGTTCAAGAGTTGATTAAGGCGAAGTGGTTGAGCTTTGAAGGAAATGATCCTAATCCTGTGATTAAAAATGGAAGTCCCGCTGATGGTGTTGTTGCAAGAGAACTAAATGATGGTTGTTGATCTGGCTCATTCATGTTATGCCATGTTTAAGCTCAATAGTTGCAAGATCGAAAAGTTTCATGTGTTTCTGCTTTTTTAATGTTAATCACACCGCTCTACCTAGGGTTTTTGTGACAACAATATGCTTAGCAAGTGCACAATTCTCTTTCAAAATATGTAATCAATGAAATGCATGCTGAATTTGCCAACAACTTTTTGTTCTTTACCTCTGACCTTAACTTTGTTCATGTCATTTCATTTCCCAAGTCCGTTGTAGATAATGTTGACCCTCATGAGTCTCTCTCACAAAAGTGTTAGTGTCACATCCTAAAATTTTGGTAATCCATCAATCATGCTAATAAGGATTGTGAAAATGATAAGGAATTCCTGGGAGTTGCGGAGTTAGAAGTTGCTGGAATCCAAATCACTTGAAGGAGTTGTGGGTGGCCTAGGGTAGACACCATGGTAAAAGAAGGAAATTGCCTTTAAAATCTGAAATAAGGGAAATAAATGTCATTTTTATTAAGTGTATCGGTGTCATGGACCCTTTAGATGATTCCTCTTCAAGGAAGAAGCTTGTTTTGGAGGGTTAAAAAGATGAGTTTGAGATTTTGATCTCGGAATTAAAGTATGAAAATGGGCAATTATGATTTGAAATGATGATGGCCATCTTTCTCTATCCCGAAAATATCAAATCATCATCCCTAGTTGTCCCCATTGAGCCTAGATTTTTTTCTTTCAAATAACCCTGGACAAGGATCACCCCTCACATTGGGGTTGCGCCAAACGAAAGTCAACTTTCACTCATGTTATCTCATAGTTTGAAATGTAAAAAAAATGTAAAAAAAAGAGAGAAAGAGAAGAAAAAAAGAAAAAGAAATCAGTGAAAAGGAAAAGACAAGCAAAAGCATGAATGAGCAAAAGTGACAAAAAAGGAAATAATCGTTGACTTCAAAACTCCCACTTGAACATTTGTTTCCATTAAAGGAATGGAGTTATCGATCCTTGATCCTTTGAACCCTTAAAACACTTATTTGGGCCTGATATACCCTTTCTTTCTTAGCCATTAGCCTTGACCCCGTTACAAGCCTTACAAAGTCCATTCTGATCAATGAAATGATTGCCATCATTTTCACAACTTTAATTCTGAGAACAAATATTATTCAAACATGCAGTCAATGGCCAAAAAGAAAGAAAAATGATAAGAAAGATATAAGGGCCCGTTAGGTTGAAAACCCGTAAGGGCAACCTAAGCAAAAGTTAGGGCAAGCAAATGGGGCAGCCATGACCAACACTGGGGCAAAAACAGGATACAGGAGATCAAAGTCATTCTAAGAACCAAACTGGGGGCAAAAATGATACTGGGGCAGATAAGATGTTGAAATGTATTCAAACAGGGCAAACAAAGTATTCAAAATACAATAGATTAGAGTCATTATGAGGCACTGGGGCAAATATAACATTTGAAGCGTGTGCAACCAGTGAAATTCATATCCTTAGAAATTGGCTGATAGGGGCAACTCACAATCCCTGGAAACCGAATGATGGGCTCCCAAAATTTTAGATATGAGAGACTAACTCTGTTGATTGAGAGAATACCATACAAAAAAAAACAAAAAAAACAAAAAAAAAAGGAAAAGAAAAGAAAAAAAAAACAAAAGAAAAAGCTTTACCCTTGTTACTACCTCTTGTAAATTCTTGATCCCCACGTAGCAGAAGTAAAAAGAAAAGAAAAAAGCTTTACCCTTGTTACTACCTCTTGTAAATTCTTGATCCCCACGTAGCAGATGTAAAAAAGAAAAAAGAAAAAAAAAAACAAAAAAAGCCCTTACCTTTGTTGCTACCTCTTGTAAATTCTTGATCACCAGATAGTAGACGTAAAAAGAAAAGCCAAAAATAGTCCTTACCTTTGTCACTACCTCTTGTGAATCCTTGACCCCCATGAGACAAACATGACCCTCTTCTTTGTAAATGTACAATCCCTTCGGCAAATTCATATTGCATTTATTGACATACATATATTGAAAGAAAATATGTGTCAACGCTTGAAAAGAATTTGGATCATTTTTATGACTTCAAAGATAGATCGAATTTGATGAACTCCCGACAAAATAAGGAATGACCAAATCACAAGCTTAAATGATAAAACTGCAACATGCGCTTACTTCATAATATACTCGATTAGGCATCAAGAGCATCAATTATTCAAAGGACCCAAGCTTGATTCAGAGATATGTCATTGCTCATCCATGAACCTTGTGTGGCACCTAAGTCTATAAGGATCGAGGATTCAAGAAAAATCAGGGTTAATTTGGCCCAAATTTGGTGAACACAATAAAATGATCAAACCAAAAGGAAAAGTTCTATGGAGTATCCAATGCTCTTTGCATCAACAGTCATCCTTGTAGCATTACTCCTTTCATCATGCACCACATTTGCATCATGCATTGCCAATCAATCTCATCTCCCATGTTGAACATATTTTTGTATTTTGACACTATTTGTTAATCTGATTCTTTACATTGTGGATCACTCATGTGGCACACTCCACTCTTTTGTTGCTCATGCTATTATGATTTGGGATTTCCTGGGTTCTTGTACCCACACATCTCGGTTCCTGGGGCACATTGCTTCCCTTGGGTCCTTGAACCCACCATACTTTAACTTCAAGGCCCTGTGCCCACTCCATACTCACTATTGGGCCCTTATGTTCATCATGGCCACATTCTTGGGCCTTTATACCTAGGACACTCTTGTCTGATTTCCTCCTACCCAATGTAACTCCATTCTTGGGTCCATGTACCCATTACATTCTCAACATCGGCCCCCTATGGGCCCTCTAACCCATTGCCTCTTCATTGAGAATCTTTGCATCTCTTTCATACATTTTGTGGGGCTCACACGACTGTTGTCGCCCTCAATCAATGATTCTAGTGCCCATTGCACTCCCATTCTCGGGTTCTCATACCCAGTACGCATAGATCCATGCCCACCAAAAGTTGATGTCAAAGTCCCCATACCTGATGCGTCTTCAGTTCATTGAGTCCTTATACTCATGGCTTCTTTCGGTTCTGAAACCCAGCAGATCCCGATTTCAGGGTCCATACACCCGTCAAAGTCAATTCTTTAGGTTCATATGCCCAATTCATCCTCAGGGTCCACATACCCGTCAAAGTCAATTCCTTGGGTTCATATGCCCAATTCATCCTCAGGGGCCACGTACCCGTCAAAGTCAATTCCTTGGGTTCATATGCCCAATTCATCCTCAGGGTCCGCGTACCCGTCAAAGTCAATTCTTTGGGTTCATATGCCCAATTCATCCTCAGGGTCCACGTACCCGTTAAGGTCAATCCCTTGGGTTCACATGCCCAATTCATCCTTGGGGTCCACATACCCATCAAGGTCAACTCTTTGGGCTCGCATGCCCGATTCATCCTCAGGGTCCACGTACCGTCAACTTCAATTCTTCGGATTCATATGCCCAATTCATCCCTAGGGTTCACGTACCCGTCAAGTTTTGTTCTTTGGGTTAATATACCCATTGAGTCACTTGGGTCCTTTTACCCATTGCATTTCAATTTCTTAGGCTCTAGCCCTTTACAAAGGTCTGCACACCCATTCTCTGAGATCATCATGATCAAATCATTGGGTTCTCATACCTTTTGTACCTTCGGTGTCGAGCCCATGTGCCCATCATGTACTCTTTGGGCCACTTCGACCATGACATCATCCACTTTGGGCCCTTGTATCAATGAGTTACTCACCTTGGGTCCTCGAACCCAGTTTTGCTTTGGCCCACTTTGCCCATCACATTTTCCATCCTGGGCCCATGTGCTCGTTACACGCTCATCAAGGGTCCTTAGGTCCATTGAATCTCTCTTTCAGATTCCTGCAACCAGTTTGTGAGCCCCCACTCCCATTACAGTCCTATCTTGGGTCATCATGTCCATTGCATCATCATTCTTGGGTTCATGTGCACGTTGCATCCTCAGTCTCGCGCAGCGAACTCATTTGATCTTCATTTTGGGTCCCTACGCCCATGACATCTCTTCGAGCTTATGTGCCCACTACATGTCCTACTCAGCTCACCTTGATCCATTAAATCTTCATTTTAGATCTCAAAATCTCCAATATTTCCTAATCTCCTTTTCACTCTGATCAAAACGTCCAGAGTCAGTCCGGTGCCGTCAGAATCTCAGCCTACCTAATCCCCTCGTCACTCTGATTAAAACGTCCAGAGTCGGTCTGGTGCCGTCAGAGTTTTAACCCACCTAATCTCCTTTTCACTCTGATCAGAACGTCCAGAGTCAGTCTGGTGCCATCAGAGTTTTAACCCACCTAATCTCATTTTCACTCTGATCAAAACATCCAGAGCCGGTCTGGTGCCGTCAGAGTTTCAGCCTACCTAATCCCTTTTCACTCTGATCAGAACGTCCAGAGTCAGTCTGGTGCCATCAGAGTTTTAACCCACCTAATCTCCTTTTCGCTCTGATCAAAACGTCCAGAGTCAGTCTGGTGCCGTCAGAGTTTCAGCCCACCTAATCCTCTCTTCACTTTGATCAAAATGTCCAGAGTCGGTCTGGTGCCATTAGAGTTTCAGTCTCAAAGCCCGGAATTGGCCCGACATTCAACTTATTTCAAAACCCAATATCGTCCTGGCATCCCTTTTACCCTTCTGTTTAAAAGCCCGGGGTCGACCCGACACTCATTCATTTCAAAGCCCTGCATCAGCATGGCATCCCTTGCGTTTCCGCATTACCTCTTACTGTTTCCACAGAACCTAGCCTTCAACTGGCGTTTGTAAATCCCAGTTCATGTCATGTTTTGTAATTCGTGTCATTCTCTCTCTCTCTCTCTTTTTCATTCATTTCTTCCGGACGAAATAAGTGCTTTTGTCTTTACTTAATTTTTTACTTTTTAGAATATGAAAGTCTAAGCTATTCATATTCTATAGTAAAATTTAAGTAAAGAGGGGCAGCTGTCAGCACCCAATTTCGTCCGGGAGTTCATTTCTCCTCGTCTCCTTTCTTTCTATTTCTTCACATGTGTATAGACAATATTTTCTTTTAATCTGTTAAAATCTAAAAAAAACAACAAAAAGAAATGAGTTAATTAATTAGTTAATTAGTTAATTATTAAATTAATTAATTAATTAATTTATCTTTTTTCCAAAAAATATCTGGGCCAATGGGCCTTCTTCTTTTTTCTTTCTTTTTTTTCTTTTTTCCTCTTTTTCCTTCCTTCTCTTCCTTTTTTCTTTCTACCCTTTGTTTTGGGCCTAGACCCTTTTTTATTCGTAAATCCAGTTTTTTTATTATTTATTTGATTGGGTCAAGAAATGTTTCTGGGCCTAGTGACATCGTCTTTCCTTTTGGGTCTGTTTAAATTTTTTTTTTCTTTCTGTTTCTTTTCATTTTCATGACTTTTTTTTAAAAAAAAAAAAATAATAACTGAAATGGATTAATTAATTTGTTAGTTGATTAATTATTGATAGTTAATTAATTAAACATTTCAACAAAAAAGAGTGTCAAGTTTTTCTGTAAAAAAAAAAGCAATTGGCTAGTTCTGGCCCATTGTTTGTAAATTTCTTTTTTTCTTTCTTAAAAAATGGGGGGGAAGACCCATTTGCTTCGCTTAAAAAAATTGATTTAGATTTGCTTTTTGGGCCATTTTGGACCCATTATTAAAAAAAAAAGAAAAAAAAACCCTTGTGGGCTAACAGCCCATTTTCATTTCTTAATTAAAAAAGATTAAAAAAAAGGAGGGAAGAAAGGGGATGCTGCAGCAGAGCAAGTTGCAATGCAACTTGCCCTGTCCTGGGCGGCTACAAGCATGGGCACAGCAGAGAAAACAATCAATTTGCAGGCAAGTTGTGCATTAAAAAAGAGAGAAAATATTGCCTATATATTAGGGAGAGAAAACTCGAGTAAAGGGGGAGAGATCCCAAATCAAAAATTCAGAAAAAAATTGGTTTCTGAACATCCAAAAAACCAATTCAAAGAGGAACCGATTCTGTATCAAAGAAAACAGAGGATTTCCTTTTTGCTTCATACAACCAATTTCAGAAGAGATTTGGGGAGAAAACATACAAAGAAAACAAGGAGGAGGATTTGCAACTGTTAGGAGATAGGCACCATAAAGCATTCAGGCATAATCACAAGATTTGGTATCATTGTTATTTTTCATTTTTCAATACCTATATATTTCTTGTGCTTGATCTGAAAGTGCTTTGGGTGTATGGTGGTAAAATCAGACATAATCACAGTCCTAATCACAGACATCAGTTCAAGTGCAAATAATAAACAGAGTCCTATTTAGTACAGTCCAAAATCATACAGCCCCAAAGTAAAAATAAACAGAGAATGAAAAATAAAATAAACCATCTTCCCCTTTAGGTTGGTCCCCCCCTCCTTCTCCTCTTCTCAGTCACCATGACCTCCCCGTGAAGCCTCCCTCCACTGTCACATACCCCACGGCCTCCATATATGCACAAGAAAGGGGAGAAGTTAAAAACAGAAAATAAAACCAAACAGAGAGAAAAACAACAGAGAAAGGGAGGGAACCGCCGTACCTATACCCCCTTTTTTGGCCGCACCACCGCGCGTGGCCGCCGGCCACCGAGCCACCACCATTGCAGTAGCTCACTGTTTCTCTCCCTACACCGTTCCCCCCCCCCCCCCCCGTGGCTGTTCACCGCCGTCTGTAGCCATCACCACTGTGGCTCCCCGTTGCAAACACCTCCGGCCGCCGCGTGCGGCCGCGTCCCCACCTCTGCATGTGTAGCCGCCCACCACCGTCGCCTGAACCAAGAGAGAGAACTAGATCTGAGAGGGAGTAGAGTAGAGCCAAAAAGGAAAAAGAAGAAAAACAGAAATTGGAGAAAAAGGGGGAGACCGCCGCGGCCTCCCCTCACGGCGCGGCACCGCCGCCGAGTCCGTACCTCTGCCCAGCCAATAGCCAACCGCTCCACCTCTCGCGGCCGCACCTTCGCGGCCTCTCTCTCGCGCCGCCGTGCGGGCTTCGTCGCCGCTCCACGCGGCCTCCGCCCACCGTCATCCCGCGGCCGTCACCGCCGAACCACCAGCGGCTGTAGCCGCGCCTCCCTCGGCCGTGCATTGGGGGCGGCCGCCCCCTATCCCTTCTCCCTCCTTGAGTATCTTTCTAACCCTCAGTGAAAGAGATGTTGAGGGTTTGAGGTTGTGTGAGAGATGAAAGGAACCGAGAAATAGTGGGTGAGGCTTGAGAGAATGAGGGTGAGACGGTTGGTGAGTAAGAGAATTAGGGTTTGAGTTGGTGAGTGTGGGTAACAAAGAACCTAGAAGGTTCCTGATGGACCTTTCCCCTCCCTTTTTTTTTCTTTCTTTTCTTTTCTTTTTTTTCTTTCAATTCAAATACACTTTGATGAAGGGCTGGGTTGCACGCCCAACCCATTCCTTTGTTTTTAAAAAAAAAGAATAATAATAAAAATATATAAAAAAATATAAACTTTAATTAAATAGTGAATAAAGGGTAATTAGGATAACTGTTTTACATGTTTTCTGTATTGTTCCTTTTGTTATGTTCGGCCAATGATGCAATCTGAGGCCCAATTTTATTTCGTTGTGTGTAATTTTGTTAATTTTCTGTGTTATTATTCGTCTCATTTTCTTTTGACCCACCATCTTGTATTTATTTGTAAATATTTATTTCTTTTATTTGGTCTGCTTAAATAATTATGAATTCTGTCTGCCGTTGAATTTTAGCCGTTGTTGTAAATAGTACTCGTTTATAACTTAGGACACGTGTAAATGCGGTTAGTTTAATTTACTCTTTTTTAACAAAATAAAAACAAAATAATAATTTTTTCTGAAAAATAACCGATCACGTTAATGGAATAACATTTCTATCCTTTAACGTATTTTTTTTTAAAGAAAAGCGAAGTAATTGAGTATAGTCATTTACTAGCTCAGTTATGTGTTTTCCTGAAAATAATCTCTTCCAAAAAATATAATAATTTCTTTCTAAAAAAAAAATCACGTTAATTGAATAGCACTTCTATCAATAACGTAAAAAAGGGAATATTGAGTATAGTCATTTACTAGCTCAATCATGCGCTTATCTCAAATCTCTTCCAAAAATAATTTTCTAAAGATTACGTTAATTGAATAGTACTTCTATCAATAACGTAAAAAAGGAAAATATTGAGTATAGTCATTTACTAGCTCAATAATGCGCTTAATTTCAAATTCTTTTCAAAAAAAATAATTCTCTAAAAAATTTCACGTTAATTGAATAGCATTTCTATCAATAACGTAAAAAAGGAAAAAATGTCGAGTATAGCCATTTGCTAACTCAATAATGCGAAATCTCAAATCTTTTCTCAAAAATGTTTCTTCTCAAAATAAAGGACGTTTATCGAATAGCATTTCTATCAATAATGTCGTCTAAACAATTTCAAGGGTTCGTTGTATAGCCATTTGCTAGCATCAACTCTGCTAAAAATAATTTTCTTCTTTCTTTGAATTAAAAAAACTTCCAAAAACAATTTCCTCATTTTCTTTATTTTAAAAAATAAAAAAAATCAATCTCTTTCAAAAAAAAAAAAACAAAGTCAATCTTTTTCCAACACGTTTTTCAGAACTACGTAGCTTTGATTTCTCCATTGCACCTGGGGATACGTAGGAGCGGGAACCGGACCCGTCAAGCCAAAATAAACAAAAAAAAATGTTTTTTCCTCTCTTAATCCAAATTCAATTCTTTTTAACTTAGGTTATTTATTTAAAAAAAATACACAAAAAAAAACAAAAATAATTTTCATTTTCATAAAAGGGGTAAAACGAATATTTTCAAAGTTAACAAGTTTTGCACAATTAATTAGAGGTAACCGTTTTTTAAACGGATGTTGTAGGGTGCTAATACCTTCCCTACACATAAATGACTCCCGAACCCAAATCTGGTTTTGAAGACCATTTTTTCTTTTTTAAAGGTTTTTTCCAAATGTTTTCCCTTAAAATAAACTTTGGTGGCGACTCCATTAAAACTCAATTTTTTTCCAATATGTTTCGCCGACCCGTCGCGACCCCGGTTTCGACATGAATCATTATGGAATTACGATTAATCCATCCATTTAAAAAAAGGAAATAATTTAGAAAAAAAAGTGTTATAACGTTACTCTTTACTGCTTAGCGAACATAAGGCGATTCATTGGATATTGGATGTGTATCTGTAGGACTTTGACTACGCAAAATTGTAGCTCAATGAAAGAAAATAGTACCCTGTTGGGAAAGGGAAACGTGAGAATGTGCAATAAAAATCCAGCTCTAAACATCTAGTGTTCCATGAGAAAAGTTTGGGGCACTCCAATGTTCTCTTCTAAATCAAGTTTGAAATATTATTGCTAATATCATCACAGTTAGCATATGAAGTTCCCTTGAGCAGTTCAGCATTTCACCTGACCCTGTCATATACAGACACGCGCGAATCCAATCAATTCAATCATACGCACATAGATTTTTTTTTTATAATTTTAATTGGATTAGATATGTTTTAAGTGAAGATTTGATTTGATTTTCTATAATTTAAAATTGTTGATTTTATTACATATTTTACTACGGTTTTTACTATGAATATTTATTTCATCTTTTCACCTTTTAAATAATCAAATCCATCAATTTTTTTTTAAATATCACTAAAATCAAATTTCAATTATATTTTAAGAATTAAAAACATATTTAACCCATTTTAATTTAAAGTCTCTCGGTAACGTTTCAAACTTCACGTGTTTATGTTGAGAGATGGCATCATCCTATAATATTTTAAGAGTTTAATTATTATGCATTGCCAGTGTAAAATAATTTTACACAAACATCCAATAATGTGTTGCCAGTTGCCACATCATTTAATGAATTTAATAGTAAATGAGATGTCGTATTCATTAAATGATATGACAACACATCATTACATGTCGGTGGAAAACCCTTTTTACACAATGCATAATTATTAAATTCATATTCTAAATGCTATTAAATCTTACAATTCAGAGTGTGTTTGGTAAAACTAGTTGAAAAACTAGCTAACAGTTTAAAGCTAGCTGAAAGCTGAAAAGCTATTGAATGCGTTTGTTAAAACTAGCTGAAAATGATAAAGTAAAATATAAGGACAATATTAATTATTAAATAATGATAAGTGGGGGTGGTTGAGGGCTAAACTCATAATTAATTTTCAGCTAGTAGCCGAAAATTGGAGCTTTTTAAAAAAGCGACCACAAGTACTTTTTCAAGAAAAGTTAGTAGCTACCTAAAATGTTACCTTACCAAACGCAGCTGAAATGGTTTCAACAACTAATTTCAACTCTCAGCTAGCTGAAATGACTTACCAAATACACTCTTATTCTTGGACCTCAGCTTGGAAAGGCTTACAATTTTTGTTTTGTCAAAAAAAAATGAAAGAAAAATTATTGTTTCTTCTTGGCACCGAAGCTAGAACTGGACCAGGCAGGGACCCAGCCCAATAACATTCAAACCGTTTTTATTCCTTCTTGTGAATTTATAAAAGTCCTACCACAGCTTAATTGCAATTTGTCCTTCAATACTAATTGTTGAAATATAGCCCACCGCAGTTAATATTTTGTTTGTGGCAACATGCATAGATAACGTTTTAGGCCCCAAAACAGCTACATATTATTTTTGTTCTTTTCAAATGATTGAACACGAAGGAAGCCGAATGAAAGGTATATTATTGTGTAGTAGATATATAACGTTTTTTCCTTTTTTTTTTACAATGACCACAATGAGATTATAATTTATGATTTCATATTAGTTTAATTATTATGCACTATATCCAATTTTATGTTATTAAATCATTTAATAAATATAACAACTCATATTATTAAATTTATTAAATGATTTAATGTTACAACACATAATTAAATGATAGTGTAATTTTTTTATATTAACATTGCATAGTTATTAACTTCTTCATATAGACTATCTAAAACTAAATCAAGTTATAAAAAGATTGAATTAATAACACCAATTTTGGGTTTTTTTTTTTTTGTAAACCATATATTTCCCCTTTATTAGGGGCAATCTTATTCGAGGTTTAATCACGGTTAAGACTCCTTAGTCCTCCCAAAAAATGTGTTTAGTGTGAATCAAACACGTACGGGAGCTAGCTCTTCCCACAAACTCGGTCTGCGTTATCAACTGGGTCGACTCTTTGGTCAATTTTAGGTTTTGAAGATATCAATTACGGTCTTATATATTGTAACCAAAAAATTACGGGTCTAGTACTTAATATCAACGACATAAAATTGGCTATTATATTTACTAATAATTTTTCTCATCAATTTTGTCATTTAAGAGCCAATTTAAATAATTTCCTTTTAAGACTAACTTAATGGCAAAGAGCAATGTTAAAGGATTAATTTGAATTCGCAAATATATGTGGATGACCAATTTGATATATAGTTATGATTAAATGAAAGACTAATATGAAGCCATTGTATTTTTAAGAATCAAAACGTGAGTTTAATAAAAAAAAAACCACCTAATGGTATAGAGCATTTATGTTCACTTTTTGTAGTCAAATATATGTATCAAAGTGTAGGATTTTAACCGTGCATGATTATGTTTTTTTTTTTTTTTACTCTCCTTCTATAATTAAGAACTAAAGGGGGTGAAATTAATTAAGTTCATATGAAGTTTTGAAGGCAGTTACCAGTGGCAGAGCCAGAATTTCGTTGTGGTGGAGGTGGAGTTCCGCTTTCAGGTGAGCCAAACCCAAGATCAAAACCATTACAATCTACTCCTACAGCGCCTGCATGCCAATTAACATATAATATATAATAGCAACACATTAATTCATACATCAAAGGTGTAGATTAATTCATACTCAAGCCAAATGAAGTAATTTACATACATTTCTTAAGGCAAATCATCTTTGGATCCTTAAGTACATTGGCGGACCCTTCATTGCATTCACACCTAAAGTCAGAGCCATTTCTCACACACCTTCCATCTCCACAAAAATTCAACAAACAAGCTGTGTACATGTATGTATATGTATATATATATATATATAACATAATTAATTAATAAAAGCAAGCTCTCACATTAATTTAATTTAATTATGCAAAGGATTAAACAATTGAAAGCTATGTATGCTGGTTGGGTGCATTATTTACTGTAAATTAAGAATGATGAGCTTACGGTCAGCTATATTTGGAGGTTGGATTGGTGGAGATGGCGGAGATCCATTACCACATTGCATATCAACAGTACCTGCAACCCTCATCCACAATTCAGCATCAATAATGCCACATGGAAAAATACTCCTTATAACAAACAGTGGTACACTACACTTAAGTGTACCACTGTTTGTGGTTAGTTAAAAAAAAAACAGAAAAGTGGAATTTATGGGTAACCATGTATCACTGTTTGCAGGATAATAATCATTAATGTTACATGTACTATTATAATGTGTGTGTTTGTTTTTGGTAAATCACTAATAACATTTGATTTTTTTTTTTATAAATTAATTTTTGTTTGTTTTTCCTATGTAATTAGCTTTTGACAATTGGTTATGATTCCAAAGAAGATTACTAAAGGACAGAAGTTGCATATTTTACATTAAAAGGAAATAATATAGGACTTCCCGTAATATATTCAAAGTTTATAACTTCTTTAGTGAATGACATGTGGATAAGTTGCCCAACCTTTTTATTAATCTATAGTTCTATCCTGTATAATTATAGGTGGTAATTAAAATGACCTATCCCACCCGATTTAGATTAGAGGTTAAAACAGGTTGTGTTAAAAAGCCTGAATTTAATTAGGATTTAAAAAATGGTGTACAAGTCTTATAAAATGCATGCTAAACATGGTATTAAGTGGTATTGCGGGTTGAGTCAACAAAATGAGTTGGGTTAAAAAAATCTGATATTAATTCAGGTTCAATTTTTAAAAATCAAGTCTTGCAATTCAACAGACGGATTCGGTCTGACCCTATAGACTTAATCCATTTTATCACCTCTACATATAATCCTTAGAAAAATTCTGAAGGATCGATGTACCCAAAAACAAAAATAGTAACGTTTATTTGTTATACAAAAGTTTATAAATTAAATAACAATATATATGTTAATATTTTTAATGGAATTTATTTAATATTAAAAAATAATTGTATATGTTATTATTTGATTAATTTGACACTTGACTAACAAAATATAGGTGTTAGGCTCTATTTCCAACAACATGGTGCATGTGAAGACAAACAAGAATAGAGAAATAAAAAGATCATGGTGACAAATACAATAATCTTTATAAATTAAAGAAGAAAATAACGCGGCGATACGGACGATAACCTAAATATGTTTTCTTTCCTTTTTTTTTATCTATTCCCTTAAAACAGACAATAATTTAAAAGAAATAATAAAACACGATCAAGTATAAAAAAATAACATTTTAAAATTAATAAAAAATTAAAAATAATGAATTATCATATGAAATAATTAATGTTATTCTATGATCTATCCAAGAGATAATATTTTTTTAATTTATTAATTAATTGTTTTATTATAATTTAAAATAAAAAAAGTCAGTTGTATTAATGTGAGAACTCCATGAACCTGAGAATTAACATGGAAGCTCCTGAGAGTGCTTCTCACATTCACACACACAAATATGAATGAGTGTTATATATATAAGAAAATTCTTTATATTTGCACTACCATATCATGAATATAATTAATGGGAGAGCCAAATTTATATTGTTTGGATAATTGGATGTAGTTTGTTTCTGGGCTGAGAGTACTGACAGTTAGGAAGAACGCAGGGGGGGAATTCGAAGGCGCCAAGTTTAAGCTTCTTCCAACCAGAGTCACAATCGCATCTGAAACCGAGGAATTCACTTCCAGAAAGGTGGCATCTTCCTTTCCCACAAAATACTATTTCACATATGTCAATATCAATATCATCTGCACAACACACCATGATATATATATATATATATATATATATATATATATATATATATTGATCATAATTAATTTGATATCACCTACAATACAAAATACTACATGCAATAATATAATTATTCCAAGTTAAATTTTATTTATATATAGTTAATTACATGTATATATGTATATATAGAACCAAATACTAACTACTAGAAAAGTAAACAGAGCAACCAGATATATATATATATACCTTGTGTTGGGTTGGGTTTGTAGCAGAGACGTTGCAAGTGAAGAAGAGAAAGAAAGAGACAAGGGCGAATGTGAACATTCCCATTGAACGCCAAAAAATTAAAGGATGTGACCTATGAAAAACTGCTTCATCAAATGAAGCTGTAAGAAGCTCAACCGCAGCGATATATATATATATATATAGCCTACCTTACCTTGAGAGAGTCTTGAGTTTACCAATTCCATCCACTCCCATTTAAATTTCTATTTCTTTTCTTAAATGAATATATAGTCAATTTAAAAGGTTTAATTTTGCGTTATATGCTACATTGGGAACCAACATGTATTGGTCCGAGTGGAAGGGGCTCGGTTTCTCTTAAGCATGTGGTCCTGGATTCGATCATTTGATCCATGTGTATGGGAAAAAATATTGTTGAGAGGGGTCCCCACTTTGCGCCTGACAGTACCCGAGAGATAGTCTTTTACCTACCGAGTGTGAGGATACTCTGGGAAAAAAAATGCTACATTGGGAAGGGCGAGCTCAAAAGGACAAGATTAATTTTGTATTCCACAATGAGGTGGGAATCACATAATAATAATAATAATAATAATAATAATAATAATAATAATAATAATAATAATAATAATAATAATAATTCGCACTACATAAAAAATTTCAAGACAAAAAAAAGATAACATCCTCAATATTTTCTTTGTATTATTTTACTTAAATATCTTTAAAAGACAAAATGCTCTCAACATTTTCTTTAAAAATTGTTTGTTACGTGACAAATTTTCGAGCATACCCATGCACAGTTGAAGTGATTAAAAAAAAAAAGAAAAAAAAAGTTTTACCATTGTTTTAATAACATAATTAAATAGACGCAATTTAAAATATAAAAATTATTTGCTCAAACAAAATCTACCTTCCTTTTGATCATATCTAATCCATCAAAAGTATACACATATATTTGGCTTTTGGTTTTCGGGTTTTAGCCAAACAACCATTTTAGTGAAATCAGTCATGAATATAATTTGCCATCTCGAATTTATATTGAGTTAATAACATAATAAAAAAAAATGCAATGCTACAATCCAAAATATGAAACTTATTTGACCAAGCAAAGCGAAAGAAGACATTTATATAATTCTGCCATCTCGATTTACTCATAGAAGGGTGTGTTGACATTGCCGTTCCATGCCGACATGATCAAGCAACCTCTAATGCATCGTCATTCATAAGCATAGTGATGGATTTAGAAGAAAAGACAATACAAGATTCAAGGTACATTCTCTCCTCATCCAACAAAAGTCTTGTTATTTGCTGCCACTTAAATATACCAAGTTGAGAGTGCAAGGCTTGCACAAAAAAAGAGAACCAAGTTGGAACTAAAAATATTAAGGAAGAATAACAACTTTGAAATCATATTAGATTACATTACATCAATATTCAAGGGCAGCAGATACAATTAACAACTGGAGAAAACAAATGAAATATCAACAAACAATAGAGGCAAACCACCCACCCAACTGAGAATCAAAGTGGTATTACAAAAAAAAGAAAAAAAAAAATATCACTGTTGGCATGTCCAAATCTTTATGCTGATCCAAATTCAGTAAACCACTTCTCATGGCGTTCAATATCAGCCTGAGAAACACTTCGTTGGACCTTTACCAAAGCTTCTTCAAAATCACACATGGCGACAGGATCCTTTGAAATCTCATCCTTGGACATGTTCTTGATTTCATCACGAGTCTTTCCTGCTATTTTACGCCTCATACCATTCAAGGAAGCATCACGACAAACATTTGTCAAATCATCTCCACTATAGCCCTCTGTTCGGTGAGCCACCTCATCTATATTGACATCAGGGGCCACCTGGTGCAAGACAAGTACCATCAGCTATATGTAAAATCAAGTTTTAGCATCATTGAATCTGCTGCCCCTTTCCATAAACTGATCATATAGTAAGTTTAGTTACTCATACACACCTCCAATAAAACACATTCACAAGACAATATTATTGTCTTGTTAAATGCTCAATTTCATATGGTAACATAAATCCTCAATAGATAAAGCTCAAGGTAACATAATTTATGTTATTCATAGCTGAAATCAATTAAATCTTTTACACAGCAAAAATGATAAGGGTCAATAGTCAAGTAATAAAACATCACAACTTGCCTCAACAGTCTTCAAATTTATCCGGATCAGCTCCTTACGACTCTCAAAATTTGGAAGAGGAATATATATACGTTTTTCCCGCCTTCTCCTGTATTGCATTAACATCAAATTGGATCAGAAAGTGTAGACTAAGGGTGTTTATTTCAGGGTATGTAAACATATTCTGAGGAATACATGTGTAGGGAATGGGTATTCCCTCATTTGTTACAAGTTAAAACAATATATATATATATATATATATATATATATATATATATATTCCCAGGTATAACATATCCCCAGGAAAAACTAAAACAAATTGTAAAGAAAGGAATGCAGAAAAACAAATACAAACCTCAGTGCCTCATCTATGTCCCATGGGAAGTTAGTAGCTGCCAAGACCATTACTATTTTACGGCTACCATCTTCATTCGTGGCACTATTGCTTACACCATCAACCTGAACTAGGAGTTCAGATTTCACCCTTCTGGATGATTCATGCTCTCCAGATGCTCTGATGAAACAAATGTCAACTCAATCAGATTTCAACAAAACTCCAAGAGATAGCACAGCTTAAGAGTGAAACCAACAGGTCACAATAGAAGAAAAAGATTATGTCCATTACTAATTACTCCATGAACCAGACACAACCTAGAAACGTACATGCCACATAAACATAGAATTAAATGAAGACCATTTTACGGAAACAAAAACAAGTTTAAAAAATTTTACTAAATGCAATGGATGTCAAAAAGAACAACAAAGGCTTACCCCCTAGCATTGCATAGAGAATCAATTTCATCAATGAAAATTGTACTTGGTGCATATGCTCTTGCAAGATCAAACAAACACCGCACCATACGCTCACTCTCTCCACGCCATTTAGAAGCTAAAGTAGCAGAAGAAACATTAAAGAAAGTGGTCCCACATTCAGTAGCAACAGCTTTAGCAAGAAGAGTCTTTCCAGTTCCTGGAGGACCAAACATGAGGACACCTTTCCATGGTCCTCCTAATTCCCTGCAAGAACAGAAATAATGATCTCCATGGAACAAGTTTCCATATTTTCAAAGACAGATTTGATTCAATGCGATTCAAACTCATGGATATGATAAGAGCTTACTTAAAAGAATAAGCCATAGCAGTTTTTTCAATGTAAAATCCAACATGTAGTATAAGCTTGATGTAACAGAAGAAGCATGGACTTATTTTCAATGATAATTCCATAAATAGGGCTTAGTTGCAAACTAAATACAGAGTTGTATGCAAGATTTCTTCCTCATATTGCCATAAGAGGGTCTAAAATTAACTGTCATAATAAAATTTACAGAGTATCATATACAGATCACGCTTCCAAGTTATTAGTTATAAAAAAACCATGATTATTAAATATAATTGAATTGTAAACTTTAGGCAAGCTAGTTTTGTGAGAATTCAGATAGAAAACTGTTCAAGATTACCTGGAAATATTCAGGCATCCATAAGGGAAGCACAACAGCTTCTTCTAGAAGCCTTTTGGCTTCAGTAAGCCCCGCAACATCATCCCATCTCACTCCAGGAGATGTTTCTAACACATCCCTTTCAAGCATTGCAGCCAATTCAGGATCAGGACCTTCGTACTGTCCCTTCTTTGACTTACCGTCTTCAGCAGCTTCACCATTCTATCCATAACACGATCAATTGTAAGGACACAACAGCAGATACAAGAAGTTAAATGTTTCTCAAATTATCTAAACAGAGATGCCATAAGCAAAGGGTAAAGTGATAATCAGAGATACCACACAATGTGATGGAAATTTGGACACCAAAATTCTATACATTTTTCCCTTTAAAAAAAGAGTAAAATAAAACTGAAAAAGAGCTTTGTCAATTGGCTATGAGCCCCCCTTGGAGACAAGTAGCTATAGATCTTAGAAGAACTTATTCAATTAAGGTGTCATAAGAGCAAGCAAACAAAGTAATATTTGGTTGAGTCAACCAACCAAAGTATCCTTAGAAACAATGAAATGTGATACAGAAAATGTTATCCAACAGACGGCCTCATAGAAGTTGAAACTTACAGTTACAGGTGTATCTGTCTTGCTAGACTTTCCAGAAACACTGCCTTTCTTTCCTGTAGTTGATGCTCGGGCCCCTGAGTTAACTCTACTTGTAGCACCAGCTTTTGCACCACGCCCAGTTGTACCTGTTCTTGTAGATCCTCGAGCCCATGCCCCATCTTGTGGAGATTTCCGAGTACCCATTTGACCAGGCCTTGTGGGTCTTCTGCTTGAAGTGTCTCTGCTAGGTGGCCTCCATACATCAGGATCATCAATGGGACCACTTGATGAAGTAGGATACTCATCTAATGGCTGAAAAACAAATGACGATTTAGTAGATATTGGAGGCGAAGAAGGGCGCCTTCCAACAGGGTTATCTTTAAAAGCCCTTCTCTCTGCATCTAGTTGCTTTACAACTTCTGTTTCCTCAGAAAGGGCTTTCTTAACATTCATCCATTTTGCACGAATTAAAGGGTCATCAACAGTGTTTAGGTGCCTGAAATCACAGGAGATAGAAAGTTCTTCAAGTAAGCTAGGGTACAATTGACCAAACCAACTAACTACTACAGAATCCTTAACCTCTAATAAACTAGACAACTAGTGAAAAAGCCTTCTTACACCAAATTACTAAAACTAAATGTCAAGCACTCAAGCATCATCAACCTTAAAAATTAAATCATATCAAGACATGAAATCTAGAGAAACAAGGTAATTATTATCAAAGAGCCTAGGATCCAGCCACTTAAAACTTCATTTCTCATTAGCATTCAGCAGAAATGAGTTGCGGGTAGTCATAGAGTCAATAATACACCACCAACCAAATGGCTACTTCAGTCAGCTAAAGAATTTTCGTTCTTCACAAACCGAGCAGTCAGCTCCAATGAATTTTTAACCGCATTCAACAGTAATAATCTTCCGGGGGGGAGGGATCCCTTGCATATTGTTATGTTAGAATGAATGTATATCACAATAATGGGTTGAATCAAAACACACAAACAATTGAAACCCACGAAAGCATATGAAGCAAAAAGATGAACTTTACTATGAAAATTACAAAAAAAGGGAGGGGGGGGGGGGGGGGGGAGGCACACGCATAGACAGAGAGAGAGAGAGAAAAGAGTACTTGTTGATCTGGGCAAGAGCGCCATCGAAGAAGATAATAGAGGTATCATAGAGTCCTTCGAGAGCGTACTCTCTGGCCAACTTGAGGTGTTCTTGCAACCCTCCCAACGAACCTGCAGCCATTGTCGTCTTCTTCTTCTCTCTCCTACAACCACCGAACTGGTTCCTGTTTTCTACGGCGCCGATTGTGTTTGGTTTTCATGGGCTTTGCGGGTTTTCAATTTGAATCTCCGGTGGGCCCTTCAGCCCACAATAACTTTCCCATATCAAAACTACAAACAATTATAGAATGAGTGATACCCGTGGCCCATTTTCCCCTAACTATTAATTTTTGCTTTTGCTTTCTATTTTCAACAATATGATTCCAATTCCTACACTGTCACTTTATATCACTCTTTTATATTTAAACAAAAATAAAAAAATATTTTATGTGTCTTCTCTCTCTTCTTTTGTTTTCCTCCTAAGGAAGTTGAAAATCTTGAGTTTTTTTTTTTTTTTACTCTTTTCTCTTTTTGTATCCTTTGTTTCATTTCTACCTTCCTTTTGATTTGAATTCAACGGGTGGTTAGTTTGGATAATCACGTTGTAAGTGATACCATCATAGCTGTTTTGAAGAATTGAGCATAGCATGTGCATATAAATAATTGGAGCAACAAGGACAGTGCCCCCCGGGACCCTTTGTTAATCTAGTATTTTAGATTTAAACATGTATAAAATTGTTCTTATACATTCGAATGTACAAAATTAATAATTATCTTACTAAATTAAAAATAATAAAAATATTTCACGGCCATATGTTGGTGTAATTTTTCTTATTAATAATAAAATTCAATTATTAATGTTAATGACACTGTAGTAAAATGCAGTAAATTGATCATTTAAATACATTATTAAGAAATTAGGAATAAATAAAATGAGAAAAAAATTTAATATTTTCAACAAAATGTGCATTATTGATACAGCATTCAAAAATAGATAGTTAGTTCATTAGAAGATAGTTTTTGTGAATTTTTCTTATTAATAATAAAATTCAATTATCTTTATATATATATATAAGTAAGGTAGTGAAAGTGGTCTAAGAAATTAAAAGTGAGGACACAATAGTAAATTCCTTTAAGTAAAACTTTTAAAAATAGAAAGTATCTTTTACATTTTAAATGATTAATATTATGCATCACCATTAATTAACTATAGTAAATATATTAAAGTGAATATTACTATAAAAATAAAAAATTAAAAAAATAATAAATATAAATAATGATAATTTAAAAAAGGTATGAAATTTAAAACATTCTCAATCACTTAAAAGAATCATTTTATAATTATGTTGGTATATAGTAATTGTAATAATTATTTAATTATAGTTATCTTTTTTTATATCAAATATCTATATTATTTAAAGCTCATTTTAACAATTTTAGTATTAAAATGAAAGGTTTATAACATAAATAAAAATATAATATGGAATTTAAAATATAATAAAAAAATGTAAAACTTAATTTAAAAAAATAATATGAAATATGAAACTTGCTCAAACACTTAAAAATCATTTGATAATTATAATATCAGTAATTATATTAATTATTTAATTATAGTTACCTTTATTATAACAAACATCAATATTAAAGCCAATCTTAACAATTAATATTGCAAAAAAATTATAACATAAATAAAAATTTATTACGAAATTTAAAACATATAAAAATAATTTAAAAAACTCATTTCATATGATTAAAATTGTAATACAAAATTTTAAACATACTCCAACACTTATAAAATCATTCCATAATTATATTAATGATAATTATTTAATTATAGTTATCCATGTTAATTTAAAAAATAAAAATATAATGAGAAATTTAAAACATGCTTAAACAATTAAAAAATTATTTTATAATTATGTTAATAGAAGTTATAAAATTATTTAATTATAGTAACTTTTTTATATTAAATATCAATATTAAAATCCATTTTAACAATTTTAATATTAAAAAAGTTTATAACATAGATAAAAATATAATATGTAATTTAAAATATAATAAAATAATTTAGAAGAAAGGTAAAACTTAATTTAAAAAAATAAAAACATGACACAAAATTTAAAAACATGTTACAACACTTAAAATAAATCATTTTATCATTATGTTAATAGTAATTATAGTAATTATTTAATTATAGTTATCTTTATTATACCAAATATCAATATTAAAGTCCATTTTAACAATTTCAAAATTTAAAACGTAATAAAATAATTTAAAACATGTACAACTTTTGCCATAATAATTATAATAAATTATTATATCAAAATATCAAATATCAATATTAAAGGTCATTCTAACAGTTTAAATATTTAAAAAATGTTTATAAAATAAATAAAAATATAATATGAAATTTAAAATAATATATAAAAATATTTTATAATTACCTTAATAGTAATTATAATAATTATTTAATTAGTGTTTTTCTATGGTTTTCCTATTTATATTTAAGGGTGTGCTTGTGAGTTTGAATAGAAGGGAAAGTGAATATTTAGGTTGGAATTGAAAAGGGAGGAAGGAGGGGAAGACTTTGTAAATTATAAAATGAGAGTTACACTCACAAGCACAGAGGAGATAATGGATTCCTTATAACCTTTCCCTTCCTTCCCTTCTCATTCATTTTCCAACTCACAATCATACCCTATAAAGGGTCTTTGTGACCTAGGATCAAGAACAACTTTTCTTAGCTTTCATACTTTGCAAATGTCAAAGTCCCAACTAGAGGTATTCCATAAGCAATGGAAAAAATCTCACTAGGAGGTCATTCCATAAGCATAAGTCAAATAAAATAAAACCTTTTCAAATAAATAAAAGGATATAAAAGACTATAAGACTATAAGCCTTTGTTTGATAGTATTAGGGAAATAGATAAAAGAGAAATGGGGAAGAGATAGAGGAGATTTTTAGGTTATTTGATGTGAGAGAAATAGGTGTGAAATGAAAGAGAAATATATTTTTATGTTGTTTGGTGTGAAAGAAATGAATGTGAAATAGAAGAAAAATAAATTTTGAAAGGATTGTTTTTTTTAGAACAGTAATCTCCTCTCCATCTCTCGCCCATTTTGCCGAGAAACAAATAGAGGTGGGTCCCATGTCACTTTTTCATCTCTTCAGTATTTCATCACTGCACCAAACGGGAGAAGCTCCTAAATTTCTACGCTATTTCTTACCCGCAACTCCATTTCTCCATTGTTTATGCTCTAACAAACATAGCATAAGAGTGTGTTGGGAATAAAAGATGTAATCATTTAATTTAACACTCTTTGATAAATGAGAGCGGAGAATATTAATCATAAGTGAACCTCTCTATAATAAAATTCTTTCGATATGAAATGGGGTATGAGAGAGAAAGTTCAAAAAAATTGGTCAATTTCAGGGACATATACAAAAATTTAATGTGTCTTCCTTGAAACGAGAGTTTGTAGAGAGTATGATTAAAAATGGTAGTGAGACATATTTTCATTTTGATAAATAGGTTAGGGGAAGAAATTATAGGACAAATAGGTATCACTTATCAACCTTAAAAAACAGTTAGTTATCCCGTTAAAAATGTTGCATATAAATTATTATTTGACAAACTATAAAAAAGAATAATAGTGCTTTTTTTAAAATATACTTTTCAAACTTTTAGAATGTTTAGATAATCATTTTTTAAAAAAATATTATGTAACGAATAAATTAAAATAATTTTTTAACTTCATATAGTTTTTAAAATAATATGCAATTTTTACCTTTCATATATTATCAAGTCTATTTATTAAAAAATTATTATATGTTTTTTTTTTAAAATTATTATTGAAAATTCGCTGTGCATAACATGGGTACGCGAGTAATTATAAAGAATTGATGACATTTCCTTTCTACGTTGACCCGCTTGAAAGAGAGAGTGATACTCCGGTTGTGGTACTCATTATTGAATCACCAACTCTTTATGGGTGGGTCCCACGCAAGGTTGAGATGGGATTAAAGGGGTGGCCGTGAAATTAATCCAATCCATGATTAACTTTAATGAGCGTGCAAATGGGGTTGTCACAGTGAGACTTATCACTTAAGGCGTGGGAGGACCGAAAAGTTGGTGAACGGTGAGAAGTAGAGCGTTATGATTTAAACGTCAGGGGGGTCGCCACCAATGACCTTAAGAATAAGACTATTCCTTGTTGCATTGACGGGGCGGGGACATCCCACTTGTTATTGTTAATGACACTGTAGTAAAATGCAGTAAATTGATCATTTAAATACATTATTAAGAAATTAGGAATAAAAAAAATGAGAAACAAATTTAATATTTTCAACAAAATGTGCATTATTGATACAGCATTCAAAAATAGATAGTTAGTTCATTAGAAGATAGTTTTTGTGAATTTTTTTTCTTGTGAGAGAGCTGTATCTTTGGTGATCCCCATGTGGTTTGTATTTTCGTGGGTGCTTCTAAAATTAATTAATTATTAATATACATACAAAGCATAGCAGAAGCAAAACAAGAGTACTAATAAAATAAAATCTCAAAAAGGCAAAAGGAAGAAAGTTTTGAATAACGGTAACTCGTGATTTTTCTTTCTCGTGGGCACCTATGAGTGCGTACTGCGTGGTGGGGTGGTCAAGCATGTTAAAGAAGAATAATGCTGCAAATTTACATTTGTAATGGTAATCACATTATCTTACATCATGTTAAAGTGGTTCTCAAAGATGCATTCTAAAGCCATCAATGATTTAAACCACGACATGTTGCAAGCATCATTTTAGTTGCTTACCAATAAATGTAGATGGGAGCATATTTCAGCTCATTCATAACCCTAACTACCAATTTAAAAGGAATTGTAATAACAAGTTATCCACCAACTATTTTGGCCAGTTCTCTTGTCATTCTTTTGTGTGTGTGTGTGTGTATCAATTCTATCATGAGGTATAAAACATTTAGAGAGAGAAAAAAGAAGTATATGAATCTTTCCATTGTTTTGAATTATGAAATTCAAAATGAAAATAATAAAACCTTGCCACCCTCCAACTTAACCGGGCTGAAACTAAATCCTACATACATTTATTCAAATGCACCAGTTGCAAACTTCCCCCACTGGCAAATGGACTTTCTTTCTATATATTTTTCAATTTTCTATGGAAAGGAAGAGTTGAAGAGCATAGGGAGGACATGAACTAAAAGTTACTAGTCCTGCACCAACCCATTTGAAACCAATTCTTCCAAGCCTTTCTTCAGCCTTTCTGCTGCTGCTCTGCAATCATTCTCTGTCAAGCCTCCAAATGAAATTCTAAGATTGCCAGAAGAACCACATGCACTTCCTGGGATTACAGCAATCCCATGCCTATTAGCTAGCCAGCGAACAACTTCAAAATCATCATAACCATGCCTATCTGGGAGTTTTGCCCACAGGTATATAGCACCTTCCCCTCCTTTTACAGAACCCTCTCCAAGAGGGGAAAGTGCCTCTAAAACAATTTCTCTGTTCTTGACAAGAGTTTTTACTCGTTCTGTAACCCACCCAGGTCCCATTTCTAAGGAGTAGAGGGCAAGGTGTTGTGAAATTATTGAAGCACAGATAGGAATGTTGTCTTGAACTTTGAGAAGTTGGGCAGCAAGTCCTTCTACTTCAGAGGGGTATGCTATCTGCGATAATCAAATATTAAGTCCAGACTAGCAGTGCTGATTCTTAACATTAATTGCAACTGAAAAATGTAACTACCAATCTGGAATATAACATGGTTGGAAAATCCAATGTTTCACAAAAAATGGTCAATTGGACAAATAAAGTTTAATGTTCTGAACTCCTGCTGATGAAAATAAAGACAACAAGTATTACTTACATATCCAACCCGCCATCCCATCATTCCATATGCTTTTGAGAAGGAGAAAATGTTAAGAATGTGATTTCCCTCCACACAAGTGTGTTTCAGACCATCGTACATAAAATACCTGCATACATATATATATATATATATATATATATATATATATATATATATAGGACAACAATAGATCCTCAAATGCAAGATCTATAAATGAGGAAGTGCCAGAAAAAACTAAGAATGCAACAAGGTTATCAAATCCATCTGCATATCCAACATAGTAACCCCGGTGAAGTGTAATTGAGTAGAAACCAAAGAGAACTAGAGAAGCCAAACCCAAAAATGTAACTATTCCAAATCAAGTATGGGTTTAGAGTGATACAAGAAATTATTAAAAATATGAACTTGCAATACAAACAATAAGATTTAAAAACAGTTGTAACCAGTGTAAGATTTGTCAAGGATATTATAGAGATTAAATGTGGGGATGACCATAATATAAGTGAAAATGATTAAAAAGTTGATCTGAAATGACAATAAATTGAAAACCCAAAGAATAAAATAATCAGGAATTGTCATGAATAAACTCTGTCTATGGCATATGCTTTGTTTCCAGTCTTTACACAGCTGGTCCAAAGTCCAGATAAAGAGGAGCTTTGTGTTACTGTTAGACAATAAAAAATGAAAAACAGTGAAATCTTTAAGACAGACAACAATATGTTGTCATGAACACAACCCATTATTTAAACTATGTTGTCACGGTGCCAAGAAGAATAACAAGGACATATACATATCTCTGAGACCTTTTTTTTTGGCTTTTTTTTCATAAATATGGAAGAATTTCTATGTGTGAACTTGAAAGACTTACTCATATGTATTGTCAACAACAAGCCAAGATCCAGCATTCTTGCAGAGATCTGAAATCCTCTGGCCAATTAAGAAAAAGCACTTGCTTAGAAATTTCAAAACAAAATTCTTACGAAAAATTATTTAGATCAATCAACATATTCATTGGGAATATTATCTTATGAGGTCAAATGCAGGCATATTTGGCTGCATAAAATGATTCAAAAGAAATCAACGAAAGAAAACTCGAATGGCAAATTCTTAAAATTTCAGCAGCATTTTTTTAAAATCACACTAACTGAAAGCATATTCACACACAGAAACACACCCTGAGAGAGGGGGGGAGGGGAAGATGAGGGGAGAGAGAGACCTTTAGAAGAGACTCTGGAATGTAGGATCCAGTTGGGTTGCCAGGATTTACAACAGTTACAAGCTTTGGAACAGGTTTACTTTCTGATAATATTCTTTCCAACCAATCTGCAAATCAAGAATATTCAGATAAATAGCTAAACAAAAATATCTGTCACAATAAGAAAGTCTACTGTACACTTGAATCACTAATGTCTAATAGATATCAAACAGTTTTCTAAGATATGAAACCATGTTATTCATCAGAATGTGCTACTTGGATATTGGATTTTGCAAGATATGAAACCATGCTATATTATGGCAACTGGCAACTGCACAACATTGCAGGTGATCATGTTGACTGAATTCTGTTAGAAAAAATGTTAAAAGCAGAGAGAGGGAAGGCAGGAAAAACTGTGTAGAGTGGTTCTGGGCGGGGATCGCCATCCTTAAGTTTGGGATTCTCAGTCTAGGCGTCTCTCTATTTTTCATTTTCTTTCTTTTCCAGTTGTTTTTATTCCAAGAAATCCAGTTTTCTCTCCTGCAAAGAAGCTAGTCTCCATTTCTTTTATCAGTAAAATTAGTCCCTATCACAAAACAAAGGTTTATACATATTTGACAACATGTTTATTTTAGTATAGTTGTTCTCTGTTTTATCAATGTTTTGGAGAATTCAACAAGTCCAGATATAATCCATCCAATTACGTATCAATAAAAACCCTGAAAGGGAAAAAATGTTCTTAGCAACCAAAGATTTGCTTTGTTTTCTTAATAAAATGCTAATAAAAACAAAATGTTAGTGACCAGATTATGCAGCATCTTACCTACATCTGGATGAAGTGTTTCTGGGTTACCAGGACCCAATAGTATATTGGTAATGCCAGTCATCTGGAAGGACATGTATGCATTGAAGTAGTAAGGAGCAAACATAACCACAGAATCCCCCACATCACACAGAGTAAGAACTAGATTCACGAATGCCTGCACTGCAGATGCTTAGAAATGAGTAACATAATTCTGTTGAAAGATTAAAAATATATACTCTGGTCGAGAAAACAAAATGAGTACAATAACAGTCATAAGTTTTCAATCACCAGATAAAAGAAAGAAACCCTGACAGTGTAAAATAACAGACCACACAGGAGCTACAATGTTAACACTCAATGCCAGTCTGTGGCACAAAAGTTGCTAAATGAAGGGAAAGAGCTGAAACTATGGCGAATTGAACAAAAACCATGTTGTTCCTATCAACTACTTGTCCTGCTCATTATGACAGTTATAGATAGGATTTAAGATAAGTGAGCAAGAACAGCATTTATATATTTTAAAAAGTTAAACACAAGAAGTAGAATTAAAGGTGAAATGCTTATACACTTCACTTTTTTCAGCAACCAAGTTTTCTCATTTTTATGTTGTTACAAAATAATGAACATAAAACTCAAATTATATAGCAGGGATTGATCACCTGATTGGCACCTGCTGTAACCATTACTGCGGATTTGTGCAAATTATTTTCATTACGCAACTGCATGACAAAAGCAAAGGAGTTAATTGAAAGATCATAAATGTAAATGATCAATTCAGGTACTAAAAATGGTCATCAATAGGCTTTTGACCCTCACACATGTCCAAAGCCACAGTTCTCTATGAGTACAAGTTGTAAGAAGAAAACTAGATTATTTACCTTTTTCACTAATGCCGCTCTAAGTTCTGGCAAACCTTCATCAGCACCGTAACGACTAATAGAAGGCTCCCACACAAGTTCTTTCACCTTCTCCAATGCTTGCTTTGGAGGTTGCCAATAAACCACCCCCTACAGCAGATCAATTTCAACAAATCCATTGCAATTGCATTTCAGACACAGAACTAAGAAGCAAATAATGCATAGAAGATTAGTTAACTGATGCCAACGTCAGGAAACAGACTGTACAAGCTATACTATACAAATAGCCCTCCTTGTCTGATTTTTCCACATCCTTTTCTACTTTTGGATATGCATATTTTAAAGTTTGGGATTTTTTAAGGTAAATATTTCATGTTTGTTATCAGAAATGTTGTATAGAAGTGCAGAAAACAACTTTTGAAGTTTATCAAAAGTTCAACTTTTCTCCAAAACATTTTTAAGGCAGTCGAACCAAGCACGTTAAGGTAAAAGAATGTCAGACTCACAAACCCGCACCAAACATGCCTTAACTCAAGAAGAGAAAACAAACAGCTCCCAATACCTATATCATATATCTCCATGATGCACACTTGCACATAGATTGCAGCCATACAATGGGATCTACAAGGGTCCCACGTATTGCTAAAATCTGAACACCTGCCCAAGAGTTTCTCTCAATACTCTAACACACACACACACCAATCTAGACTAATTTATAATTCAGACTTTGAAAACCAGAAAACACACACACACACACACACATAAAAACATACACAATCATCCCCAGGAGGTTAGATTAGATTATAGTATTTATGTTCAATTAATAAAACAAACATTGGAAACAGAGAAAAGTGAAAACAGACCTGGGCCAAAGACACCGCATTCTTAGCTCCTCGGAGCAATTCCTGCATCTGCAAAAGACACACACACACACCTTGAATTCTAGATCATCAATCCAAATACTCATTGGAATTTGTAAGGCATGCATAAACATGTCAAAATTCCAATGAGAGAAATAAAAAAAAAAAGGGCAATTAGGGGCTTCCTTCCTTGAGTACCTGAACCATAATGGGCATCTCGGTTTCCAAAGCCCTCCTTGCGAGATTTCCGTACGAACCCATCTCTCACAGTCACAGCAGGTGGAAAAGCAAAGGAAGAAGCTCCAATTTGGATTTGCAGTGAACAGTGAACACCCCAATGAACTCCCTAGTCTTCTTGTCCCAGAAGAAAACGTCAACCAGTGGACCTACCTACCTAGCAAAAAGAGATCAACTTTGAAACGCCACGCTTCACCAACCCACCAACCATTATATTATGAAACTGTAGCATAATCCAAAAGGGCAAAAGGCAAAACGCTTTTTTTCTTTTCTTTTTTTGTTAATTTAATCACCAAACTGAAACCTGTGTCTGTGTGGCCTTTCTCTTCTCTTTCTTGTGCGATGCCGATAAGCACAACGTTTCCTAAAATTCCGGGGGTAAATTTTCAACCTTTACAGTCTACTAAATTACGGGAACTTTCCTTCCTAGCTTCTTTCAAGTTTGAAGGGTAAGTGAGTAATAGAATAGAATGGGTCAGTTCTTTCTTTCTTTCCTGGGAATGCACAAAATCTGAGGTGTGTCTATCTGGTTTATGAATTTAAGGAGGGGAGAAGAGGAGGAGAAGGGATTCAGGGATTGGATGATATTTCACGGAAATCAGAGAGCCTCAGAAAGTGGGTTGTGAATTTTGTCTTTGTGTCTGTCTCAGTGTCAGTGTGTCTGATGAGTCATACAGATGAAGATGCGGACAAATCATCAGAGAGAGAGAGAGAGAGGACCACCCAACCCAAAAGGCCAAACCCAAAACGATTCGCTTTGGTTCCTCTACTTGACTCTGCTTAAGTGCTTAAGTGAGGGTGTTTATTGATTTGGTTTAATCCAATCCGATAAATTTGATGAACCAAATAGAATTAATTTAATTGGATTTTAATTTTTTAGCTCAATCAAGTTGGAGTTAACCAAATCAATTAAATCCATTAATAATTGGTTCAGATAACGGATTAAAGACACTTGATCCGTTATTTGAACCCAACTAAATCATCTCTAAATAAAAAAATTATATTAAAAAAATGGAAGAAATAAGAGATTAAATACCAAAAAAAAATTTTATTATCGAGGAACATCAATATGAGGTTTTACTATAGATTAATTTTTTCTTAAATGAATTTTTCTATTATTTACTAAAAAAATTCTGAAAAAAATTATGACTATATTGGCATGATAAAATTTATGAACCGAACCGAACTAACATGTTCTTAATCGGTTCGGTTTGTTTCGGGTCATTCACAGAAAAATTGAAAAATTTGAATCAAACAGTTTTATTTGATTCGAAATTGGTTTTCTTATAGAATCGAATCAAACCGACTCGTGAACACTCCTACTCAGCGTGACTAGCTTCAATAATATTGTGGATTGAAACAATTCAAAAGAAAAGAGGTTTAGTTTGGCCTTCTATGAAGAACAATAATTAAACTCCACAAATTTATGACATTAAAGAGAGAAAGAGAGACCATATATCACTCTATAACTTGTTTCTAAAGCTAAATAGAGAAATTTTGAATTTAAAAAACCTAACTAAAATAATAAAAATAAGATTGGATATTTAAATAATAAATATATGTGTGTATTGGATTGCTCAGATAACCTAAAGATAGACTCAAACTCATTGTCAATTCAATGGTCATCAAATGAGACTTAATTTAACTTTATCTTAATTTTTCGTGGGACAATTAATATGAAATTCAACCTATATTACTCAGGTCTCGACAAGTCAATGGAACGAATTAAGTCTTAAATAACCCCTACCTAAAACACCATATTCATGACCCTAGTATCGTTAACCCCTAGTGTACCTAAAGGTTTAGGATGAGTCACCATATTCCAATATTTAACTAGATTTCAAAAATGTATCCTTAGCAGCAGATGTGTACTACAATAGGTTCCTAGCTAGATAATTTATCTATATCAGTGGATATTAACAATCCTTCAAAACCGCATGTTTTGCGTCGTATATAAAAGAATGACAGACACAACAAACTTTACCAAGCAAATCTTACCTGTTTTATTCGAAGCCTCGTCTTACTTTCAGCTAGCTATCTTTTGTGCTCCCCCCCCCCCCCCAAATCAAATTTCTTAATTAATCCTGCCACTAACTTGAAAAAGTATCCCTTCTTTATTACGTACGTACCTTGCCATATTCGGAAGATACATCATCTTCTGTTGGATATTTAAATTCACATAGCCATAGTTAAGTGTGGAAAAAATGACATTTAATGCCTATATCAATATGATAAACCCTATAATCAATTCTATAAAATTGATTTTAAATCACTTTCATTTTCATTTAATATATTTTATAAAATGCATATCACTCGTTTATAGGATTTATTGATTAAGAAGTCTTTCGTAAGTTTTCTAGATGGCTTTTGCCTTAAGATATTATTTTATTTTATTTGTAGTCTGCTACAAACCTAGCTAGGTGCATGTGGCTAACTACTAATCAAATGTCATTCAAATCCTATTTCTACATTAAATAATATAATTTATGTGATTTCATATATCTTAGAAATCCTTGACAACCCAGATCGACTTTGCCTTGCTTTAATCTCAAACCAAAAAATTGCAAGTTCTAGCAAATTATTTAGAAAGGTATGTATTCATTTATCATATTAACATTGATTTCTTATAATGTTGGATATACTAAAGTTGATTATTATTATTAGCAGTAAAAGATGCCAATTTTTAATTGTTAATTATGTTTCGACTGAGTAAAGTGTTTAGTTTATTGAGTCTTTGAATCATTTGAAGCAAATCTAAAGTGATTTTATCCTTTTGTGGCAAGCTCCTTTTGTAGTCTTGGGGCTTTAATTTGATTTTCCCTCCTTCAATTCAAATAAAAAAAAAGTGATTTTATCCATCAAGAAGAAACAATATTAATTATTGCTTTTGTTATAAAAAAAAGTTGTGCATTTTTTATGTAAATACGATATGATTTTAATAGTATTATTTATTGTATTTGTTTGGAATATATACCGACCTTTTTTGTTCAAGTATTTGGATAGGACGAACGTATATTTTGAGAAATTTTAATAAACGATTGTTTTGATAAAATTTAATATATTTTTTTAAAAACCAAAATCAAGGTTCTTTAACAAATATTTCTTTTGATACAAAAGAATATGAGGTCGAGGGCTTATTTAGATTGAGAAAATAATTCATGTTTTTATTTCTACCTAGAATTACAAAAATACAATCATAGTATCATTTTTTCCCCCTCAAATTTGTATAAAAATGATAAAAATAATAATATAATTATTAACGTAAACAAAAAATATTTTAAAATTTACACTCTATTATCTTGAAATTTATTTAAATGATTAAATAATAGTAAATTCCAAACTTGTCTTTTTTAAAAAAATAAGCTAAATTCATTGAATAAAGCATTAGGGGTGCTCAAACGCAATGCAAACAAGAAAGCTATATATAGGAAGGGTTGAGTTTGGCCTTGAAGGATCTCTCTGTTGAAAATACTCGACCTGTCCATTCAAGAAACCACAACTAGGGGAATTTAGACGCAACTCATATCCTAAAAAGAATTATCAAAACATCTTTAAAGATAACACAATCATAAAAGGCATTCATCCTATTACCATATTTCAGATGAACCGAAACCAAAGGCACTCTGTATTTTCTTTGACTCCATGTTCATTAACCATCAAAGGCTCTCTTTTCTTGGTGGGTTGGCCTTGCTAGAAAGAACCCAGTAGAGAGAAAGTTAATTGAGAGGCTTTCTTGGAGAGAATATATCATAATACCCAAAATCTAATAATCAATCACTATGCCAAAAAAGGCCTTAGAGAGTGCTCCCGAGCAACCTTAAAGGGCGCTCTCATGCGCATTAATAGAATTTGCTCTTGTTTGGTCAATAAAACAAGGACGCTCATTGGAGCACCCTGACAGAAGCAAAAGGAGGGCACTCCCGTGCAGCCTTAAAGGTCGCACACTGGAGCGCCCTCCATAAGCACAAGACGTACTTATGGAGGGCGCTTCCTTCCTCCAAGGAAGCGCCCTGGTGCTTTAAAACAAGGGCACTCCATGGAGCGCCCTCCTTTCATTTTTTATTTTTATTTTTTTCAATTTTTGTTTTACAACAAGGGCGCTCCAAGGAGCGCCCTCCTTTCTTTTTTTTTCAATTTTTTGTTTTTTTAATCTACTTTAACCTGCATATTTATTTCAGTCTGATCCCAATGGTTTAATCCAAAATCATGCATATTAATTCCTTAAAATTCAAACACTTAGTCATACTATAAACAACACTTAGTAAACAACACACATATCTACTTGAAATAAGAATTCAAACTTGTCATAATATGAATAGTTTCCTATGCAAGATATAAGTGGTGAAAGTATGAAGCACCTATACAACTATATAGAAATAACCAAAACACATGACATCTCACAAGAATCAACTCAGTTGGTAAATAAACATGCATCTCATATATATGCTTAACAACTATAAGTCTTCTAAACTAAAAAATTTTTGGCATAGTTTACTCTGTTTATTCAACATTTCCCAATTTATCAAACAGCTGTACAAAATCATACCAGCAGCCAGAATTCATAAGTCAAATAGTGATAACCAGTCGGGAATGTTTGCAATGAGGTTCTGGTAGATGCAGCAAGGTTTGAAGTCACCACCTCTCGAGGGCATTCTACAACGGGAGACTTCCGCGTAATTGAGTGGGGTGAATAACGAGTCTCCGCACGCGGTCCCGCCGCGGAAGTTTGTGGAGTCTACAAATTCCACAATTTGAATAATTAATATTTGTACCTGAAAGAATGAAAATGCACACTTAATGACACAAATAAAATACAGACATACCAATGCATCCAATCCAACACGTGAAGATGGCCATGCGATGAAACATCCTAATGCATCAGCAACAGTGCTCAGTTCCCCGTAAGCGTCAGGGCATGGAAGTGGCGCATGGGGTTCAATAGCAAGTTGAACCATCACCTTAATTGAGTTGGATGGAAGTGGGGAATTGTGTAACTCCTGCGCTGGGAGATTCCATCCTTGTCCCTTACCCACTACTCATAACACCGAGTCTCCCAAGTACAGTATACATTGAAATACACCCTATACAATTAACACAAGTAATCAAGTTTATGGATAATTAGTGCCAAAAAAAACGTAACTGTTAAGAAGTAAAAAATACCTCAGGCAAGCCAGGTCTAGTAAAAGAGGTAGAATCTCTGCATCTTCGTTTTGACCTAACTTCGTGAAGCTCTCTTCTTATTTCATCAAGTTGTTGTTGCATGTTCATGTACCCGGCTTTCATTTCCCTCAATTCCGCAAGGATGTCTTGATAATTTTTAGAGACTACATTTGGTTGGGGTTTAGGAGCATTATAATATTGTCCGGGATATACACCAAAGCCCACACCCCGAACACGTCCTCTATAGACACCCTTGTTCAGAACTTGGTCAAGAACTTGTCTATCATCAGAGGTACCACTCTCACCAGGTTGAGACAATATTTCCTCCTAATAAGATAAGGGCAAAAATATAAACTCCACGATCAAGAAATACATGAACTTTAACACACAATGATAGTAACTATATACTTACACATTGTGTGAAGACCTCTTCGACTCCTTCATTGTTCGCATCTTTTTTCTTGTTAATCCTAGCGGTTCTCCATAACATATGTCGTGAAACTTCGGAGGTTCCTTCCCCCGCTTGTTGTAACTGTAAAGTATTATTGAGACACAATCAATGCTAAAAAAATACTACATTGGGATAAAATGTTAACGACAATAATTACCATTTTTTGCTCAAGTCTGGCATAACCCTTATGTTAACCTTTATATGGGTATTGAGGATTTGAAGCCATGGCCTTATTTTTTTCACTTATTTCATGGAATAACACATGGAAAATATATTGAAGCCGTTATTTAACGTGAAAAATTGTTGGTTAACTCGACAATGTTTAAAAAAACAATGTATGAATGAATATAGTGCCTTGAAATGTTCTTGTGACCGTAGGGCAACAAAATAATCTCATTGCTTCTGTGATATTAGGTCCCCATACCTCTTAGGAGGATGTGGGATGACATTGTCATCTTCATCATGCATAAAATTAGTGGTTAATGTGGACCTAAAAGATCTATGTCTTTTACCAGCCAACATAAGAATATATCTTTTACGATGTTCTTCAACATCAAATGCGGACTACATATAAAACAAAACATAATAAGATAATGAGTTAATCACGTGTCTTTATGTCCTCCAATTCTTATTAATAAATTAAGGGGAAATAGTACATACCTTAATGTCCTCCCAAATCATTTCCTTGTATCCTTTGCAATCATCGTCCCTCCATTGCCTTATTGTAATTGGTACCCTTTCACGAACAATGGCACCAATGTAACTAGATAGTATTGTGCCACCGGGTCCAATAGGTTGGCCCTTTATATTCCATGACACCTAAGTAACGGGACTAAGTTTATAATTACATAATTCATCTAAATAAGCATAAATTATAGCAATGGTGCCAATTAAGTGCTTACCTTGATTATATTTCCTTTGTTTCTTTCTTTCCTTACATGAGACATTGTTGTAATCCCACGTCGGTGCTCTCTATCTATGTGTTGAGGATCATCATCGTCCGTGCCTGACATGACAACTGCATAAAAAAATATAAGAGATTAATTACTAAAATCTTTTAAAAGTATAAATAAAAAAGCAATTTTTATAAGTATAAACATACATACATTAACTAACTCATTCTCTTTCTTTTTCTGGTTGGTATGAAACTTGTGGGTCGATTTCTAAGACGAATTGATAGGTTGATCCAAATACCCTCATTGTGGTCCGGTCTAGTGTAACAAACATCATCTGTTGTGGAGTCACCTTGTAATATGTGTGTTGTCGTAACAAAAGGATCATCTTCAACATCCTCCAGTTGGTCATCATCCACATTTGGGGAGTCTTTGAATTTGTTACTTAACATCACTATGGAGCAATTTTTGTCTGCGGGATCACTAACATAAAAAATTTACTGAGCCTGGGAAGCTAGGATAAATGGTTCATCTTTGTAACCCTCCTTGCTAAAATTAACTTTCATGAAACCAAGATTGTCAACCTGAACACCACTATTATTGTCGACCCACTTACAACCGAACACAAGCATATGGAAGTTAGTATAATCCAATTCCCATATGCGATCAATGACCCCAAAATAGGACATATTTGCATAAACTGGATTTCTATCTTTTGCACTTGACATATGCAATGCTTAGGCAATTAAAGTGACACCACTATTTTGAACCGTTGTTCTATCATCATGGTCCTTTATGTAGAAAGTGTGGTCATTAATCATGTAAGCCTTGTAAGATATCACATTAAAACTCGGACCATATGCTAAAAATTTAAGCCTAGTAGAGACTGAAGAATTATTGTAGTTCATGTCATGAAAAATCCTAGACTTAAACCATGTGATGAAGCTTCGATTGTGTTCTCTTGTGATCCAATTGTCTCCTCTATTAGGATTAGAGTGACGAAGTATTTCCTTGTGAATTTCAACACACGGCTCTACCTCATCATCATTATGCAAGACATAAAGGTGTGCTTGAACTCATTCCTCTCTTTTAATGCTTATGACTTCGCTTGCCCCAATCCCTCCTAATTGTAAGCTTTTGTTGTGTCTAGAGACCGTAAGCACTATGGAGTTGACACCACTAAGGTATTCTGTATAAAACTCAATAGCTTCTTCAACTATGTACCTTTTAACCATACAACCCTCAGGACGACTGCGATTCTTAACATACCCTTTTAATATCTTCATGTATCGCTCAACCGGGTACATCCATCTCATATAAGTTGGTCCACACAATTCAGTCTCCCGAACCAGGTGAACTGTGAGATGAATCATTATGTCAAAAAAAGATGGAGGAAAATACATTTCAACCTCACACAGTGTCACCACTATTTGTCTTTGCAAAATGGGCATCTTCCTAGGGTCAATGACCTTACTACAAATAGCTCTGAAGAAATGACACAGTTTAGTAATTGTAATACGCACTTTATTTGGAAGAATGGAGCGTATTGCAACCGGAAGCAAATGACCCATCAGAACATGATCATCATGAGACTTGACACCTATCAATCTTTGCTCTTTTAGTGATACTAGATTTCTAATGTTAGAGGAAAAACCCTCTGGAACTTTGACACCCTGCATAAACTTGCAAAAAGTTACTTTTTCTTTTTGCTTAGAGTATAAGCCGTCGGGGGTAGATATGTACGTGATCCCCTTTTGTCTGGAACCAATTCTTTCCTTATACCCATTGCCAACAAGTCCCATCTCGCATTTACCCCATCCTTGGTTTTGCCTTTGACATTCAGTAACGTGCCAATAACACTCTCGCACACATTTTTCTCTATATGCATCACATCAAGGAAATGTCTAACAAACAATGTCTTCCAATATGGTAACTTAAAAAAATGGACTTCTTTTTCCAACCTCTGGTAACGAGTTGTGCGACAAAAGGTTTGCCGAAGTTGTTGGTCAAGTTACCCACCTTTTCCCACAACTACTCACCAGTCAATGGAGAAAGAGCCCTACCCTCTTTGGTGTTGCCATTGAATGATTTCTTCCATCCCTTATAACGATGGGATAAAGGCAAAAACTTACGATGACCCATGTATACATTCTTCTTACAATGAGTCAAGCGCATCCAAGTAGTATTTTCTTCACAAACAGGACAGGCACACCGACCCTTTATGTGACACCCTTAGTTATGCCACTAAGAGTATCACATTACGAACGTAACCGATGACTCTCATTTTTTTAAATATACTTAGAAAATACGGGAATTTTTTTTTTTGAAAGAGTTTTTAATAAGAAACTTAGTCATCAACAACTAATCGCATTCTAATTCCATTTTAAGTATTCATGAAAACGTCATTTTCTTAAGTCTGAAATTCATTTTCTAAAAACATCTAGACGATTCAATCATTCCGCATACATACACAACATACACGCAGATATAAAGGGGATCATGGGAAGGAAACATCATAACATATATACAGAACCATAGTGTCAAAGTAATCCCGGAGTAAACAATACCACCATACAAGATAAGAGTTCTAGTAGTAGACTATAATAAATAAGACCTCAGCCAAAACGAAACAAAACAAAAGGCCACTAAATCAGAGCTGCTACTAACTAGACTCGTGACTACCCCCAGTTACGCTATCCTACTCGTCATCATCCGTCTCAGCAGGAATCCATCCACAACTCCTCCCTCCAGTACCCCCGAGGTTGATCATCCCAAAGTCTTCTGAGGGGTCGTCACTGGAAGAATCCTCTTCCGGCTCCTCATCCTCAGAGTCATCCTTCAGGTCTTCCTCTGGGTCCTCCTCCTCAGATGTAGTGTCATCGATCACGATCATGTCTGGCTCACTCGGACGGGAACGGCCAAATGCGTCAGAATATATGGGCTGTGGAGGTGACACCTCTGGACCGGGAGAGTAACGAGGGGAATCTGGCTCGCCCATGGTCGCCATCCGTGAGGACTGTGACGATGCTGATGGAGAGGGGCGATGACGACGGTTGAGAAAAGTAGTGTAGCGACGGAGTCTGGGTGGAGTCTCAAACTCAAGGATCACCGGCACTGTGAAATCTATCTCCGGTACCAGGGGAAGGCTGGGATGAGAAATGGTGACGCGCACCTCCCCCGTGAAAACACATCGCCTAGGGACGTCGGTAATCCGCCACTGGCCTCGTGGCTCCCACCTCAACGTGATCCTCATAGTGGACATCCTGAATCTCTCCAATACCAACTGTCGACGTGGCGAAGAAGTACGACGACAGGAAATAACAGAAGCAGAAAAGGAAGGGTGAGAACATCACATGAACTCATATCAAGTAGAATATAGTAACTAGAGCGTCAATAAAATATTCACAAGCATCCACATAATATCAATCACAAATATGCAGCTGATGCTACCATGCTATATATATCTAATGCATGAGGGCCCAGGAAAACAGCAGCAAAAGCAAAGCACACAGCAACTGCTCGACCATATATGCGCAATATATCATGAGTATAGTCTGTACTAGCGAGTAGTACGAAGAGCATTGCTCAATCTCCGGCCAAGACGATTTTCCGACTTCCAGACAGACTCACTGATTATGAAAACTTGAGAGCGACAGGATAGTCAAGCATGTACCCCGTTTGCACGACAGTAGGGGGCGAGCCTACACCACTTATGCCATTCCGGGACCTAACTCATCCTCAGGGCTGGTCTCCTGGACCGCTGGTGTTCTTTGCAAAACCCAGTGCACCCGTCCCATCCAGTTTCACACTGTACTAGAGTGGTATTGCCATATAGGTCGTAAGGCTTTCGAACCTTAATCCTTATCGATGCATATGATGTATGTCACACCGCAAACACTTACAACAGTACATCCTTACAGACGAGCTAATCGAGCTCTTTCTACGTTGCCACTTTACCGTGGTGCAACCTTGTAGATTCAATGTTTTTCTCTTAAGGATACTAGATCACACTCTCTTGCCCAACTTCTCAAGTTTTATGCAAAGAGAAAGTGTTTGTTATAATCTTTTAAGATAGTTATGCTAGCTTTATTGATGATCATATTCACTTAAGTCCTACAATTTTACTAAGACTTATGAATGTGTTTTATGAAAGACATTATTAATCCTATTCTTATTTTGTATGGCAAATTAAGGTTAGGTTTAACCTTTAATTATGACTAGTTCCCATTAATTGAATTTCAATTAATCTTGACTTTCTTTAATTAAGTTTTAATCCTTACTTAAGATCCTAATTAATTTATAATTATCTCTTAATCTCTTTCTTAATCTGGGGTTAGGATTTTTAATTACGTTTGATCAAGGTTAATAATAATTAATTAGTCTTTAACCATCATTAGGGATTAATTACTTTAATTAATGCTCATATTAGGATTAATTATATTTAGGCTTAATTGATCTTTAATTAAATTAGATTAATCAACTCAAGTAATTAAATTAATTAAATTCGTTAATCAATTCTAAGCTTAATCTTAACAACTTAGATTAATTATTTTTAATTATCTTTTAAATTGAGTTTTTACTTTCTTTTTAAATACTTTTAGACTTAAAATAAAAAGCCTAGAAGTTATTGGGCCCATGAGAGCTCATTTTTACTCTTAATAAATTAAAAACATGACTTTTAAATGGACTTTCATTTTAATTAATTTAGAAATCCGAAAATAATAATTTAATTTAGAAAACTTAACTTATTTGCATTTTAGCCCTTTTTTGTTACAATTTTATCTTTTAGTCCTTTTGAGCCAATTTAGCCCAAAAACATGTTTTAAACATCCTTTTGATCTTTTCAGGATCAAAAGGGACATTCTTGATGAGTTTCATCAAGAACACTCATGAACATCAAGAACAACCTTGAATGTTCATCCACAACTTCAAACTTTTCCAGCATTTCCAGCCACCATACAATCATTTCAAAACCACAAAGATCACACCAAATCATGCCAAAATCACCAATGCACACATTCAAGTTCAACTTCATTTTTAAGCTAAAAATAACACTTTCTCAAGCATCAACCAACAAGACAATTTTGTCATTCCATCCAATCACATGCATGTTCATCAAATCATCATTTAAACACATTTCCAACATCAACTAAAATTTTAGAAACATGCAGCCACACAAACACATTAACAGGCAAGTTTTTCTTTTTCAATAAAATTTCAAATAAACAGCCACTGTGCAGATCGAATATCTCCCAGCCTAACATCATATAGACGATCCGACCGATCAAAATGAAGATTCAAGTGTTATAAACCAGCCATTAAAATTTCAGCCCGATCCAACGGTGAACGAATTCGCAGTCGCCATTTTATGGTCGCTGCTCTATGTAAAAACGGGAAAAATTTCTTTCCAACAAGTTTCACAATTTGCATGCATCATCAACCACACTCCAAACATATTTCAAGCATCAAACAACACATGCAAACATAAATCTCAACCCAGCTCAAAGGATCCAACAATAAATCACCAAAAGAACTCCAAAGACATGATTTTTCAAGTAAAAGTAAGGCTAAAAGCAAGGATTTAAGGGTAAAATCCTTGACTCTAGTTACAAAGCCTACTAGAGTTCAAGTTCTCCCCCCTACCTCAATCTTCAAGAGAAAAAGTGCAGAATTCTTGCTCCAAAAACAGCCAAAGACAGCCCCTCAAAGGTCCTCCTTCAAGTCTCCAACAAGGATCTAAAGGCTAGAAAGCTAGTGTTTCTAAGCTTAGGCTCAAAAATGGAACCTAAGCTTGGTGGTGTTTATGGAGGGATTGAAGTATTTTAGGGAGAAAAGGGGGAGGAAGCCGCGACCAAGGAAGAGAGAAGATGAGAGAAAAATGAAGGTTCTCCTTGCTTGCATGCAACAAATGAATGAAAAAAGGAGAAAAATGCTTTTATATGACATAACTCACCTTTTCAAGCTATTGGTGGAATGGAAGATATGAGAAGACAAGTGTCTCCCATGCATCAAGGCTGGTTGCACGGTCTTTAAGGAGAGAAAGGAAGGCTTGTGCAATTTTTCTGGCCCGGATCAAGAGTATTCGGGCCCGGGTCAAGGGACAGGAGGGGCAAAAAGGTCATTTTTTTTTCAGGAAAATCCCAAAAATTCCCAGAAAATTCCTAAAAATAGGAAATTCAATTCTAAACCCAAAAATATGAATTTTGAGGATTAAAAAAAATTTAATCACTCAAAATCCAATAAAACACTCAAAACAGCAAAAATGGCAAAAACGGTAAAACGCGGGCGTTACACTTTACACTATAGCCAGACAAATTACCATATGCAGGGAAATCATTTATCGTTCCAAACAACATCGCCCTCAACTGAAAAGATTCTTCTTTGTAACCATCATATACCTCTACTCCAGTATCCCACAATAGCCTCAAGTCTTCAATCAATGGTGCCAAGTACACATCTATATCATTACCCAATTGTCTGGGTCCCGATATCAACATAGATAACATCATGTATTTCCGCTTCATACACAGCCATGGAGGTAGATTATATATTATCAATACCACCGGTCATGTGCTATGACTACTAGATTGGATACCATGCGGATTCATTCCATCTGTTGATAAAGCAAGGCGAAGATTTATTGGTTCCTCACCAAAAGAGGGGTACTCATCATCAATCCTCCTCCACTGCGGAGAATCAGCGGGATGTCTCAACATTCCATCCTTGATTCGTTCATTTTCATGCCAAGTTAAGTTCCTTGCATCAATGACACTACGATACATCTTTCAAAACCTTGGTATTATGGGAAAATACCAAACCACCTTTGCTGGTGTAGTCTCTTTCTTATAATGAGGCAAATTGCATTTAGGACACACACTTAATGACGCATGCTCATTTCTGAACAAAATACAATCATTGGGACAAACATGTATCTTCTCATAGCTCATCCCAATAAAACTTAACATCTTCTTTGCCTCATATGTTCTGTTAGGTAGCACATTGTCCTCCGGTAACATCTCCTTCAACAAGGTGAGTAACTCTGTGAAACTCTTGTCAGACCAACCATTTGTTGCTTTTAAATTATACAACTTCAACACAGCTGACAACCTTGTGTACTTGGTGCACCCGTTGTACAATGGCTTGTCAGCATCACTGACTAGGGTATCAAACATTTGGGGACAATCTCTGAGGTCATCTTCAACCACCTTTCGAATCTCATCAATTCAGTCGCAATCCTCCTACCCGGTCCCAAAGTCATCATCACTTGGTTCTACATTGACATTATTCTCTCTCATACCACTTTGTTCACTCCTAATCTCACCATTAAATGTTCAACATGTGTAACTCTGATCAATTCCAAAACAGAAAAGATGGTCCATCAACTCTGTTTCACTAACTCGCTTAGAACAAAAACACTTCGTACAAGGGCAGAGAATTCTACTAGGGTTTGTTGCATGGTCCATGGCAAATTTATAAACATTTACACTCCTTCCTCATACTCATGTGTCAGACGGTTTGCAAACATCCAAGAACGATCCATATTCTATCAACATAACATGAAATCATTAATAATTAACTCGAAAAGTATATATGACATTCTTTAGATATAATGACTAACTACATGCCTAATTAAAACCTATAACATACTAACTAAGGTTGAGGTTCCTATCCTATCTAGATTTGTAAAATTCGTATCATATTATTTTATGACTATTGTTCCTAGTCTATGAAAATTTCAACAGCATTTCCCCTTGGTTCTCCAAGCACACACAACACAACCTATGAGTTTTATTTCACATAGATTATATATGCATGAACTCGGAGAACAAGAGGAAAAACGTACTGAAATGAATCATAGACCAAAAACAAACAAATCATAAAGTAATATATTTAATACGAATTTACAAATCTAGACTGTCCAAACATGGACAATTTAAGAATAAATTGTATATTATGTCAGTCATAATATACAATTTCTTCTTAAGCAGGAAACTAAGGTTAATGCATGTACATACAAATAACCAAATAATTATAGTTGAAAGAAAAAGGATAATATGATAAAGGATATATCTGATTAAAGTCAATCACCAATAAGCAGCGTTGAATTATAACCAGTTAGGAAACAATACCTGAAAAAAAAAGTCAAGTCATAAAATTTACTAGTTAAAAAAATTAATAGTCCTAAAAATTTGAGCAACATTTCATCTATTTCTTTAACATTCCCATAATTAAGGAAAAACAATTTTAACTCTAAACCACCAGCTACCAGTCCAAAAGAGATCAATATGAGTAATATATATTTATATAACATTACTAAATGCATATGTAGTATGTACTTCATTTATTTAACATTCTTAAATTTATAAAACATTTTTTTAACTCCAACCAACAACAATTTCTTCCAAAAGTGTTCAATAATAATATGTACACATAATTAATTTTCATATATAAATTTCAATGTTATTTAAACTTACTAATACAAGCACAGTGCAGATAGCAAAACAGTGGGTGCAAATAGAAAAATAGCGGGTGCATATAGCAAAATAACATGTTCAGAAAAAAAAAGGGTGCACAAGCAACAAAAAAGGTGCAGAAGCAAAAAAAGTGTGTAGGGTAGGGTTTCCCTTACCCTTAGTGGCCGCGAAATGGAGAGTGTGGGGAAGGGAAGTCGCCGCGCCGGAAGGAAAGGAGGAAATGAGACACTCCGCGCCGGAATGGTAGGTTGAGGATGGTGAGGGAAGCTTGCTCACTTCTACGCACTTGCTCACGGTGAGGGAAGGAGGACTTGCGGCGGAGAAGGAGAGGAGTTATTCATGGTGAAGGAAGACCGTGCACTTGACGGAGGGAGACGAACGAGCTTGAGGAAGACGGAGGGAGACGAACAACGGAGGGAACGGAGAAGGAGGACGCCTGTGGAGCTCGACAGAGGGAATGGAGAAGCTTGAAGTTGAAGGAGATTGGAAGGGTTTAGAGAGAGAGAGAGGCAGTGTGAGAACGCGGGAGAGAATGGAGCAAAGGGTTCATTAATTTCTGCTGCAAAAAAACAGTTTTCATAAATTTAATCAGAAAATAGGGCGCTCCAAATTAAACAGAAAAAAAGGAGGGCGCTCCATGGAGCACCCTCTATAGCAGAGAAAAAAATAGCAAAGAGGGCGCTCCCTGGGAGCGCTCTCCTTTCCAAACATTAAAAAAAATTAATATTATTGGAGGGCGCTCCATGGAGCGCCCTCCTTTCATCAGAATTAAACAAAAAAAAAACGCTGGGAGCGCCCTGCAAAAAGAAAAAATAATATTGATAATCACCAGAAGTGTATGTAAAAAAAATAATATTGATAACAAGGGCGCGCAGATGGAAAGCCCTCTATTTTACCTATAAGGGCGCTCCCGCCCAAATTTTAAGCGCTCTGGTTTTAAAACGATTGTTTTAGACGCTAACCAACACGGGAGCGCCCTAAAGACAGTGCTATAATATCCTAAAATTGGCATAGTGAATGTCTTTTTCTTTTCTATGGTAATTCTATCATATATGAAGAAAGAAATTGAAATCAAATGAAGCACACAAAAAAAAAATGTATGAATTGAATATCCATTCCAAACAATTCCCGCATAACATACCAGTTGGTCTAAAAACTGAAGTAGAGCATGAATGAAGAACACGTAACTTTCCCCAAGTAACGCAGAGAAAGGCTCGATTTCAATGTGGATTAATCATCAAGGGTATACTATATAGGCATAAAAAAAGAAGGTAATTGAATTGAGTTGGCTAAAAGAAAGAATGAGAAGAGAGGATAACAAAACTCTTTCACGGCTCAAGCAGAGGAAGATCGAAGACTAGAAAAGAGAAAAAAAAGTGAGCATTAAAAATCATAAACAAAATCTTGGTCTATGGCTTATATTATATATATACATGTACAATAGGATCTGATTTCATTTATTTCACAAAATTAATTAATTAATTCTTTTTTGTTTTTAATTTAAACTAGTATGAATAAGGCTCGCATTCGAGTAAAATAATTTTTTATATTTTAGTAGATAATTTAAATATCATATTACATCTTCATTGTAAAATAATAAAATTATTAAGAAATTAAACTATTAGTATTTATATTTTACTATGCTCATTTTCTACGATATTTATTGGTATTTTTATTTACATTTCTGATTTTATCATATTTTCAAAATTTTAAGTAACTATATATATATATCAACATATTAATGTCATATTACATTATATACTTTGGTTCAATAACTATTTCTTCCTATTAATAATGTATCATGTTCACAAAATTTGTAATAACTATTGAACAAAAATACTCATGCAATATATGAGCTATATATTAATTTAATTTTAAAATTTAAACAGAAATAAAGACAAATAATATAAAAATACGGAACAAGAATCATAATTAAGATATTTTCATTTATAAAATAATTTTTAAAATTTTAATAAATAAAAAATTTCAAATAACTATATATAAAATACTCATGGCCTCATGCAATACAACACAAGCTTATTAGTTTAAATAATATTTTATATTGTACAATACACATAAGGTATATCTACTTTTTATATAATTAATATATATATATATATTTAATAATAAATAAATATATTAAAATATAATGTATATATTGAATTTAAAATTAATAATTTAAAATTGATATGTAAATATTATAGTGTAACTAGTATATAACCCAAATAAAGATATATTTTTATTTAATCAAAATTAAATATAATAAATTAATATCTTTAATGTAATATGATGAATAGTAATTTTGGAAAAAGTTTTCACGTAATACGCTATAATAAAAAAAATTCATGGAATGCAATATAATGATAAATGTAATGAAATGAAAAAATTATGATAATAAAATAAAAAATGTAAACTTTCCAAATTTTGATGTTAAAAGCCCTTTACTTTTCTCAAATTAATGAACTGAAAAAGTTTCCAAAAAACTAGTAATAAAGCACCCAATTTCAATGCAATATATTTAATTTATATAAGCTCATTACGGCATTCCAATACTTCAATACAAAAAAACTAGCTATTAGATATCTATTAAATTGTAAACTAGATAGCAATAAGCAATATCTACTGCAATTTCATTTCAACTAACAAATGGACCGTGCAACAAAACCAAACAAAACCAACTATTATGTTAATTGTTGAAACTAACAAAGATATTAGCGAACACTGCATAACAATTTGGATTGAACATAGTAAGAAATGCTTACGACATAGGAAGGGTTGAGTTTGGCCTTGAAGGATCTCTCCGTTGAAAATACTCAACTTGTCCATTCAAGAAACCACAACTAGTGGAATTTAGACGCAACTCATATCCTAAAAAGAATTGTCAAAACATCTCTAAAGATAACACAATCATAAAATGCATTCATCCTATCACCATATTTTAGATGAACCGAATGAAAGACACTCCATATTTTCTTTGACTCCATATTCATTACCATCAAAGACTTTCTTTTCTTGGTAGGTTGGCGTTGCTAGAAAGAACCCAGTAGAGAGAAAGTTTATTGAGAGGCTTTCTTGGAGAGACTATATTATAATACTAAAAAACTAATACAATCAATGGCTTTTTCTTTTCTATTGTAATTCTATCATATATGAAGAAAGAAATTGAAATCAAATGAAGCAAACTTTTACAGAATAAATCACATTGTTAGTTAGTTAGTTTATTTCAGTTATCAGTTTTCTTTTAGTAGTTTTCTGTTAGCTTTTGTTGCAATTTCTGTTTTTGCATTCTGTTTGTTTTTTATTGGCTATATATAGCCTTACTTCCTTGTACGATTCATTCAATTCAATGAGAATTAGAAACTTCAAACATCAAGATGGTATCAGAGCTCTAAAATAGAGCTCTGATTCGTTTCTTTCTTCCTACCATTTCTTCTTCTTTGTTTTCTTCTTCTTACAATTTCCTCTTCTCTGCTTTCTTTTACTCTCCTTAATTCTTCTATCTTGCTGACTAAATGACATCTCAGAGTTATATGGATTTCAACATAAATCCATTGAACCCCTACTGCCTTTCATTCCAATGAAAGTCTAGTTATTGTTCTTGTTTCTCTTCTGCTGGATGGGAAGAATTATCATGCATGGGCTCGCTCTATGAAGCTTGCATTGAAGTCAAAGAATAAACTAGAATTTGTGGGTGGAACTTTGCCTCAACCTAGGCTCAATGACCCTCTGTATAAAGCTTGGGACAGATGTAACACTATGATACTTGAATCAGTTTTGAAGTCCATTCTTTGGATTGAGAAGACATCAAATGTTTGGAAGGATCTTTACAATCATTTCTATCAGGGAGACATATTTTGCTTTGGAGATTTACAAGAATATTTCTACAAGCTAAGCCAAGGTAATCTTTCTGTTTTAGAGTTCTACACTGAATTAATGTCAATCTGGGAGGAAATAGAAAATTTCAGCTCTGATACCATCTTTATGTTTAAAGTTTCTAATTCTCATTGAATTGAATGAATCATACGACTGGAAGCAAGGCTATATATAGCCAATGAAAAACAAACAGAATGCAAAAACAAAAAGTGCAACAGAAGCTAATAGAAAATTGCTAAAAGAAAACTGATAACTGAAATAAACTAACTAACTAACAATGTGATTTATTCTGCAAAACAAACCAAAAAAAAATGTATGAATTGAATACCCATTCCAAACAATTCCCACATAACATACCAGTTGGTCCAAAAAATTGAAGCAGGGGTTGAATGAAGAACACATAACTTTCCCCAAGAAACGCAAAGAAAGGCTCGATCGACTTCAACGTGGATTAATCATCAAGGGTATACTATAGGCATAAAAAAGAAGGTAATTGAATTGAGTTGGCTGAAAGAAAGAATGAGAAGAGAGGATAACAGAACTATTTGAAGGCTCAAGCAGAGGAAGACCGAAGACTAGAAAAGAAAAAAAAAGTGAGCATTGAAAATCGTAAACAAAATATTAGTCTATGGATTATATTATATATACATGCACAATAGGATCTAATTTCATTTATTTCACAAAATTAATTAATTATTTTTTTGTTTTTCATTTAAACTAGTATGAATAAGGCCCATATTTGAGTAAAATTATTTTTTTTATATTTTAGTAGATAATTTAAATATCATATTACAACTTCATTGTAAAATAATGAAATTATTAAGAAATTAAACTATTAGTATTTATATTTTATATTTTATTATGCTCATTTTCTACTATATTTATTGGTATTTTTATTTACATTTCTGATTTTATCATATTTACAAAATTTTAAGTAACTATATCAACATATTATTGTCATATTATATTATATACTTTGGTTGAATAACCTTTTCTTCCTATTAATAATGTATCATGTTCACAAATTTTTTAATAACTATTGAACAAAAATACTCATGCAATGTATGAGATATATATTAATTTAATTTTAAAATTTAAATAGAAATAAAGTCAAATAATGTAAAAATACGGAACAAAAATCATAATTAAAATATTTTCATTTATAAAATAATTTTTAAAATTTTTATAAATAAAAAAATTTCAAATAAATATATATAAATATTCATGGCCTCATGTAATACAACACAGGTTTGTTAGTTCAACTAATATTTTATCTAGTGCAAATGTGCAATACACAGAAAGTATATCTACTTTTTATATATTTAATATCTATATATAATAATAATATTAAAATATAATGTATATATTGAATTTAAAATTAATAATTTAAAATTTATATGTAAATTTTATAGTATAACTAGTATATAACCCGCGTAAAGATATATTTTTATTTAATTAAAATTAAATATAATAAATTAATATCTTTAATGTAATCTTATGTAAAATAATTTTGTAAAAAGTTTTCACGTAATACATTATAATAAATATAAAATTCATGGAATAAAATATAATTATGAATGTAATGAAATGAGAAATTTATGATAATAAAATAAAAAATGAAAACTTTCCAAATTTTGATGTTAAAAGCCCTCTACTTTTCTTAAATTAATGAACTAAAAAGTTTTCAAAAGATCAATAATAAAGCACCCAATTTCAATGCAATGTATTTAATTTAAATAAGCTCATTCCAATACTTCAATACAAAAAACTAGCTATTAGATATTAGATATCTATTAAATTGTAAACTAGATAGCTAACAATATGTAATATCTACTGCAATTTCTTTTCAACTGATAAATGGACCGTGCAACAAAACCAACCAATGTGTTGATTATTGAAACTAACAAAGGTGTCAGGGAACACTACATGACAAATTGAATTGAACATAGTAAGAAATGCTTACGATATAGGAAAGGTTGAGTTTGGCCTTGAAGGATCTCTCCGTTGAAAATACTCAACTTGTCCATTCAAGAAACCACAACTAGGGGAATTTAGACGTAACTCATATCCAAAAAAGAATTGTCAAAACATCTCTAAAGATAACACAATCATAAAAGGCATTCATCCTATTACCATATTTCAGATGACCCGAACCAAAGGCACTCCATATTTTCTTTGCCTCCATATTCATTAACCATCAAAGGCTTTCTTTTCTTGGTGGGTTGACGTTGCTAGAAAGAACCCAATAGAGAGAAAGTTAATTAAGAGGCTTTCTTGGAGAGAATATATCATAATACCCAAAAACTAATACAATCAATGGATTTTTCTTTTCTATGGTAATTCTATCATATATGAAGAAATAAATTGAAATCAAATGAAGCAAACAAAAAATATATGAATTGAATACCCATTCCAAACAATTCCCGCATAACATACCAGTTGGTCCAAAAAACTGAAGCAGAGGTTGAATGAAGAACATGTAATTTTCCCCAAGAAACGCAAAGAAAGGCTCGGTTTCAACATGGATTAATTGTCAAGAGTATACTATAGGCATAAAAAAGAAGGTAATTGAATTGAGTTGGCTGAAAGAAAGAATGAAAGGCACTACAAGAAAATCATTGATTAGCGACGACTTATGGTCATCGCTAATCAAACGATAACCGTCGCTACACGGGTTCTAGCAACGACTAACAGGCTGTCGCTACAGTCCCTGTCGTTAATGCAATAGCGACGACTATTTGTCAGCCGTCGCAACATAACGACGCACGGCCGTCGCTAGCCGTCGTAATTTAGCGATAAGCATAGTGTAGAGACGGCCTGCCCGTCGCTAATCATAATATTTTAAAAAATGATTATTTAGTTAATTATGATTATAAAATGTAATTAAAATTCATGGTAAAATTTAAATAATTTTGTACACATTAATATTAACTTCACGGAAAAGTATATCAATATTAATATTAACTTGACGGAAAAGTACATCAATATTAATATTAACTTTACACAAAAGTACATAATATTAATATTAATCTAATTATACATAATTTTCATCTTCTTGATCTTCATCATCATCTTCATCTTCATTGTCATCCCACTCATCTTCATCATCATTTTCATCTTCTTGATCTTCATCATCATTCTCAGATTCATCATCTTCAATTATTGTTTTAGGCTGAATAACTGGCTTATATCGATTCTCAGCTAAGCCTGACAACGGTTCAATATTTACAACTGATAAAACAGTTTAAGTGTCATCAACCTGATAAGAAACTTCTTCCTCAACTCCATCAACCTCAACATGACCCCTTGGTTTTGTTGTGATTGTCACAATCCGACCTCGTAAGTCCTTACATAATTCTGGATAAGGGGTATAATAGACTTGTCTTGCTTTTTTGTGCAAGAATAAATGGATCATACCAATTATAGCTTATACTCTTCCTTATTTCTACGATATTGTATTGTGCTTGAACTCGCATGCCACTGATTATGGTTGGATCAAACCATCCATAATAGCAAATAGGAATCAAGTTAGGCAAACCAAGATACTCTAATTCATAGATATGGTGGATGATATCGTAAAAGTCATCTTCACCGCCATCTGTAAGTCCTTTTACATGCACTCCAGAATTTGTGGTCATTTTACCCTCACACCAATCATTTGCTTTAGAGTTCGGTTCCCAAGCTAATGATTTAACTTCATTGTTGGTCACTCCATTTCGCTCATCATGGACCTAATGATAATAACCATTTAATATTAATTGAGTTCAATTTACTCGGTACCAAATAGAAAAAAAGTAGATGATCAAACTTACATAGTTCCTAAACCATGTTGGAAAGTTTGAATGTATTCGAGCAGAAGAATCTCGATCATCGATGGAGTGAAATTGTAAGAATAAGTTGAAATGGAACAAATAGTTAATAAATTATTCATTTGCAATCCATAAAACCTAAAGATAATAAAAACATGGTCACTTACTCAAGGTATGATTTAACTTTATTGCAATTGACCAGTATATGTACATAAGCTGATTTCCATTCATCGCCATTTAACCAGTGCTCACTGGACATTCCTACAGGACGTCCTGACTTGTTCAACATTGACAATGTAGAATTGCCGCATTGAAGTCCAGTTGGAGGCTCACTCCTCAATGTAGTGTTTGACAACAAACATGAGTTCTGGAAATAATGTGAACAAAAATACGTGGCTTCTCGGTGTAAGTGGAATGAGCATATTGAGCCCTCCACCTAGCCAAATTACCCACGGATCATTTCGCATCTCCTATCATTCTAAAACAAAAACATACATTGTTATTTGAATTTGATTACAAATAAATTAAAATAAACAATATAGTTTTATTAACAAACCTTTCAAATGGATACATACACCGATATTGAACTGGACCCCCAAGTCTTGCTTCCATAGGAAGATGAATTGGCAGATGCTCCATTGAATCAAAGAATCTCGGTGGAAATATCCTTTCCAATTTGCATAGAATAATTATTGATTGGTATATTTTTGTTCCAATTTAGCCACATCATCCATCCTCAAAGTATTACAACATATATCTTTGAAGAATCGACTTAATTCAGCAAGTGGTTTCCACACACAATCTGGCAAGGATCGAAATGCAATTGGGAGCAAACACTCCATGAATATGTGACAATCATGACTTTTCATCCCATGCATTGTACCCCTATTGATATCTACATATTTTGCAAGATTGGAGGCATAACCATCCGAAAATTTCAATTCAGAAATCCATTTACAAACCAATTTTACATCCTTAGGTTCTAAAGAGTAATTTGCCTTTGGTTTTCCCATCTTAACATTACCAAGGTCAACCAACTCCAAGTCACCCCGCACATAGAACACGGACACATTCATCCTTGCCTTTACATTGTCCTTGGTTTTACCCGCAACATTCATCACAACGTTAAAGACTATGCCTTTACATTATCAAAGAAATTTTTCTCTATATGCATGACATCAAGATTATGCCTTAACAAGTTGTCCTTCCAATATGGAAGATCCCAAAATATATTACGTTTAACCCAATTATGAAGTTGTCCATACCCCCGCAGTTTGGAACAATTACCATATATCACTTCAGAAAATCATGCATAAATGACCAAATATCATAACCTGTCAACATTAAAGGTGGTCCATCATGCTCAGCCTGTTTTCTCCTAAACCCTCTTTTACTCCTTCTGAAGAGGTGATCACTTTGAAAGAATCTACAATGACAATCAAACCATGAGTTTTTTCCACCATGCTGCAAAGTGAAAGCTTTTGTGTCTTTCATGCAATAAGGACATGCTAATTTACCGTTTGTTTTCCAACCAGATAACATTCCATATGTCAGAAAATCATTGATAGTCCACATCAAACATGCACGTATGATAAAGTTTTGTTTCGTGGAAATGTCACAAGTCACAACACCATACCTCCATAACTGTTGCAGATCATCTATTAAAGGCTGCAGAAACACTTCTATGTTTGCCTTGGGATTAATTGGACCGGGTATTAGACAAGCCAAAAACATATATGGCTTAGTCACGCACAATTCAGGAGGGAGATTATAAGGTGTTAGAATAACAGGCCAACAGGAATATGGTGAAGTCGAAGCATGAATGTAGGGTGTAAACCCATCAACACATAACCCCAACCTTACATTTCTTGGCTCGTTTTCAAAATCAGGATACACATTATCAAAGTGTTTCCATGCTTTCCCTGTCCGATGAATGACACAATAAACCAGAATCATTCTTATCCTCATGATGTCATCACACATGTGCAGTAGACTTTAATGAAGCGTACAATCGCTGCAACCTTGGAATAATTGGCAAATAAAACATCCTCTTCACCGGAACATCCTTATATCTCTCATTCCTAACCTTACGAGGAACAAACCTCGGAGCATTACAAACTTACATTCAATTAACATAGAATCATCCTTGTAATACAACATATAACCATTCCTACAACAATCAATTTTTTCCGCCTTCAACCCTAACTTAGACACCAATTTGGTCGCCTAATAATAGTTATTTGGAATGATTTTAGGTGTTGGAGCTACATCAAGTAGCATTTGGATGGAATAATCCAAACACTTTTCAGTAACATGCCAATTACTCTTAGCTGCTAATAACCTCACAACTATTGATAACCTAGAATCATTTGCTCCATCATAGATTGGCTGGTTTGTAGATATTCACATATCATAAAAACGTTTGGCATCTGGGTTAGGTGGCTCATGGTCACTATCATCTGTTTCATCAGGTATATGCCTAAATGCATCATACACCATTTGAGTCATTGAGGCAAACTGAGGTTCATAACTCGTACCTTTACCACTATTATCATCATCTCCCAACTCAACATTATTAGACCATACTTCTCCATGGTCAATCCATACCCTGTAGTTTGGTTTAAATCCAGCCTTCGACAAATGAAGTCTAACTAAAGAAGGTTTCAGAAAACTCTCACAATTACATTTCACACATGGACACCTAATCCCTCCATCAGAAACGAACGAAGGTTGTTCCATAGCCTCGTTAACAAATCTCGAAACCTCTTCAATAAACTCATTATTCAATCTCCTACAAGAATCAAACCTATCATACATCCATCTACGATCCATTTCTCTACAATTCAAAAATTATATAATTTCAGCATAAAAGTTTCACATATCACAACACAAACACATGCACAATTTTATAATATCTGCACACAACCAGCACCCTTCATAGGGTCTCACCTATTGAGCTCAGCTCTCCACTAACAAATAATTCATACAATACAAACACATGCACAAATATATATTACCAGCACACAACCAGCATCCTTCATAGGGTCTCACCTATTGAGCTCAGCTCTCCACTAACAAACAATTCATACAATACAAACACATGCACAAATATATTACCAGCACACAACCAACACCATTCATAGGGTCTCACCTATTCAGCTCAGCTCACCACTAACAAACAATTCATACAATACAGAGAGAAATTACAACAGTTACATCACACATAGGAGAGAACACAACACCCGTTCGATGCCCACAACGGAGATTCACTGCCGACAACGTCTACCCACGGTGGTTGGCTGCTGTCCACCGCCTCTTTACCAAAAATAGTGGTTGTTTCAAAAAAATAATCGGAAAGATTGAAAGGTTAAGTGAGAGGGAGAGGCTGAAGGAGAAAGATAGCTTAAGGGACAATGATGGAGGAGTGGAGGGAAGTTTTCCGGTATGGTTGCGGCAGAGATTGGAGGAGAAGAGAAGAAGGAAAGAAGGAAAGAGAAAGAAAGAAAGAAGGGACAGTCTCGTATAAATCTCGAATTTTGCGACGGTCGGGTTGTCGCTAAATTTACTTGACGTAGTGACGGCTCTATGTCAGTATAAGTCGTCGCTCCAGATGAATTTTTAAATTTTGCCCGTGAAATTTTTTCACATTTGCAACGATATTAGCGACGACCCAGTCGTCGCTAGTATGTATTTCCAATTAGTGACATTTTCTTCGTCGCTTATTTGAAACTCAGTCGTCACTAACGACAATTTACAGTTAGTGACGACCTATCCGTTGCTACGTCGTCGCTAATTTTTTGCAGCTAGTGATGGTCACGTTGTTGCTAATGTGTAATATTTCATAAATAAATTAATTGTAAGAGAAAAAAAAACCATTTCGTGACGGCCTAGCGATGGTTCGGTCGTCGCTAATAGCGACAGCACGGGGCCTTCGCAAAAAGATCGTCCCTAAAAACGAATATTCTCGTAGTGAAGAGAGGATAACAAAACTCTTTTAAGGCTCAAGCAGAGGAAGACCGAAGACTAGAAAAGAAAAAAAGTGAGCATTGAAAATCGTAAACAAAATCTTGGTCTATGGCTTGTATTATATACATGTACAATAGGATCTGATTTCATTTATTTCACAAAATTAATTAACTAATTCTTTTTTATTTTTCATTTAAACTAGTATGAATAAGACCCGCATTCGAGTAAAATAATTTTTTATATTTTAGCAGATAATTTAAATATCATGTTACATCTTCATTGTAAAATAATGAAATTATTAAGAAATTAAACTATTAGTATTTATATCTTATTATGCTCATTTTCTATGATATTTATTGGTATTTTATTTACATTTCTAATTTTATCATATTTACAAAATTTTAAGTAACTATATCAACATATTAATGTCATATTATATTATATACTTTGGTTGAATAACTATTTCTTCCTATTAATAATGTATCGTGTTTACAAATTTTTTAATAACTATTGAACAAAAATACTCATGCCATGTATGAGATATATATTAATTTAATTTTAAATTTTAAACAGAAAAAATAAAGACAAATAATGTAAAAATACGGAACAAAAATCATAATTAAAATATTTTCATTTATAAAATAGTTTTAAAATTTTCATAAATAAAAAAATTTCAAATAACTATATATAAATACTCATGGCCTCATGAAATACGACACACGGTTATTAGATCAACTAATATTTTATCTAGTGCAATACACATAAATCAACGGCCATCCGTTGATTTAGTGTTATTCCTTGCTATCCATTGACCATAACACTAAGTCAACGGGCACAAAAACTTGTGTACCGGTACACAAGTTTAAAACTTGTGTATCGTAAACTTTACCTAAAATATATCTACTTTTAATATAATTAATATATATAATAACTAGCATGGTGACCCGTGCGTCATATGGGAAAATTTTGATCTTTTGGGTGTATATAAAAATAAATTGCATAATATTATAGTTGAAATATTGGAGAATCAATTTTATATTTATAATAACAATTTAAGAAATGAGTACAAATTAGTGAAAATAAAGTCCATATTTGCAAAAAGTAAAAACCTCAAAATCGAAACAACCAATTTATAGTCTTTCAAAATTCCATCATTGCCTACAAAAATATAATATTGCTTGAAATAAATTAAACATCACAAAAAACCTCTTTATAAACAACATTTTCTTTTATAGAAGAGCAAGTATTTCCATCTTTATCTATGATTAATATTTTCAGACTTTTTCTTGACCTCACTCTAGAGACTGCAACATATATCTGTTTATGTGTAAACAGTGGTTTTGGAAGAAAATGGCCAACATGTGACAAAGACTGTCCTTGACTTTTATTAATGGTCATTCCAAAACACAAAGATATTGGAAATTGCCTTCTTTCAAATCTGAATGGAAATTTTGGATCAGAAGGAACCATATTCATTCATGAAATATATATCTTGTCTCCAATATTGGTTCTAATGATAACTTTCACACCAATAATATTCTTTCCTAATTCATTAACTATTATCCTTGTACCATTACATAAAACACTTACAAAACATATGAAATGTGATATCCACGTATTACTTACTAAAAAATCATAGATATAAAATATATCAATCAATAGTATAAAAAACATTTAGATTAAAACAAAACACACACATATAAAGGTATCCCATCTTATTTAGAAATTAAGATAAATTAATAGAAATTCACTTTTCATATAATTAACCTTTTTTTTTAACAATCTCAAAGCAATAGTCACAAACCGAGATTCTTGCTCATATCTGAATTCCACATTTCTGAATCAACTACTGCCAACTTAGACTGAGATGATGAATAAGCATCAAACTCGCCACACACCATAACCTTTGTACTTCCATTAGATTCACAATTTGAATAATATCCTTTTATTAAATGGAATTAATTATAGTTCTAAAATAAAGACTTTTCATATACCAACAGGATTGGTTCAAGTGATACATACTTGATCCCTCTTAAGCAAGGTCTCGGGTTTAAGCCTTGTGGATGAAAAAAATCCCCGCTGGGCGAGTTAGCCCCACCAGGCTCAAACATGATTGCCCCCCCGTGGAGGATATATGTGGTTCACACAGCAAAAAAAAGACTTTTCATAATCTTGCTTCCAAAACCTATGTATTTATATGAGTTATTAAAGTTGATTATCATTATTTTCATAAAGAATGACCATCCCCATGTGATATATTTTTGCTCTTAAATTATTATATTTTCATACACACACATACTTACTTTTAATATTTAGATATTAATGTGTTCTCATTATAAGATTTTTAGTCCTATATTTAAGTATTTACCACTATGATTTTAAATTTATGTGCTAATATATTTTATGTAAAAAATTATCCTCAGGTGAATTATATTTACCTACTATCATCTATATAGTAAATTAACCTTTAAATAATAGTAAATTTAATATAAAGATCTATTTTCGTGCGAATTAAAAATAATATAAGAATTATAAAAACTATCAATAAATTAAAAATTCAATTTTAAAAAGTCATTCATTTTATTTTATTAAAATTTACTTAATTCTTTATAATTTTCATATTTAATAAATATTTTTTCAATAAATTTAATTTGTTTAGTAATGAATGATTATAGTGTTATAGTATTTAGCGAATTTTTATAGTTTGATATTTAATTATTATTTTTAGGTTAACTTATAAATTTAGTAAAGTTGTCTTAATTGTTTATTAAGTTGCTTTCCAATTTATGAATAATTAAATATAATTATTTATTTCATTATTTATTGCACTGATTTTTCTTCTCTTATTATTTGTGTAAGATTCTTTTTACATAACTTTTATTTTTATTCTTTTTTTAGAAAATTATCGTACTATTTTAATTTTTTATTCTTCATTTTTTTAATTTTCTAAAAATGCTTATCACATTACTTCCTTCAATATATTTTCTAAAAAATGATAATTGTCTAAGCAAAACCACTCTATTTGAAAATATATTCAATTAAAAGTTTATTATCGTTATTTTCATAAAGAATAGTCATCCCCGTGTGATATATTTTTACTCTAAAATTATTAGAAACTATAGTCAAATTGTGAATAAATCGTTTGGTCACCCCGTGCAATTTCTAAGTAAATCATCAGAAACCAATATTTATAGCAATAAATCATTTGAAATTTGAAACTAATATCATATCAACATTAAATGAGTTTGAATTAGAAACATAAATTTACATTTAGCAATTATTGAAATCAATCTCAGTAATATATATGAATCTGGTTACATTCATATTGATAGCATTAATGATCTAAATCAACGTAACAATAAATTAATTATAGTAACAATAATAAAATGTAATTTAAAAACCGACAAAAGATCAACACAATTAAAGTAGTAAATCTGGCTAACTAAAATGAAATTATACTTTCAAAATAAATAAAATAAAGCATGGGAAATAGGAAAAAAAATATGGGAAATCATTTCTCGGTAAAAGTTGTTGAATAAAAATGGGTTGGTCAAAGTATTTAAAACCCACAATCTATTATATTAAAACCAACTAGTCGGTTACTCGTGCGTTGCACGGGGCGAAAAAATTAATAAGGGAAATAATATAGAGTCGAGTATTTAATTTAGCTACGAATACATACAAAACTAATTATTACAAAAATTATTAAATACTTTTAAAAAAGAAAAAAAATTAGATAAAACAATAATAATTATAATAAAATTCCTTCTAATGACGTTTTAATAGCAAATATACTTGAAACATTGATGATTTAGTAAAAAAATATTGATAAAAGTTGTTCATACAAAACAGTATTGATCTGAAAATTTTAAAAACGAGATATATATTTTATAAAATATAAATAATTAAAATTAATTTAATTGAAAAAAATATATTTGAATGGTAAAAAATAAATTAAAGTAAATCATAATGGAGAGTATTTTTTTTATACCAAAATAAAAAAAGTTTATAGAAAATTGTGTGCATTATATAAATAAGTATTTACAACCATATAAAAATAGAATTTTTATATTAAAAAAATTAATATTTTTTTTGGCTACAAAATAAATTAATATTTAAATTACATAAAAAAATTATATTAAAATATATTAATACTTAAATTAGAACGATAAGCATATATATATATATATATATATATATATATATGTGGGTGATTCTAATATACACAAGTGAAAAACTTGTGTAATTATACACAAGTTATTTTAACCATTAGATATATTAGTTTTTTATTGAATGGTCATGATTTAAAAGTCCTATCCGGTTGCTCATAACCTTGAAAATAGACGTCATTTTGCAATCTGCAACAAACGTCACAATAAATCCTGAAAGAAGCCCAAAAATTATGGATTTTAGAGGAAAATTACTAAGGTGGTTTTTATGGAGGCATGACCTTGCTATTCGAGAGCTGAAGTGCGATGGGTGGCGGCGGCCAGGGAAGGGGAAGTGGCCATCAAAGATGGCGCTGCGGCAAGTGAAGATCAGCGAGGAGCGTGTAGCCGATGGTTTGCGGGACCGCGATTGGGTCTTTCTCTGTTTTCTCTTACTTTGTTTGTGGGTGCAATGCGGGAGGTTTAGTTGTGAGAGTGTTAAGGGAGGTTGCTAAAAATAGAAAACTCAAACTACTGTGAAATCTTCCCACATATCAAATTAGAGGAGAGTTTTGATTAACATAAGGATCATCCTCACCCCCATTCAACTATCAGCCGATTTTTCCCTTTCTGAAATTTTAGATTCTCGTTACTGCATTTTTTTATAGATTAATTAAATAAAAAATATTGGAAGACCTTGATGGATGAGACAAAGTGAGAAAAACAAAGAGGGAGAAGATTACATGCCCATCAAGCTCCTCTAATGTTCAATTCTATCAGCACTTAGACAGAGGAAATTTTGATGAAGATGAAGAAGCACTACTATTCACACGTGTCTTGTCTTTACAGGTCTCAATAGTAAATAAGGGGTATTCTTTTTTATGGAAAGAAGGGGTATTTATTATTTTACCAAGTATAAAAAGTAAGTAACAACCGGAAACCCATTACTACCAGTGAGTTGTATTTGTGTATTATTACACAAGTTTTAAATTTGTGTATGTTAGACACACCCTATATATCGTGTGAAGATATAATTTCTTTATGAAATTATAATTATATAAATAAAAATATAGTAAAATAGATTTATACCATATTTGAAAAATTCAAATATATGATGAAAGAAAAAAATAAAATGTTAATATTTTATTACTTTTCTCATACATAAGTGGTATATAATTTTCATTTCCTATATTAATTGTTCTTATTGATTATGATTTATGATTATTAAAAACTACAACTTTATATGTTATACACTATATGCAATTTAGTTGCAATTGAATTGAAATGGAAAACATTTGTGTTATCCTATAGCCGGATAACTTTGCCTCCCATACTCATAATTGTCACTTAGGATTGCCTTCAATGAATTATATATATCGTGTCGCACTGAATAAATATTACACTGCTATTTTATAATTTTTAGCAATGGTTGACTTGACACCATTATTGTTACTGAAATGGGCCTCGTAAATTTCATACCATTCCGGTAAGACTATGTACAACAAGGAGGCCAAGACATGGTGTGCCACTGCTACATTGCTGATTTCTCTCTCTTGCAGCTTTGCAGGGAGAGAGAGAGAGATACAACAAGCCTACAATTTTGCCTTCTTCTATTGTTCAAATACTATACTATTGCTAACAATGTACCATGTCTATAACAGCTCCAACAATTGTAATTTGTATTTTTGTTGTCCTAATTCTCGTAACTTCCCTCTTTCTATCTTCTTCCAAATCCCAATCCCAATCAAACTGCTCTCAGCTGATCTCTCAAATGCCAACCCATCTTTTTTTTTTTTTGGGTCAACACCAGCCCATCTTCAAAGTCAGACACTTTTTCAATGGTTAATGGGTCATTGTCATACTCTATATGGTAGAGAGTTTTCTTCATTTTTCTCTTTTCCTTTCTTTTATGTTTATAGTCATATCTTTCTCCACATTTTCGGGTTTTTTTTTTTTTTTTATCCACTACCTTCATAACTTCTACCCCTTCCTCTTTCTTGAGTTTCTATTTTTTTTTTCTTTTTATTTCACAACTGTTCTAGTGTCTAACAAACTGATATAGCTGCCCCTAGCATTTTTGGCAGCATTGTTTTACCCAAGATAACACATCCATTACTGTAGTTCGATTTTGTAATACTGATTTACTTAGTTTAGTTGTTGTTGATGTCTTGGATGTTTTTGCTTTGGGTTGGTGTTTTGTAACAATTGTGTTTTAGGATGACTAAATAGTTTAGATTCATGAGTATGCGTGCTTATTTTGTTATTTTATTTATTGTGCATTGCAGTAATACTTTTATTTAGTATCCTACAAATGATGTAAGTGTTGTTGGGCATTTTTTTTTTCTTTTTCTTTTTGTCGAAACTAAGAAGTGGCGTTGGGCATTTTTTCTATCAGTGATATTTTGAAAAAAAAAAGGGTCATTGTTACTATGTCTCCAAATAATCATTCTACCTTTCATTTGCTTGGGCCCTGATAACTGTCAACTAGGGTGGGGAGAATTTTGGCTAAGGCCCGTACTAACTCCCTTTATTTGGTCGTCAAAACAAAGGAAACAAAGGAATAGGCCCAAGATCGACCAAAAAAGGAATAGGCAAGAGGCCCAAGGCTAGACAGAGCCTTGGATTTCGAATTAGGTTCCATACTAACTCCCTTGAACGGAGACTTTGATTTCGAATTCAAGGGTCTATTTCTACACTATTGACCCAAAAGATTTTGGACTCAATTCCAGTGTTTTGACAAAAATAAAATAAAATACCGGTTTCCAACTATAAACAACAAACGAGTTGACAAAAAAAAGTTTAAATCTATTTGTACTTTTTTTTTTGGTAGATATCTATTTGTTACTTTTAATATAAATAAGTGTGGCATAAGATTTCATATAATCAAGAATTAATTGCAATTTTGTGATTATTTTCTTAGGGGTGGCGTACGTCCACATGTATGTCTAACGCTATTTGCAGCTCCAAGAGGGGGTGGGTAAAGCAGGTTGGATTGTAATGGCTAGGGGCATTTTTCTTTTCATAATTGGGTTTCATAAACTTTCACAAACTTCCAACTCTGTTACGCGATTGTTGTTTAGCCGGGCTTCAAGAAGGGGGCTGACTTTCTTCTCGCTCCTCTCCAGTTTATTCATTAGGGTGAGTAGCTCCTCTTTGACAGTCATTTTGAAAATTTTAATTCGATGAAATCTTTCGGAAGTCTTTCATTTGTCTGTCATTATATACAATACTATTTATATTATCTATATTATCCGTGGAATTGGAACCTAAACTTCATTTACAATTCAACTTTTCTATCTCATTGACCCTTATTTCATATTCTTCGGCATATGATTTATTTATACCTAGTATATTTTTTTTTACCGATTCTTTTCATGGGTGAATTCTGCCTAATTTTACATGTAGGATTTATATATACAACATGTATCACTGTCAAGATCAAGAGCGAATTTCTTATTATTTACATTAGAAATTTCAATTAAAAAATTCAAAAAAAAAGATTGGGTTGCGATCATATACAATTTGGTCATTCAAGTTTTTTCTTCAAATTATCAAATTCCTGAATTTTCAAAATTAAACACGGTCTCTCCGTCAATTATTTTCTTTTTACATAAATTTTTAAATTTTACTTTTTACTCAACATCTTCACAAATTGGATTGACTAAATTATTCATATTTTCTTATCCAAAACTCCTTAATCAAAATATCAAATTTCACCTACAATTAAAAAATCATATTTTTCATCTTCAAATCCTAACTCCACGTCCTATGAGATCTTTTAAATTTTATCAAATGTGTACTAATTTTTTTACTTCAAAATCTTTTAAATTATTTCATATCTCAAACCTATTATAAACTCTCAAAAATCTGAATAAAAAAATAGAAATTTGAGAGTTTTAAGTAAAAGATAATTAATGAGTCCATATTTTACATAATTTAAAAAATAAAGGGACCTAATTTGTTTGGAAAAGATTGAGAACCAAATTTGCATAGGATCCAAATTTTTTACAACTTTTTTTATTTAGATCAGGTCTTCCCCAAAAATTCTACGGGCAACACATGCAACGGTGTCTTCCATATTTTTATGAGCAGGAATGATAGAAGTTACTCAAACATGGTCAAGGTAGAGGACCATCAGTTCAATTTCCTTATATCGTGGATCATTTATTTTGGTTTATAATATTTTTTGAACGAATATTTTGGTTATTAATAGAAACTAGAAAGAAAGGCAAATGGTGAGAAAGACCATGGTCCCATTTCCCCGCAGACGGTTACTAGCTCCAATTAGGGGTGAAAGTAGAATGGGTCAAACTAGTTTTGTAAGGCCCAAACCTGACTTGTATTATATTTTTGTGGTCGAAGTCTGACCTATTACTTGTTATAGGTCATTTTTTCAGGTATGTTTTGACCTGTTTGAAAGTCTGGTTTTTAAAAGTGTATTTCATATTATGACTTTGAAATAAACCAAATGGTTTATATCTAAATAGACTAGTATGTTTACATACCAATAATCTTACTTTTTAAAAATATAAATATGTCAATGACATATGCTTTTAAATACGTCAACAAACCTATCTCTAAATAGGTCAAATGGAGAAATTAAAAAGTTATATATTATTATACCATTTATTATATTAAAATAATATTATTTATAAATAGGATAGTCTGTTAAGCTTAATAATTTTTTAAAAAACCTAAGTCTGACTTATTTAATTAATTTTTTTTCAAAAGCAAGCTAAACTGGTTTGTAATCACCGGACTCTAACCTATTTCCACCCATCGCTCCAATTAATGGATATAAACAAAGATATGATGGGAAAAATAATATACGTATACCATGCTCATTCATTCATTAATTTATTTAAGATTAGGGGGATTGGACAGTGTCCCTAGCTCTCTCCCACTCTTCATTTATACGTATAAGAAAACTTGACATATTTAGTCATACAAATATATATCATCGAGATGCATAGATTCCTACTGTTTTTTAGCCAAGCATTCATATATAATATAGACCATGGTCACACCTTTGCTCCCCATAAAAATTGACCGACAAGGGTGGTGCATGAAAATTTGAATTGAATTTGCCCGTTTACTCCTCCTATTTTCTTCTCGGTCACTTGGTCATAGTTAAGGTTAATCACTCTTGTCTAGATGTATTTAATATGAATTGAATCCAATTCTTCCCATAATTTAGTTTTTATTGCTAATTGAAACACAATATCCTTAAGCTGATGAGGTTTCTCTGCATATTCGGATACATGCATGGCAGCAATATTTGCATGGGTTTATTTCACATTAGGCTATCATGACAAAGGAAAAATAAAAAAATATATAAAAATAATAATACTAGTTCATAATTGTCATTTCACTAGATACATCGTAATTAAAAACTGAGGTATTCTTGATAAGAAAAAAAGGAGAAGAAATCTAAAACATCACCGGGAATTGTAAGAACAACTAGATATATACCCTCGTGTTACGCAAATTTAAAGGCAAACAAAGGAGAAACCCTACTTATTCACTACAACAACAGAAAAAGGAAAAAATTGCAGTTACGCGTCAAAAAAGACTGCGGTTAAGACCACAGTCTTTTCTGGTGCTATCAAAGTACGGATTCACTTGGACTGCGATTGCACAACCGCACTCCAAGTGGCGCTTTGACACGTTGGAAGCATTCTGCTACGTGGATTTTCACTTAGAGTGCGGTTCTAACAACCGCACTCCAAGTGCCCTTTTTTCTAAAATTTCTAGCTACGAACTTTCCATAGCTAATCCGTAGCTATTACTGACAGGTAGTTTGTGCACTTTTATTTTAAAAGTTTGTTCTGCGTACTATTCAAATGAGATTTATATAAATTTTATCTGAAACATAAATTATTAAAAACTAGAAAGCATTAAATTAAATAAACAACGCTAATTAAGACATATTGAAGGTTACATTCAAGAAAACAAGATATGAGAAAAGCCGAAAAGAAAGAATGCAATTCAGAATCGCCTAATATCAAGAGAAAAAAACAGAGGAGGGAGGGTATTACTCTAAGACAATACTGCATGGACCTTAACTAGTCTTTTTACTTTTAGACAATATGTGATTATATAACAAGGCATTTAATTTGTTAGAATATCTTAGAGGATACTATCTCACAACGTCATGATTATATCTAGATATTCTACAAAATTTAAATTCTAAATGATGAATAAGAATGCTAAACAATAAAAGAAAGAAAAAACAAAAAAGAGAAAATATATAGTAATAAAAAAATATAATCTGCAGTTGCTAGAGAAACATTATCATGAATTAACCTTACCATGTCTTTGCCTTTGTTTCTCTCACTTAGCATTTTACTTATGTCCCATCACTTCAAAATATGTTGGTTGTAGCTTGTAGGTGAGTATGTTTATAAAATACCAAGATATAAAGAACGAAAACCTGTTAAAAAAATGAAGTTAATATTGCCATCAATTGTAATGCAACCATGATGTGCACTGTGCAATGTTAAATATACATCTCACTAAACCAAGAGATGTCAGCAAGATTGTACCTCCGGATGCACCAAAAAATAATGCAAGTCATCACCAATGATTGGAAAAGGTTCACCATCTTTCCAGGAAAATATCATTGGCAATCTCAAACTTTCTGTTAACCTGATTAAAACAATCACAGGGGTCAGGGAAGCTAAGGTGGAAAACAATGAACAAACTATAGCTCAAGTTATCTTAAAATTGAAGACAATATTTATATGATATCATTTTTTAATTAATTAAATGGGCTATAAGTTAAAAACGCCATGAAGAGATGAAGATCATTAAGCAAAGGGTGGCTTCAGAGCATTTTATAAGCATATACAACAGTTTGGTTGTCCACAGTCAAATTCAATCATCCACTCATTAGGATCCTATTTGTGAGATAGAATATGTGGTATAGAGTAACTAACAACAAATTTAAATTCAGGTTCAAGACCAGAATTAAAGAAGTGTTCCTAACTAGAGTGACTGCTGCTAGAAATATGAGTATATAGAATCTGAATTTAAACAAAAACTGGTACTAAATTAAAAGGATATAAATCTGAATTTTTTCTGGTTGAAAGATACTTCTCTTAGGGTTCTAACAAAAAAAACGGCACTCAAATCCGACATGTTTAGCTCAAGTTATGAACAGATGAGTACAGACAGCCCAAACTGTGACAGCATGCGAGTTATGCAGAAAAAATTTGAATTCAAAATGAAAACTGGGTCTAATTGGAAAGAAAAATAAATATAAAACTTAAACCATGTTGAAGCTTAGTGTGTTAGCTTTCAAACAAAGCAGATGGTACTCAAAATCCACAAGTATATTAGAAGTTATACGCAAAACTATAAATGCTGCCACAATCCTATCACTTAGAAAAATTATACAAAAAAAATTGAATTCAAAGTAAAAACTGATTTAATTTGGTGAGGAAATTGTACTTGAAACTCTGTAGGTTTAAAGCTATATGTCTTAGCTTTCTAATGCAAAAAACGGCATCCTAATCTAACATGTTTAGCTCAAATTATAAATGAAAATGTAAAGGTTGCTGAATATATATTGTTTCTCTTCAAGTGATCAATATCCTTAACTGTCCCTCGTCATTCACAAAAACTAAAGGACTGTGTCATCAGAACAATTAGTAACATGCTATGCTAAAACAGAGTAAACAAAGTTAATTTAGTAGCATTCCAGCAAGAGAAAGATAAAATGATTTAGTAATCTATCAGGACAAAGTAACCAGCACATATTCTTCCCTAAGAGATGTTGGAAACCAAAAAACTAAACATGTTTACCACCACAAAATCAAGAGGAATCAATCACGTGGTAAGGCCTTGACAGACAGCATACCATTGTTAATGGTGACACCAATGGTTGTACTGTGCTGAAAGTGCACAATGCATTTACCCATCTCAGGGAGTGAATATTAGGGAGCTGAGAGAGCAATAGTTGAAAGATTCCAAAGAAAATAATAAAATGTTGCAGGGTCAATTTGCCATCCTCATGATAGTGCTTGTAAACTGCCTGTACGACATGGAAATAGAACATTCCAGATCCCCCAACCAAAAACAAAAAATGGAAAGAAATGATTTCTTGGCCATTAGAAAGATAAAAATGAAAAGCCAAAGGATCATACAGAAAAGGTGACTGTAACTATGGAACAATTATAATAAATGTCCTATCACTCCACAAAATCTGGATTGTAATAGCGAGCAAGTCGTTGGATTCTACTCTCCACAAGAAAAAACCTAACTTGGAGTCCCTGTCCTTATGATCCTCTCCAAATGCTTCTTAATTGAAACTGCCTTCTTGATCAAATGGTACATATACAATCTGGAATTTTGGGCGCAGGTCTTGAAAAATCATCCCCAAAACATTCACTCTTTTTATTTTTTCCCTTATAATCTAAAATAACACAAATTCAGAATGCAATTGCAAACAGAAAGGACAAAACCGTGAGCTTTGAGGAAACCACAGATTTAACCTACTACCCCTAAATTTCTAAATTACAGAATACCAAAATTTCTAGGTTTAAAAAATCCAAGAAATTAAATAAGCCCAGAACAAGAAACAATGTGAAACCATGAGAGAAAGACAAGGACAGCACCATGATAGTAAGACAATAATATAATAATGAGAGAAAAGAACCCTAAGAGAAAGAACAGATACCTCGCCGTAGCATAGGGCGACTTCTCTACGGTCGTCGTCTTCGAGATTGGAGAGGCAGCGAGAACGAAGGAGGAACATTTGGGGAGCGATGGCTCCGGCAAGGCGGCAACGAGAAAAAGCCTCATCGCAGCCTAGGGAAACTTCTCTATGCCGTCGTCTTCGACCTTGAGAGGCAGCGAGAAGAACAATATGGGGAACGAGAAAGAGGGCTTCGGGTTCGTTCGCACTGTAGCAAAAGTGGAGGCTAGTTCACACAATAGCTCCACCCGAGATAGGTATTGTGTTAGAGACATTACAGTGCGGTTCCACGTGGAAGCCGCATTCTTAGTAGCTACATAAGAGCGCGGTTATGTACTAACCGCAGTCTAAAATATTTAGGAGTGCAGTTCCGCCCAAACCGCACTCCAATGACCTGTTTGCTTAGATCAGTTTTGTTGTAGTGATTACTTTTGAATATGGTCGTTAAAAGTATGTCTCATATATCTGACTTTCTTCAAAACCATCAAGTATGGGGTGATTTGTTTGCAAAACTTTATAAAAGTGGGACTCTCATTTTCCCCCCCTCAAAATATTAATTAACAAGATTCGTGTACGCTAGTTACATAAACAAGCACTAAAACAAAAAGAAATCTAAATTAAATAATCATTTTCATGAAGAGAAAGTGTACATAATTATGCTTAATGAATTAATCATTTGATGGTGGCTGAGGTAGCATAAGGGATCCAGGGTGAAGGCATGGATAGAGACGGAGGCGGATGTGAGGGCTTGTGTGGTATCTCAGTGGCAGAGCATGGTGGGGTACCTACAGAAGGCACTTTGACGCCCAAGTCAGTAGAGGTTTAAGGTGGGCAGTATAGTGTTAGGGAGATTACCCTTGTCTCATTTGAAGGTTGTCTTATATATATGAACTATCATGGTTACTGTAGCTGGTGTAGGTTGTAGCTGAGGGGCGTAGGGGATGATTACGCTTGTCACATCAGCCGTAATACCCTGTAATAGCCACCTATTTTGGATCGCTTATGTCAGTGGCCATGTTGCCCTATCAGTGTATAATGGGGCGCATTAAATGCGGTGGAATCTGGTAGGTAGCCTATGTGTGGCAGATCGTATTGTAGGAGCTCGGGCTTCGTTCCCTGGTTTGGGGGTAACTGGGTGTGTGACACGACCCTGCTCGACGTATCACATCATGACAGGTTAAGGGGAGGAATCTCGGTTTTGGCCGAGTATGTCTCAGTCATGTTCGGAACATCATTCATTTGCAAATAAGCACTCATATTTTAAATAAAAATTTCCATGATTAATGAGCATTAAGTTTGAATTTTCTGAATTACTCAAGCAAGCAATCAAAGGTTTGAATGTTTGGAAAAACCCATTGATATATAGATGTCACCCTTCATTTTTTTTGGTTACAGGAAATAACCCTTCAAATTAAAATGACCAATACATTTTTTTTTTCTTTTTGCAAGACTACAATTATCCTCCATGGGAGGCAATCCATTCGAGCTTGGTAGGATCACTATGAGCAACAAAACTCTTACTCTGAGTATTTAACATAATTGCATTGCATTTTCAAGGCTTGAACTTGAGAGTCGAGACCACTGGTTAAATTGGAACAGACGTCTGTACCAGCTGATCCAGTGCTTGGTGGTAAAAATAACCAATACTTAATTGTGTATTTAATTACGATAAGAGAAATTATACTTGTACAACATCGATCTTTCAACAATGAGAGAGATAGAAATAAAAATGAGAAAAGTCTGAGATGTGATAGATGATATAAAGAATAAAGATAGAGAGAATAAAGTATGATGTATAAATTGTTGTATAAATTTTTGTATGAATATATGGTCTGTTAAGCCAATAGCACTTAATTAACATTTAATTTTATTAGTAACGGTTGGCCTACTGAAAAAGTGGATGAAGTTAAATTAAAACCAGAATTGGAGAAATTGGCAAATAAATTATGCCTTGAATAATTGTAGTATATATTCCCATTTCATGAGCAATATACCAACTCTATTTTTAACTTTTATGAAATCAATTGATAAAATTTAAAAAGAATAAACGCACACACACCAAACAACACAACAACAAAGGGGAATGTGTATTGTCATGGAACTCTTTCATAGCAGAGATCAATCTCTTCTTTCTTATCCTCGACAGCAACTCAAAGAAAAGGAAGAAAGAGATGAAACCTATAGTCCCAATCATAGTCACTATGAGACAAGCACAACTCAAAAGCTCATCCTCTGTTCTTCCTAAAGGCGAGGCAATTTATGGCTCATGTGGACCCTCCCTTTCTTCTTATTGTAGAAATATTATTAATTTTGTGCTCAAATTGGGCTTTGCAGATTCATCACATGACAACAGCTGATAGGCTTTATGGTTAGTCCAAGTTCCTATATATAGACATGGTATGGTGAAAGAAAGATCAATGTTGACTTGTCTTGCCAAATAACTATAAAAGCCATCTGGCATTTGCTCATAATGTTGAAGCCTAGCTAGGGCACCATGTTTTCGTTTTTTCCATTTCTTGTTTTAATTTGAAAGGGAACAATGCAACTACTTATCTCATTTGGAATCTTTATTTTTTATTCTTACTATAAAGGCATTAAAGTGGCTTGTTAGTTGTCACCCTGAGATAACTCTCACACACATTATTTGGTTATTGGGAAGCATACGTTAGCACAAATAAGAGTATTTATAACGTGATAAACTTATGTTTTTAATACTATAACTCATTTTATTCTTAGATAACTTATATTTTTAATACTATAATTCATTTTATTCTTGGCATTCGGACGGAAACAGAGCAAATGCAATGAATGGATTACACGATAAGATAAGACTAATTATATATACATAAACGTACATAAAAATGACTAGGAATAGGCTAAAATTAATGTTCAAAATGTGTAATCACGTTTCCTCAATAATTATGAGTTACTATTTGGATTGTTTCCCGAGAAATAGGGGCACACAAGTTGGTAAAACTAAACTAAATAATACTAATAAATATATTAATAGCACACAACTTATATGGTTTTGTTGGTATAAAAATAATAAAATTATTCTAAGTCTTAGAAAAGACATGAGCATAATGGCAGGAACTCGAAGAGGGGGCCAAGAATATGATAATCTTGAACTCGAAGTCAATGAGTATTTCATCTCGAAACAATGGTTTGTAGTTCGAAGTATTAAGACTAAAAGATGGTCATTAGAATTGAAGGAAAACTCTAGAGAAGCCACGCTCGAAGCTAGCATGACTGGGCCTACCATCCACGTCAGAAAAGCAGTTACAAGTTGGTTTCATCTTCCAACGCATCAAATGATACGTGGGAACGTGGGAGTTTTGATTGACGAATCAGCCTAGAGGGTCCTAAAGACGGTTAGGGGCAGTTCCATTAGCAGTTATGAGGATTTCATATAAATAGGATGAATGCGAAGACATTAAGGTCCGCAAACTAAAACTCAAGCATACAAAAGTCGCGGTATCCACTGATCAGAGATCAAGGCAACCTCATTGCAGAGAGCAAGTAGCTAGGAACTACAAATCGACCAAACCTTCTCTTCTCTGTACTTAATTTTATGTTTCTGTCATTACATTTGCTTGTAATGTACTCTATGTCCTTAGTAGTTTAAATTCGAATCAAGTTCCAAACATCTTCTTCATCTCCTTCTATGTTTTTCCTTTTATCCATTTTCATGCGTAATAAAATCAATCGCAACACTTAAAAAAGTACCCAGTAAAAAGTATTCGTATCTTGTCTCCAGACTGATGAAGAGATATATTTCTTTAACTTAAACCAAATTAAGGGATAAGCAGATATCTCAATATATATTTATAATCACTAAATTTTTTATTTAATTTGGAATTAATTACCTAAATCAAATAAAATTTAGGGTTAAATAACTATTTTATATCCCTAAAAAATACTTGAGTTTTATTTTATAGGGGTAAAATAACTCTAAAATTAAATATAATATTAATCCCTCTAAATTATTTTTTAGTTTCTCCTTAATTAATTTTTGTTTTTACTTTAATTTATTCCCTTATTGTTTAAAAGTGCTCACATTAATTAATCCCTTTAAATAAGTTGGTGGTAAATGGAGTGACACATCATATATCAATGCTACATGATAATTATTTTTGCTAATATATATATTTCTATTATTGGGACAAACACAGAAGGGATAGAGGAGCAGGGAGTTGTTTGAGTCCATCGTAAAATTAAATAAGAAGGGTGGGGGAAGGGAAAGATATAAGGTTTCGGGAAAATATTGTGTGGACAAAGAGGGTTTTGCTTAAAAATGAATTCAAAAAGCTATATTTACTCTCTGAAAATAAAAGAGCAAGATTTGGGAAGTTGGTGAGTGGTTTGATCAAAAAATGGAAGTGGAATGTCTCAAATGGAGAAGAGAATTATTCAAGGGAAAAGTCTATTATGACAAAATGATCAAATTACAATCCATAATAAATTTGAATAGACAATCACACAAAAAGTTAAATAAAAATGAGTTTAACTAGGAAAATATTTAAAACAAATGAGGAAATAAAAATTAAGTATGAGTAGATAAACAAAAATAAATATAAATAACTACACTCTTTATTTAAATGGTTTGGATCCTCTTTAGTCATTGAAATAACAGAATCGACTGCATAGTAGCTAGGAATTAGCTATGAATTGTTGTTAAACATGTAGCTAATTCCTAGCTATTTTGAAGCTAATACTGTTGAAAAGGCAAAATATCTAATGATGGAACACAATTTTTAATTTGTTTGATCTGGAATGAGCGATCCATTTTAACTTACTGGTTAATAAGAAAATTGATAGAATAAATTTTAACAAATTCACAAACTTTATATATGTGTGTATGTAATATATATCAACTATTGAATTTTTTGTTAATGACTGGAATTTTTATTTTTTCCTTTTAAAATGGTTACTCACTTTAATTATTTAGAGAAGTCATATCGCCTTAATTTATGTTAGTTTTTATGACAAATAAATTATTATTTTTAAGAAAAATTTGTATGCATGGTTTGTGATCTGTATAAATTGACAATTCCACTGTGATTTTAAAAAAGAAAATGCAGAGTCACTGAACCATTCTAAGAATGTGAACTGAATCTGTAACCATGCATTTGTAATCGAACGCACACATTTCAACACTTCTTACTAACAATAGACCTAATACAACGAACTTATATGTAAAAAAAAAAATGCAGGGCAGACAATAATTTAAGATCCCAAGAACTTTTTTTCATCAAAAAAGAAAGAAAAAAATATATCATTGACATAATGAGTACTCAACAATCGAACTTTTATATATACAGAACAGAGAGAGACACATCAGCAGAAAAATCTAGTAAAACAACACCTTTAAAATCCAATCTTTATATACACTCACAGAGACTAAAATGGGGGGAGATTTCACTTTCATCCATAGTCAAAGATTTTATTTTGATTAAATTCATGAATTCGTCCAAATCTAAACTATTCTAGTTGAAAATTACAAAAAAAATTTGAGGTGATCAGATGGAATGTTTTATTTTCTTTTAATTTGATGAGTGTAAATTTAGCACTACAAGAAATCAGCAATTTAGATGGCGAATGGGTAGCGTCAGTCACGACACTGTCACTAATAGCGTCGGCCAGGCCGATGTAAAGTTAAATTTTTTTTTACATTTTTTTATGTAGGCGACGACCTTCACTAACTTTTTTATGTAACGTCGGTCTGGGCCGTCGCTAATGGTAAAATAATTTTTTTTTAAATTTTTTATGACCGACGTTCATTTTTGTTATTTTTAACTATATATTATATTTTGCACTATATATTTCAATAGCATAACGGTAATGCTTCTTCTTGTATCATGTAGGTTGCAGGTTCGATCCTCACAATTGATAAAGGGCCGACGCTATGTTGTGACGACCATGTAACTAAGCGTCGACCGTAAAATGTCGTCGCTAATACATTAATGACAAGGCTTTTAGCGACGAGTAGTGGGTCGTCACTAGGTCCGTCGCTAATTATGAATGACCAGTTTTTCCATGTAGCGACGACTTTTGGCCATCACTAAAAACCGATGACTAGTGGGGTCGTCGCTAGAAGACCGTCGCTAATTATGAATGAACCAGTTTTTGTTCTTGTAGCGATGACTTTTGGCCATCACTAAAAACCGATTTTCTCATAGTATAGGATGAAAGGATGATGCTCCAGTTGAAAGGCGCGGAAAGCCTCTGGACTCACATGACACACTAAAAAAAAATGAAATTTAGTGGCAGTCAAAAGTTAATTTTCTGGCGGTTTTCGACTCCCACTAGGGGGTTATCCAGCGGTTCCCTACAGCGCCAACATTACATGTGCCACTAAATGTTTGTAGCGATTTTGCCTAAACGCTGGCAGTGCCGCCAGTGCATGCAGTAAACTTTTCTGGCGGTTTCAAACCCCCACTATCCGTTTACATTCCTGCAGATTAGCAAGTTATTTTGTAGGTAATCTGTAGTGAATCCATAGTTAGATCATTATGTTTGTATATTTAACTGATTCCTCCAATGCTTCAAACTAGTAGCACCATATTCCTTTTGCCTTAATTCTGTTGGGGCCTGTGGGCTTCCACTAAAGTTGCCATATTCCTGCAAATTAGTAGCAGCCACAATATATTCTCAATGAGTATATAAAGACAAATAGGATAACAGTAATTAAATTATAATAGTAAATTTATCATTATAATAGCATGAAATAATGTATTACTCTAAACTGTAACAAGAAATCAACAGTATGTAAGAAACCAAATCAGATTGATTCCAAAAGAGTTAGAAAAGCGTTCATTGCATACCACAGAAGAAAAAACATCTCTCTAATGTTTTGCCAAAATGATTTGATATATGTAACGTAAAAATAATTCAGAAACAAAGATGCAGTCTTTGCATGTAGAGTTGAAATATTAATATAATTCAATTCCTAAAAATATATAAAATACAAGTGTGCATTAGTATGTAAAATACCTCAAGCTTTCTTGATTGGGCTTCTAGTTTAGCACTTCCGAGGTTTATCCAAGCTTGGATTTTTGCTTCTTCCCTCTGATACTTGCAGCTGCAGCAACCCAAATCACAATTTAGTTCGAGCCATACACCAACCCAAATCTGGTTATTGTCTGCACAGAAGCACTCCCTCTTGATCTCTATTTACAGTGTGGGTGTAAGAGAAGGGAAAGCCAATGAAGATATATTAGCAGAAAATTACAGATATGTATAATAAGAACTCAATTTATATGCACTAGATTCATTAACTCATGATGATATCCAAAGCTGTGGTATAAATCTGTGTAAAGAATAATACATGCAAATGGGACCTTTTTCTATTTTCTGGAATTTTGAACTCTAGAAACAATAATTAAAAAATTATTTATTGAGGTGAGAAGCACAATTGCAGGAAGCTAACTAAGGTATCATGTGGCCTTCAGCATAAATCCCGGTAAATTGAAATGACAAAAAATTAACAGTGTATATAGTGTGTTTATATATATATATATATCACCAAGAAAATCCATTTTATCAATATATATATATATATTGAATTATATATATTAGTACAGTTTATGTATCCGGTGGTAATTTAAAACCATGACATTTACACATAGCTTCTGATTCAATGTGTGCACATGGCCAAGCTAGCTAGACACGTGTTATTCAATGCCATATTCACAAACTAAATTGAAAATGAACTCTAGTAGTTGATTTTACACTTTTTCTATTCTCTGTTACAAAGATAACACCAATAATGAATGCGTCAGTAGCAACAATCCTTATAATTATAAATGACTTACACTAAAAGAGATACCTTATTCCTTTGAGTTCTTTTTATTCATATCAGCAAGTATGACCTGGGCAAAAAAAAAGAGAACACATAAATCCATCATAAGAATCTCATAATTCTAGGCTCTGTGACAAATAACTTGAACAAGAGAATAAACATTGTTGAGTCATATAAATGACTAGAAGTTCAAATGGGTCCCAATGATTTAATGTAAGAATAGTAAGCAAAATCCAATTATTAGAAGCAAAAAATCCATATATACCTTAATGCTAAGAATGAGCATAGAATATTATAAATAAACCATGCAACTTAAAGCACATATATTCAGCACATAAGTGGAAAGATCAGGCAAGAACATTAGTTTGTACATGACTGAAAAAGGGTTTGCAGTGCAAACCATAGTGCTGCTTAAAACATATAACCACATTAAAACAGGTAAAAGACCTCCCAACTGCACATAAATGCCACAGAAGAAAATGAAATTTTTTTCACAGCCAAAATAAAAAGTAAACAAATAGTTACTAGGCTTTACCGAGGAATGGCTGGTCTTAGCTGGCGTTCAAACACATATTCCAAAGGTTTATATGTTTTTCTAACGGGTGGCTGGAATACTCCATGCTCAGTTGTGACCCAATGAGGGCAAGTCAAAGTGGTATGTCCTTCAATTCAAAAGCACAAAGATGTAAAATATGAAGACAAAATCAAATTCAAAAGCTTAACAAGTTACAATCAAGCTAGAGAAGAGAACAAATGAAACAAGTTCACAAATACATAAAAGGAGAATACCAATACAAAACAGTGTGAGGAAGATAAAGAGATACCAGGAGTTTTTACACAGAAAGCAAGGCCAAGGCTTTTTTTTTCCAAAAAAAAAAAACATATGTGTAATAGCTAGAAGCCAGAGCATTTTTATATACATTTCTAATTCAGAATTTAAAGATGGAATAACAAAAAAACTTGATGCACGTGTAATTCAAGCTATATGTGTAATAACCTGTTATGGCTAGGTAACAACTCCATCAAATTGGTACTCTCAACAAACTGATCACTTATCTCGATTTGTCTAACAATTCTCTTGAAGGTGAGATACCTCCTTCAATGGGAAATCTTAGCCTATTACAGAGCCTTCACATCTTTAACAACACCATTCAAGGTTCCATTCCTCATGAGTTGGGCTTCAAAATTGACTTTAAGCTATTGACACAACAAAATTTATTCATTACAAGAGATAGCTAGGTTTAAAAAATGAAGACCTACTTCAAGCGTAGTAGAGAGAAAAAGCACTTATTAAGTGTATCCTTCTTGCTTCAAGGTATTGTATTTTCATGTGAATGCAGGGGATATGACTTCAGGTGTAACTTACATTTTTTTAACAATACTTAACACAAAATGAAGACAAATAATAGATTCATAATTACTTTTTTAATCTATTTTGGACATATTTTAAATCTAATGAAAAAAAGTTTCATCAAGACAAGCCCAATAAAGGTTTTAAAAAGCTGCTAAGAATAAGCACAGTAATTTACCTGTAAAAGATCATATGCACCTGAACTGAACATATTGATATTTATAGGGAAAGCTAAACAAATAGTCACAGTAATAAGCAAAACAAAAGCAATTTGTATCTATAGGGAAAGCTAACTGAACTATTCACAACAAAACCCTGCTTCCAATGCTAGCAAAGAGACTGCAGGTTACTCTATGTTCATCTTCGGAGAACTCACCATGCTTAAGGTTGGGTCTGAGATATAACTAAGGCCATCAGAGTCTACAACTTTTCCTACATCTTTCAAACCTGCAAGGGACAAATTAACAGATCCCATATCAGGAACACAAGAAAAGTGAAGAAACAGATGAAAGAGTAAGATCCTTGTATCAACATATTACTCTCATTAGCTTGAAGAGTACAATATAATATGACTAATTATTTCTTCTGGTCACTTCACAGTTCACAGGCTAATTGTGCTTTTGATTTTTTGTTTGCTATCCTCACAACATATAGTTTGAGCAAAAGGTATGACTATGAGATAAGTTGTTGCTTAAACCATGATTTGAGACTTTGCAATACAAAACCAAAGCCACACTAACACAATTAGCTTCTGAGTTCTGAATATGAGAAGAACAAGGTAGGAAGGTAGAAAACAAACACTTACCAGCTTCTGTGGGAGGGCTATCCAGTTCCCTTCAGTCCCATGTTTCTCTATGTACTCCTTTAGCTTTCATCTTCTTCAGGACTCCATGGTCCTTTCTTTACATTTGTCTTGTCACACAACAGGAGCCCTGCCCATCTCTCCTCTCTCTATATATATCCTGAAACAGATACACACACACACACTCCAAATTCAAGACTGCCTTCACTGCCAATGTCTTAGAAATTGAATATGACCAAGCATATGGCTTAATAGCTTTAAGAAAATTTGCATCACTCCAATAATCTCATCCATCATTTCTTCTTCTTTGCCCTGCCAGTGAACAGCAAAAGCACTTAAAGTGTAAACAACTCTCTTCACTGTCTTTGAATTTAGGCATGCTTTTAGAACACCTAATGCTCCATCAATGGTTCTTTGAATTTAGGCATGCTTTAGAACACCTAATTACCATAAATTGACCATTCAATGAGACATTAAGCAAACAATGAGTACACATATCAAATAATCAATCTAAACTACATAGTGCAGACCTTAGCATAACACTGTCAAAAATCCATCAAAGATCTAAAACACTACCCTTCATTCTTGCATAGCACTATAAAAACTAACACAAATAACAAATTTGATTATTGTTTTTTACCGTAAGTTTCCAATTCAGAGACAAAACTTTTTAGAAGACTATCACTGTGACGCACACTATCAGAATTTACTCTAATTATCACAATAATTATAAAGTGAGATCTGTAAAGGCAAATGCATGATCAAGGAGGATAAAAGGCAAGATCAGCATAGCATACCAAGGCACGTATGACTCGACGACAATGAAATTGTGCTTGCTAACGACTTCAGAGAAATTGGAGTGATCCAAGGTGAGCATGACTCATTGGCTTCAGACTCGTTTGCAGAGACGTGAGTGGGAAACGACACGAGAAGAGAGAAAAGGAACACGATGAGGAAGCAAATCGAAACCCTATCAGTCATTGCCAGAAGCGCTCCCTCCTTAATAGCTTCATCACAGTTTGAGGGTTCCGTGAAGTCAAGGGCGGCCACGGCTATCAATGCCTCCGTCAAAACGCCTTTCGCCACCATGAATGAATAATGTAGGTTTGGGAGCTGGCGATTGTGATACAAAGATCTTTGCGATCGATCGCAACATGAACTTCACCATCGTCATGGCCAATCTCTCCATCACCAACGACCAAAGCGAAATCTGGTGAGATAGAAGAGGAATTTGGAACTGCAGAGTGGGAGGCGTTTTGAGGAGAAAAGGAGAAGAAGGTTAGGGTTTGGAGAGATACGATTGAAGAAAAAGTGTGCGAGTGAAAGGAAGTGGAGATATGTTATCTCCGTGCAATAACAACTATAAAAATTTTAGTGTAAGAACGGCATAATGCAATATAAAAAATTAAGAAAATATAAGAAAAATTGTGGCGGTTTTAAGCGTCCTGAAAATGCCTCAAACTACCAGAAATGTAAATAATTTAAGGCATTCTTAGACAAACGTCGAAAATGCATAATTTACAAGCGGTTTTTATTAAACGCCAGAAAACAATTGCCAGTAAATCACAATTTTTTGTAGTGACACTTATAAAGGTACTTACATTTAATTATCTCAGGAGATGAGTAAGGGTTACAACCTGCGACCTGTCAGATCCGAGACATTGTGTTACTTCACTCTACCCAAGGAAATGTTTTTTTTTTCTGAATTATAGCTTAATTATAAGTAATTGAGGGCATGAATCTCAATATGGATTGAAATTACCCATTCTCTTTTAATTTCTTATCCAACCTTCAATCTAAATATAATATTAATGTAGAAAATTTTCTTTCAAGTTTAATTAAACTTATCATTCTCTTTCTTAATTATTTATTTCTTTTGGTTAATTAGGTATTGTATTTTATAATTGGAAGGATTGAAAGGAAAAGAAAAACATATGATTTAATAATCCAATCCTATATATATTGGCATGCATATATGCATACATGTAATATTCTGAATTGAATATAATTTAATGGTATAGTATATTGGCAATAACGTACGTTAACAAATTGTGGTTAATTAGTGTCACACAAACAAATCTCTTAAAAAAAGAAAGATGTTAACACAAGCAAATAATTAGAGTAAATTAGTATTTATCGATTTAAGTACTTATAATACTGAGCTTGGTACTAATTAGATTAAAAAAAAAAACTGATGCGATGCTATCCAACTGCTTTGTGTCTGAATTGATTTTATAAATGGTGGGTTAGTTAGTTAGTTTTAGAATAATTATTACTACTATTTAGGTATTGTTCGGATACAAATAAGATTCTGCATCTAAGATTAAGACAGAGCTCGATTTTTGCGCTCTTATCATGTGCAGCCCTTGAAATGGTCGAAAGAGAAGACAATCATATGCACCTCATCTTAGACACAAAATATATACATACAGTTCATGAACTAGAAATATTCTTTCACTCTTCTCATCTTAATTTCTTATATATGATCGATGTTAGTACTATTATTTATTAAAAGCTAGCTGGTAATTAATGGATATATAGTAAGCCTTCCGACATGTTATATATTTGATATTGTAATTTAATTTGTTTTTCTAATTTAAACTCTTTACTTCTGTCTCTTAATTTTTACCCGAATATATATATATATATATATATATATAAAAGAGAAGGGTTTCAACTTGTAGCAGTGTAAGTTACACTAAGTATTACATTGTTTATAACTACAAATCAAATGTATTTTTTAGTAATCCAACCGTTGAATTATGTTTATTTATTATCATGATTATTTGTGTCCAATTTCATAAAATTTTGACACTAATAACTTCATAATTTAATATAATGATCTATTAAAAAATTATTTAGCGGTGTAATACTTTATGTAACTTACACAGGTGTAATAACCCTCACTTAATTAATATACCAATTTTAAAAAATATATAATAAAAGATAATATAAAAGAAAGAGTTTGGGTGAAGTAACTAACAAATAGAGAAGTGGAATTAATTAATAACCAACAATTGGAGTAATATACTGATACGTTATATAGTAAGTTGTAGTGTAGAGAACTGCAAATTAACAAATTTAATGCAAAACACATTAATTAATCTAAAACAATGAGTCTTCCCTATTAATTAAATAGGGTCCTATATGTCCTTCATTGATAATTACTAGTAACATAAACAGTAGTCTGATTCATTCATCAAACTATTAAAGGCATGCTTCCTCAAATATAATAATAAAACGACAACATTAATTTGGATTGATAATCAATCATCATCAAAGCGTGCACCCTAACATATATTATATCTTTCACTTTGCCACGCCTTCTATGAATCCTTTCAAAGATCCTTTTGGTTGCAGACCAAACCCCTTCGCATCTGATCTCTTCATAATCCTCAGCCTCTTGCATGACTCAATAAACATTCTGTTAAAAATACAACTTCATGGTTAGTTTCACTTCACAAAAAATAAAAACATGGCCTTAAATAAAAAAAAATGACTAAAATCATCACTATCATTATTAATTACTATTTACTACTACGTACTATTTTTTTTTTTGAAAAGTTCATAGTACTATATATATTAATTCCATGGACATTTGATCATTCTCGGAATTGTGGCCAACTAAGAAGCTTTGTTTTTTTCACCCTCTTTTTATTTTGATGTTTCCAATCTAACGATTATGGCATTGCCTAGCTTTCTCCCAGGGTAGGCCATCATGGTGATTGTTTCCTCCCCCTTCCCAATTTGATGTCCCAAACATTATAACGAGGGATTCACGCATGTCGGTTATATGGGGTCCAAGATATATTGTCGGTATCATAAAAAAAAAAAAAAAAATTGACATTTTTCACTTTTTCTACATCAAAATTTCAAAAAAAAAAAAATCCTTCTTAAATTTCAAATTTTAATAATTCCTAGAACGTACACCTCTAAATTTTCACTTGGTCTATTTCAATTTTTGGACAACTTGGATTTATACGGCCGTACGTTTAAATCTGTGGGACAATTAAGCTAGTTTAGCATATATAGATTGTAAATCACGCATGCATATTTGGTAGTTAAGTAATTAGCACGTAAGAATCTTATGTAATGTACTCACTATATATAGTTATTGAAGTAAGTAATTAACGAAATTTCCATAGCACATATAGTTTTCAAACAAGGAATCATATATAGTTGGTAGTGGAATGCACTATAACTTGTGACTTAGCACATCAAACACGGGAAGCTGACTCTATAACAGTAGACAAAAGTATTTCTGGTCGATTTACTTGACTCGTATCTTGCACGATTTATACTATCACTTTAGTCATGGAAAACATAAATAGATGCTTCCACCTAAAAATACATATAATATACATGTAGTATTATTTTATGATAGCCTTTCATCTTATTGAGGTAACGCCTGAGGTAGTTGGATTTAACTTAATCAAAGTTTTAATTAAGAACTTGCCTTATTTATATATCATCTTCACTCAAATTCAATAAATTTAACAATCATGTATATCATAGGCAATTTATATACTTATCTATGTAAAAATATAAAAACATTATAAAAATAGGTAGGATGGAAGAAGGACTTACTCCCAAGGAACATCTCCAACCAGCATCCAGTCACCATCTTTGTCCTCATAAATGGGAACGTGTTCAGAATTGTCCGCATCCTTCAATGCCTCCTCTGCCAATTACAAATATTAATTCTCATTAATCTTAATTTAATTTGCCTTTTGTGGGGTTTGGTTTGGTTTCTTTTGAACCTATTCTAGCTAATTGAGTATTTATGAATGATTAGTATATATATGATGATCTAACATAAATCTATTGTGCTTAATTGTTTGTCATGAAGCAGTTCAACTTTATATATACACACCATCTGCACGCCATCACGTAATAAGGAGAATGTCTAATTATTATATACTTCGTGGTATCCCACTTTGTCCTTCCATGTCTCTCTTCCAAATTATTTTACTCATGCCCATTCTTTCTTTCTAGGACTCTTATTATTATTAAAAATTATTCTCCATAATCCTTATATATGTTGTACTATAATAATATCCACTTATATATCTTGCCTAATTAAAGCATCATCTAATTTAAGATTGTGTTGAGTTCATGAAGGTAGCTATATAGCCTATGCTTCCGATTAAACCTATATGTCAATCATTATAAAGTGATTGGTTTCTTTTCAATGTTTTGAAATTATGATGGAAGTCTATTGGAAATTTTTCTTCATGATGGAATTAATATTAAGAAGTTTAGTTCAATATATTCCTCTTAATTAAAATTAAGGCAAATTAAAGCATATACGAATATTATTTACCCTAATTAAGTTAAGCATGAGAATTAATAATTAATTAGGTAAAGAAATAAGTGTAAGTGACTAACCGATTCCATAGCAAGTAAAGAGCTTCTCCAAAGCGAAGGCTAAGTGAGAGTATCCATTATGCAAAGCAAGATCTATTTTACGCAAGAAAGGTGCCCCATCCATGCTAACCTTCACGTACATTTTCGAACCTTCACTCACACTGTAGTTCTTCTTCCTGTATGAACACACCGGAGGCCACCCCACCACTACTTGTTCATTCTTCTTCTTCTCCGTTGTCCTCCGGTCACCGGAGGAGCTATTTTCATCGCCGTCAATCTGAGAGAACTTCCTCTTGTTGTTGACTACCACACCACCGGGCAGACCCAACCTTAGCTCAGTAGTGATCTCAACTCCAACACTTTCTTCTTTATCCATTTTTTTTTCTCCAAATTAAGCTCCACACTAGCTAGCTAGCTAATTCACTCACTCTTGTATTTTTCTCTTTTGAGGTCACAATATATATGGGATGGTTTTGAATGAATATATATATGAGAAGAAAGGGTGTTAGTTATATAAGTGAATATATAGATAGATGATAGAACAAAGTGAATGGAAGGAAATTAAAATGAAAGAGAAGGAGAGGGTAGTGGGGGCAATGACAGGTCAAGTAAGAGGAAATGGTCGGTTACAGGAGAAACAATTGTTTTGTGGGGACAACATGTCTGTCCCCTAACCTTAACTTAATTGGATATATATCCTACGCCTTTCTGATTAAATCTTGGCCCTTTGATTAGCTGACTGGGAACATCCCATGTGAAGAGGGGCTCTTTGCAATAAATATATTACTATTAATTTTATACCTATGGAGGGTTAATTAAGGTGCGTCATTATTAATTATGTGTATAGATAAATTAATATACAATCCCATGTGTATGTAAGGTTAACCTCACTAGCTAGGTTTCTCTCTCTTTTATCAACAAATTAAATCATACGTATATCTACTTTTACTTTCTTTCTTTCAAAATTTTAATTATCTACCGTTTATATATATATATATATATGCAAGATGAGTATCTTTAATTTGTGTAGACACACAGATATATACAACATCATTTTTGTGTTGTGTGTGCATAAATTCACAGTCGACGTACAGTTGAGTTGAGTAATAATGAAAAATTAATTAAAAAAATAGTTTAATTTATCCAATTTCCTCTGTCGGCAGGAATTACCTATGGTTTTAATTTCTTTCAGTAGTAGACGGAATTTATCATATGGCCATATATCTTTGTTATATATGGAACATATGTATGCATATGATTATACATTAATTTACGCGTTCACATATATGAATGAATAGTGTAGTGTGTGTGTATGACTACATGTGTACATGTATGAACAATTAATATTAGACCATGACGAATGACATGGCAGAATGAATGTGCATGTGAAATATGATGAGTATGATGCATGGCTAAAAATGAGCATGCAATAAGTAGGAGTAGCTAGGACCCAAATGGAATTCTTCTCCGTGAACTGTGAAGGATATCACATCAAAATCAAATCATTTAATTTCAGTCAAACTAAACAATCCCGAGGTCCACGAAGCTAAGCTAAGGATAGTAGGATACATATATATCAAAGTTACAAACCGCGTAAACGGTAAATAAAAGGTTGAGATTGAATTTTTTTTTAAAAAAAAAAAAAATCACGATATCCTACCACTCGATAGAAAGAAAATTAATCTTTCAGGATATGATGAGGTGAAAAAAATGGCAATCCCTTCCAATAATATTTTTCTATACATAGAATTTTAAAAATCAAACCTAAACCACAAAAGGTTAGACTGAATTTAACAAGACCCAAGACTTGGGTGTATGTGTATGTCATTCTATTTTGCCCCTATTGCTAAAACTTTGATACCTACCAAACATGCTTAAACTGAACAAAAAAAAATTAGGGATTAGTAGGTGTTAGGTAGGTATTTCCTATTAAAGACAGCGGCATTTTGAAGAAGGAACGATTCTAGGTGGATTAAATTTTATTTGGTCCATTTAGTCCAATCTACATTTTATTAGTTATTAAAAGTGAATGCATAATTTTATTTTTTATTAAATGATTCTTAAATAATTATTTGAGCTGAATTTAAGAGCAAATATGAATTACAATACATAATATGCTAGTTTCGTTGAAAATCTATTAATTTAAAGTTAAAAGGGGAAATTTAATTATACGGTATTATCGATTGAGTTTTATTTTTTAAATTAATATTTCATAAAAGTAACTAAAAATCGATTTTAATATCAATTATATATCAATAAAAAATCAGCACTAAATTTGATAATAATGAATTTAAATTACTATATTTTTACATTTTGGATCACGTGTACCATGGTTCACCCTAAAAAAGACCCTCGAAGAATATGCAAATTTGAACAAATCGCAAAACCAAATGAAGAGATTTGTTATGTATATTAAATCTCATTTAAGAAACATCTTATAGATTAAAAGGGCTACAAAATTTCTCTTAAGCAAGATATTTAATAGAAATTGTGTTAGATCAATAAACATTTTTAAAAAATTCCACTTTTTACTAAGACTATGTTGGTTTAGTGTTAAAATATGACAAACTCACGTTTTTAACGCTATAAATAGTTGCGTTGAGAGGTCCAAACTTGAGTGTGACTCATTCTCACGTGAAACCATACATACACTAAATAAGGAAAATTTTACACGCATGAAATTTGTGTGCCAAAGAACTATTCAATTTTAAAATACAGAGAGCAATTTCCTCATAAATTATAAACTTTATTTGTCATTTATAGGTTTCTTTTAAGACCTAATTACAGCCAACAAGTTTAGTCTTAGGAAGGAAAACGCAAAATCTTATGAGAGTGCCAATTAATTGGAGAGTTTTTCCAATCTCTAATCTCAACCAGCAGCCTGCGTGTTTACTGAAGATATCATATAACCAAGGAGGCACAGCGGAATGTGCAATCATAAATAAGTTTTAGAAACAACATTTTTCATTTTCATTAATTTTAATGCTTCTTCATCTAATAAATTTCATGACAATGGCCTTAATTATATTCTTTCAAGCACTTATAGATGGACTTGTGTCAGTGCGCTTAATTGAGTCAGTTTTTCCTGAGAAAGCTTTTTGATATATATATTTTAAGATGATTCATCAATGAATTTAAATCCCTCCATACATATATGTATTAATTAAATTAATGGTACTCAAATTATGTCATTGTATTGCTTGTAATGTTCATGCCAACCATTTGGGAGTACGCTCTATGTGAATTGGGATACCATGTAGTAGAAGGAGTAGACAGGAAAAATATAAAAGAAGATATCTAAGTATATATTTTGAAACTTTAATCACCCAAATATCATGTTCGCGCTTCAAGGTTGAAACTGATATCCCTAATAATAATGGTTTCAAACAAAGAAACCAAGAATCTTCAGTGATTAGCACGAATCATAAACTTTACGATTAAGTCCGATTGGGGATATATATGCACAATTATGGATTCCACTGCTATATATTATATATATAACGAAAAGAATTATAATAAAGATGTTTTCTCACATAAAGTAGTGCCAGTTATTTTAAAAAGATGTATTAATATGCCTTTCTAACGGCTCCATTATGACAAATTCTATAGAAGACAAATCTAATTTGTTATTTTGGATTGCAACAATCGATATATTCCTTGAATTGCAAAGGGCATTTTAATTAATTTTAATTTTATTTCAAATCTAATAATTTATATATGTATGTTATTACATGATTGATGTTTCACCAAGTACAAGCAATGAATCAAGCGTTTACAAATTTCAATACGCCCACATGCCAAAATAACCTCCATGAGTGCAAGTGGATATGGAACTTAATAATTAATTTCAATTAATAGTATAGCCGATACTTAATTAAACAATAGAAATAAATATATAATTTCACAGAAAGAGACTGAAACAGACCAAGTTGGGGATGGAAGATACATTGTCTTAAGAACAGAGATAAATTAATAGTTTTCAAACTTGTCAAAGATACAATGTGTTAGTTAGCCAATTAGGCTATTAAAAAAGGTATTTATAAACTTCAGGTCATGTTTCACTTTGTTTTTTAATTTGGTCAACAGCACTTGCTTCATTGAAGAAGTGCTTGATACTAATTTAGTTGTGTAGGTAAAGTAATAGCGAGGGAAGTACTCACTGCCCAAAGATAAAAAATACGAAGCAATTCTCCACATGATCAGTTAAATAAAACTAACTAGTCAGCCTTAGCTCGTGATTTTAATTAAAGCAATGATTCGCATCATCTAACAATGGGAATTGGGAACCAGTAGCTTCCTATTTTGGCAACTTCACATGGCAATTTGAGTATGCCTTCCTTTTCTTTTTCGTCAATTTTTCATTCCTTTTTATTTATTATTACAATTACAATTTTCAGAATATTTTTATTCCTTATATATCACTTTAAAAACTTAAAATACATTAATTATTTTTTTCAATTACGCCATTACATTATTTCAAAAAAATGAGAATAATAATAAGAAAAAAATAATTAAAAATAGAAATAAATGATATTATAAAAAATTAGATAATAATTTTAATAAAAATTAATTCTCTATTTCTTAATTTATGTGCCTAAAACAAAAGTGCGACCGATAAAAATGAATGAGGTGAGCACTGATTTTGGGTGTTATGCCTTCAGACTATTTCAATAAAAACTACTATTATTCTTTTCAATCCTTTTTATCTGTTACTTTATAGTTTAGCACATGAATTAAGAAATAAAATTATTGTTCTCATCTATTGAAAAAATATCTAATTTTCTGCTATATCTGTATCTTTCTATTAATTAATTTTTTCTCAAGTGAGTAAAATACTTATGAATCAAGTGAATGTATAATTAGTAAAACAAATAATTAATATTGTTTTAAATTTTAAAGTGACAAATAAATAAAAACAACAAATCTTCTAAGAAATGTGACAAATAAAAAAGAATGAAGGGAGTTCCTCCATTTTTATTTATCCGCTAATTTTGGATATAGTATAATCATTAAAAATATAATTATATTTTTATTTTTAATTATTTTTAAATTAAAATATTCCCTATCTTGTTAACTTTGTTCTTCTCAATGCTAGATAGAGTAATTTATTATTTAAGAGTTGCTAAATCAGTGTAAGGATAAAATAAAAAAATAATATTATATCTTGAATTTTTAAGTAAACAGATAAATAAAATTATTTTTTTGCCCAAAATAGACATATAGTAAATAGTAAACCGATGTAATACTCTATGTAGCGGTGGGAAAAATGAAATGGCCGAATAGTATATTGATTTTGGGCGTTTGTAGTTTTTAAACTTTGTTTACCTTATATTATCATCTGAATAACAATTTGCAACAAAACATGTACTTTTTTATTTATTTATATATAGATATACTTCTACAGAATTATTTCTAAATGAAAAAAAAGTACATACATACAATTTACGATAAGAATCTTCATTTCTTCCCGTGGTTGTGTAAAAGTTACAGATTACAAGTAATGAAGTGCACCCACTAAACTCCAAAATGTTGTAGCAGTTCCATAGATCATAATACTTGAATGAAAGACCCTTAGGAGAGAACTTCTGAAGCTTGCACACATGATATGGATATAAAGGCTGGGGTGAATCCCAGCAGAGGCTGCTACATAAATTTGTAATAATTATGATTCTAGTTTTATACAGATGTCAAACTTGGTATATAAATGAGGAGGGTTTCTCAGCTATATGCAAGTGAAAATTTTCACTACCCTTTCAGCTCAAACTTGTAAAAGGTGTCTCAGCTCAGCTCTGTTTGGTTTACAGCTGAATATAATTGATTTTGAAAATCAATGGTTGAGATAAGTGATGCACAATTACACACTTTATGAAGCACGTTAGACGGAAGTGATTTGAAATCAATTCTACAAAACCATGGTTTTGAGTTTTTCAACTCCAAACCAAACAAGCTATAAGTAAATCACTAAAATCGCTGGTTGCAGACTTTCAAATGAGACTTTTCTTTTTATCGACATCAAAAGGAGGTTATATGTAGTATCTATAAAAATCAATGACGAGATTTCGAATCAATAACTAATAACGTTCATGCTATATTACTATACACATAAAAATTTTAAAATTAATGCATAGACATTCTACAAGCATTATATATGAAGAATCATATAATATATGGGGCCACATGATTGCTATGTTGCTACTAGTCCTGGTTATACAAGATATATAGGTAGAAGCATCTGTCCCCGGAAAATGCTAGGTGAACATTAGAACATAAATGTAAACCACCAAATGTTCGCAGCTGACCAATATCGAAACCATTTAATTAAAACTAATGTCCCTTCCCAACCGAGGCAGATGTTTCCCATGGGTTCGACATGGCCATGAGATTCACTGCATAGGGCCCACATAGAGTCACACGTGATGGGCAGTTGTCCCCTCGCATATATCACCTGGATTAATTATCTTCTTCTTACAGCTTCATCCTTCAAATAAAGGTCATTCAACCCCCAAATCTTGTCCCCAAAAAGTAAAAGTCCCCCAAAATAAATTGCACGTAAATGAGAAAAAAAAAATGACTTTTCTTATATACCACGTTCTTATTTATCTTTCCTTTAGATAAAAAAACACCAATTACAAAATACAATTAAAATTTTTATTTCATAAAAAAAATTGAACTTTCTAATATACTCTATTTATTTTATATTATTTCTTCTCAACTACTTGAGAATTAATAGAAATGTAATTAATATTACTGTGTATGTAAGTGAACATATAAATAAAAATGTGGACCTGAGTCTTAGGGTGAGCCTCTTGATTCTTGCCACATAACATTTCAATGATTCAAAACAAGATCTTGTTGACTTGGACACGATCAAAGCATAGTTTTAAAATTTTAATGAGACAGGCTAATTTGATGGGAAAAATAAATTAGTCCATCAGATATTCGATTCGTTTAACCCCCAATACCAATCGACCATAGAAATCAATATGAATTGATAGAAAACTGATCAAATCATTCTAAAATCGAAGAAAAGTGATAAAACAGAAGCAAATCATTTCATTCCGTTCTGCACAGACGTCAAACACTAACTATTTTACAACAGTTTTTCAACTAAATTCATCCAAAAATGAAAACTGTCATTTTAGTATCAAGTAGCAAAATTTTCATATAAGTCAGTGTTTATACAAAGATAAATAAGCCAATAAACTAGGAAAAGTTACGACACGCTCTCCCTCTATTTATGTTGGCTGGATGTAGGACCACAAACCTAAAAAATTCTGTAGCTCTCCCAATGACCAAAATGATAACCTCAGACAATGGTGTGCCAATCCATGGAGCCCGTCTAACCACCGCTCAGGAAAACGGGGAGAGCAAATTTTAAAAAAAAAAAATAATTAAAAAAAAAGGTCAATCCTAAACTTAATTGAAGCAAAATTATACACATTTGCAAACGGAATACATTTCACAGTCGGGAGGTAGAAGTCGTTCAAAGAAATACATTGGAGTGGTTGCGTAGAATTTGCCATAACCCGCACCAAAGCTCTGACCCTTGCTGCTGCAAACTGCAACGCAATCGTTTCTGGGAGTGTCAAAAGCAGTTCGGTTTACCATGCATCCAAACTTGCATATCTGTCTGTTAGACTCATGGATGTATTAAACTTAGATAGTGAGATCTTAAATGCTTCTAGTTTCCCATTTGATGTGGTGGAGCCCACATTTTGACTACCCACGGAATGGTTAGGACTCTCATTTTCAGAGTTCTTACGCAACTGATTAGAAGGCCGAGTTCGGAGAGGCAGAGCTGCGGCTTCCCTCAAAGTACGTTGAATAAGGGAAGTACTCTGCACAACGCACTGTCCATCCTGCAGGTAGTAAACAATTAAATATTGTGATGAACCATTACAAAAAGTGAAATAGAATAAGAAAAGGTAATGAAAAATAAATAGAGAACACAACACAATTAGGTTAAAGAACTAAGAAATAAAGCACCAAAATTCCTCATTAACACATTAAATGCTATATATCCAAACAAAAACCTTAGAACTACTTAAATTTTGAAAAACATTGACCCCATCCAGAATAGTTTTGAAGGTCACCGACCCCATATCCCAGAATGGTGGCAAAATTAATAACTAAATGTTCTGCAAAACAATATTCATCTTTATCCTCTTTTCCTTACAGAAAGAAAATAATGTTCACATTCATTACTTTTCTAATGAACCCAAATACACATTCCTGAAAACTAAAAGCACAACCTATGGCAAATACCATTAACTAAAATTACCATATGCACCGTCATTAAGGCCAACCAACAGAAATTAACCAGCAACCCAAAAGTCCCAGTTATACTTACTCAATGCAGCATCCTGGTCAACTAGTACCGTTCCAAGAAGCCTGTGACTGCAATACAGTCTGTAAGTTTCCATTCCCTGATTGGTCCGAGTGCTCCATTCCTAGCAGAAGGATATAATGAAAGAGTCAATATTGCCAATACTCAGGATTTGAAAGCCAAAAATAATATACAAGGAAAACAAAGAGAAAAGCTTGTGAAGCACATACAGTAAAACAAATGAACAGTGACACTACAAAATCTAAAAATTATAGAACAAGATACATAGATGATTAGATGGGAACCTATTCTCGCACACAACCCTTCTTTTATAATTAGTCCATTTATTTTAATGTTCTTATTATTTTTTTAATATAATTCTGCTAGTTTTCTGTTATCCTTACTAGATCTAGTACAGCTTTTATTTTCAATCTTGCCCCTTCTTTCCCTCTTTCTCCAGAACAAAGAAAAATACTCAGCAACCTATGAATGAGATGAGAATAGCACGGAAGGTCTCCCCACCAGTGGGGTGAGATGATGAATTCCAGAAAGCTCTCAGGTTACTGTTTAGTTAAGCTGTGAGACCATGCTTATGCAAGAATTGCTCCATTAAACAGAGTGATACATGAGAAGTGATGTATGTGCTTAATAGCAAAAACCAAGATGATGCAAGCATTACCCTGGCACAATGTTATTTGTGGATTCTTCAATCCACTTGACAGCGTCAGACTTTCTGCTCGAATCCAAAATGTACAAGATTTCTGCAAAAGCCGCTCTATGCATCAAAGAATCTGCAAAAAGTACAGAAACTAAATAGAAAATCTTCATATAGAAGCCGGAAAGTTGAAAGATATGCGTTGCCATGTAGATGATAATGTTCATTAACCTTTATGTTTTTCAAGGAAAGAGTTGTTTGCCTCAAACAGAGATTTCTCATGCAGCTGACTGCAAAGAGTAATAAAAGATAAAGTTTAAAATTAAATCATAATCATAAAATGAATAAAAGATTTACAGAAACCGGCCTCCACAAAAACAAAAGGGAAAAAATGTAACTGCACAAAGAACCTAATAGTTGAGCGCTCAGCTTCTAAGACACTCCAAATCAGTTTTTCGCTGTCAGTTACAGGAGCATTCATGGATCCCACCTGATGGAAAAATTTAATCTGCAACATATGGACTGAAATAAATGCCAACAGAGACTTTTCCTTCTTTGTGCATGTGTGGGTGATGTAGGAAAGAAGAAATTATAAGAATAAAGAGGACAATATATCCTAAAAATGGGAATAAAGAAATTGAATAACAGCAGCTGTATAAAATCCAAAGGTATATTTTCTCTCAATTGCCTAATCTGCCATATGCTTTTCATGTAATTAATTATTTAATATATTTGCTATCATTATTTTGATATGAAAACTACTATAAAATATACTTTCTAATCCTGACAACATAGAACTAATTTGCTCTTCAGAAGAGGACACCATACCAAGCAACGATGAGAATCAGGGTGTTCAGGATCCAACCTCAGTAACTGCTTTACAGCCTACAACTACCCAAAGATAAAGAAGAAAACACATTTAATTGGCACCATAGTCAGAAAGGATAAAGAAGAAAGAAGTGCAATAAAATAACGATTTTCTAACATGTGCAACATTACACGGGATAATAATTAAAAGTGGAAAAGTTTTATTGAAAATTACAACCGTTACGGTCCTCAATGCATTGGAAATATTAAATGTTACATTTCCAATAAAACATTTCTACTTTGATTTATTATCATGTGCAACATTGCACAGGTTAGAAAAACCGATAAAATAATTCAAAAAATCATAGCTACAGTTGGTATTAACTGCTGAGTCACAAATAGAGCAATACTTGTAGGGTGATTATAGGGTGGACCTTTTGAGTTCGGGGTAAAATCGTAGAACCCCCCCCCCCCCCACACACACACAGCACATTTTATTACTATGAAGAGTGCTTTTTTAGTGGAACTATAAAAAGAAAATTTAATTTCATAGTATATATAAATAAATTTTTTTATATTAAATTTATACTATTTACGGTAAAGGTCTACCATGGACCACTTTTCTGGGGCTCATGCTATACTTCCCCACACTTTAATGTGCTTAAAAATTGTTTACCCAAATTAAGTGCTAGCCTAAAAAATCACCTAAAATGAACAAATTGATGCAGGTGTGTCTCACATACCTGAAAGGCAAGCAAAATCTTCTGTTTCCTTGTATATAATTCAAAAGAAAGCAAGTGTGTCTCCAATGAATCAGGTGAATTCTTCTGCAGTAACTTCAAGTATTTAGTAGCTTCTGACAGTGGATCTTCAACCTAAGTAGGGAAAAACACACAAGAAACAGGACTATATCAGCCCTACGAATTATAACTGAGTATAGTAAATAACATTCTGACATTAAAATTAGAGTTTGATAAACCTGTCACTTATTGGTATTATAATAATTATACTAATTTAACAGATTGATAAATATGTCATGCACATAATTAAACAGCAAAACTTGGGTGTCTATTCAATATGGCATTTTACCTGGTCAATTTCATATAGTTTTAATTGAAAGAGAAATGCTATATAGTATTTACATATGAATACTAAGAATGTTGCTATAAACATATAATGAATCTAAACCCTATATACACACATATACCTAAAGCTATGCAAATGCATGGGGCCTTGCAACACCATCCTCCTGAATCATAATGAGCAGGGGAAAAAATACCATCTCATATTGTGCATTTCTAAAACCCTTTCATTTTGATAATCCATATTCTTGGTCTGTCAAGTCTCATTCACATCACACATAACATCCCTTGATGATCTTATATATACAGGGTTCTGACAAGATGCAAAATGCCAATATGCATGGTGGCCATGGTGTGTCAATCACCAGAATGAGAACCTATAGTTACCTATCTTCTACATGAACCCAAGGAGAAAAGTTTTATTGTGTACATTGTACTAAATGAAATATAAAACACAGCCAAATAAGAGTTCCAGTGGTCACTAAAGGCAGTAAAATTTAACCTGCACAACTTTTCGCCGTGTGGATCAGGATCAACAGGTTTCACATGCCGTTTCCCAGACCTTGATACCCCGCTGGCACTTAACTCTTCATTTTTTTCTTCTGCCTCCTAAAACAATAAAACAATAGGATGAATACCTTTACCGCATGATGATCAACAGAGTCTATAGAAATGACTACAATACTTTCTTAGCTCTTGCTTCTGCCTTTCTTTGTTTTTGTCTCATTTCTTCTTCTGGGACGGCGGCAACTTCGACATATTTTCATCTCCTCTGCTGTAGACTTTGGGGGGAGAATCATGCAACTTAATATAACATCTGCAGCTCAAAGAGTTACAATCATGAAGCATGCAGGTCATAAAACTATAAACCCACACAATATGAAGCATGTCAGAAATTATCAGCCTCACAAGAACTGTAAGGCAGAGAAAGTGATAAACACAGGAAAAGTTTCAAAAACAATCACAAAATTCAGTTTCCCAGTACACACTGCATCTCAAACGTACCAGTGAAGGGCTTTTTTTAACTCCAATACGTGTACAGAAACCAGCTATATAAAGCCCACCAACACCAACTAGCATAACAATGCATACAGTATTGCGTATACCAACAAAAGGCAACATGAAATTCACCTGATAGTTCCAGCAGCTGCTTTATGAAAATATGTATGAGAGTGCAATTGGTCTTGAAATTTAAGCATTTCCACGTAAGTACGCAAAGTCATTTCCTTAAGCAGTATGAATGAAAATCAAATTGGTCCTCAGTATATCAGCATAATGCTTCTCCACTGCTAAAAATTTCTTGAGCGCCCTTCCAAGAATCACCCTGGCGGAAAAAACTTTCACCGGAGGCAAGCTCATACCTTCCAAAGAAATTTTAACATGCATTAAGAAATTAACCCACAATATCCATTGGATAAAGCAGAATATTAAAACATCATCATATACTGACCACATGCACTGCATGTCATGAAGGTTGTTGTGTTGATCCCCATCTTTTGTGAATAATACAGCAGTTTCTCAGCCACAGCCACCTAGGTGATCAAGGGAACATATAAACAAAGCAGTAAGAAAAAGGCAAACAAGAAACCACACAAAATACTGCGCCAGTGCAGCTGACATTCAAATGCAATAGACTGAAGACAAAAACCTGATCAGCCTGCAGCATGCGCTTAACACATTCACTATTACATAACGATCAGCAAGATCCATACACCTAGCTTCATCTGCAAATGCAGCAGCAGCACCCAAATCACCAGCATGCTTCAGTATCCGACTCTGTTTATAAAGACAAGCAACAATCATTCAATTTTGCTATTGACTGTCGAAGAAAGCACCAGTAATTCCACATTCAGTTTAAACTCATCATATCCATCCTTGGTCTCACACACACTTGGCCCACAAGTGAATGATTTAATCATCTAACATCAACTTTTAACATGAATTTACCCAAGAATAGCAAAACTTCATTTGATTATTGGACAAATTACCAAATCCATCAACATCTACAAAATCATATGATATAGTAAAACATGACCTGAACCATGATTATCAGAAGCATACCCTTTGATCACATTTGCAAGGATGACAATTCAAAATTCCTATAAATTGGGGATTGCCTTAGAGGTGTTTGTGGATTGAATTGGATCATGCCAAACACTTCACAATACAGAACAAGGGGGAAGGTATAAGTTTATACTAAACTTTCTGCAATGTTTCTTCTACAGAATTGTTCAGAACGACCAAAATACTAGTCCAAACATATTATAAGGAGATACTGAACCTTATTTATTCGGTGTATTTTCCCACTCAAAACTCTAAGTGCCTGTTTGGTTTACAGTTGAGTAGAATTGATTTTAGAAATCAATGATTGAGAGTGATGCACGTTTTACGAAACACGTTGGATGGAAGTGATTTAAAATCAATTTTGCGAAACCATGGTTTTGTATTGTGCCACCGCTAATCCAAAGAGGCACTAAATCTTTAAAATTACACTTACATGGAATAATTTGATAATGTAGTCTTTGTGGAAAACATTTAAGTATTTATTAATTATTAGCGATATTATAAGATATCCCTATTTTCTTGAAGTAAACTAGAATTTAAGTGTTTCCTTATGTCGTATTTAAATTTTGTAATATTTAAACATTATAAACACTAATAGAAAAAGGCTATTTAGCACAAAGGCTTCACACCAGAAACACATGATATTGGATACCAGTGACTTATGTAACTAGGCTCTTTGGATGTGAAATTATCACAATGATCAGATCACATTCTGTGCAAATTATTTGTGCCACAGAATTCTTAAAGAGTTAATAAGCCAAACAACAGGGTTAAGTGTCATTTAATTTTTAATGGGATTCTGTTTACTAGATACAGAGAATTATAATATAACAGAAGAACTACAAAGAAATGAACCAAGCCCATGCAGAGATGTGTTTATAACTCAGCAAACCTTGACAGAATACAGATCAATGACGGTAGGTGGTATGTTCTAATAGCCTCATCAATTTTAGAAAGAGCAATTTCATATTGGCCCCGCCTGTCATGATGCTGCACCAGTACAAATTCTTAGTGAAAAGGGGGGAAGAAAAATTAATCTAAAAATCAGCATAGGTGTAGCCACCAACCTGAGCCAATAAAAACAAAGTCCACATAAGAGTTGAAGGGGGGCTCTTTTTCTATGCTGTATAAAAAAGAAACAACAGTTAGTTATATAATACAAGAAAAGAACTCCAAAGTACCAACTATAAGGATCGTTGCCATTCATTTAATATGGAATATGGTTGTATCTATGGTTTTTCTTGGTGCTCTTCTCATGGTTGTTCCAGAGAACTTTGACTACTGATCTTCACATATATTGGTCAGGTTTGTTTTGGCTTGCAGTTCTCCCATTTCAATCATTCAAGAACTAACGAAGAGAGTTCCAGACTTTACACCATAAGAACATTTACTCAACTCATGTGTTACAAAACAAAAAAGCTAAGAAGTATTCCTTTTACCCTCCCAGGATATTGGCCTGACGTTCTAACTGAATGCTCTAACTCAAGAATAAGTTGTTCCAAAATGTCTGCCTGGACAAGGTTTAAGAAAAAAAAAAATAAACAATTAGAACCCACAAAATCAGTAATTTTCCTAACCATAATATATATAATGGCAGAAAAGTCAATCATAAGAAATCCCAAACTCTTTCAGTAGTAGGAATATAAGTCATAAAACTGACCTTTCCAGGATGATTGTACAAAGAAGAAAGATCAGAAAACAGAGATGGAACTCCCTAGAAACACACCAAAAGAAATTTCTATTAATTTTGAAAACAACTAAAATAGGCATAATACAATATGAAAAGGATTTTCTATACCTTAGTTAGGAGAGGTCTAATATAATTGTCTGCTGCTTGTCGAAATTTGTCACCTTGTAGAAAAATCTAGTGGTATTCTCTGGCAAACAAAAAGATACACTGAAGGATGAAATTTGTTCAAAACAATTGTGCACTCCAATAGTACAACTCATTTTGATAAGAAGTATACCAGTGGAACATCAAGATTTGTCTATACTATATCATATTCTAGAAGACGCACTCACATTGATCTATGAACAAGTCACCAAAACCCGGATTATTTCTTTAGCATACATTTTATGAAGTTGCCATAGAAGAGAAGAAAACACTAAAACACTAACCACATTTATAATGTTTATGGATATTCAGTTCTTTCGCCAACATAAACAATTAAGTAAGAAACAATGAAAATTCTGATTCCTAAGAATATGAATGACCACAGAGTAATCTTGTACCACAAAACCCATTTCCAGAGGAAGCAAGTACTGAAAATATCACAAGTGATACAAATACACAGATGTGTATCCTTACATGGATAACATAAAATAATTGAGATAATAGTGATACTTGAAGGCAATATATTAAACAAAAGGTGTATTAACAAAAAAAAAAACAGAATTACCTAACAGCAGAAGACCACTTATATTGCTGTCCAAGTGTTTTTGTACAAGGAATCTAACCGATCTATTTGATCAGGAGAGAACTGACCATCTTCTACATATAACCCAACACACTTTTGAAGACCTTCATAGTATCTGATGGGTAATATGAATCATGAACTAATATTTAGCTTTTACTAGTATAGTAAACAAAATCAGCAATATCATAGACAAAACCAAATATGTCACAGATTGTTTATGAAATCAAAGAAAGCCAAATAAAACAGAATTAATACAACTGAACCAAAATTATCCCTCATCAAATAATAATTTCTCTAAAAATATTAGGGTAAGATGCACTTATCCAAATGTAACTTTGAGCCACAGCCCACTCTTCCACTTGCCAAATATTAGGTAAACAACAAATACACACAATGCACAGGTACTCAATAAGGTTTCCAGTATCAAACCAAGACATATTAACAAAAAAAAAGAAACAACCAATATAAACTTAATCAACTAGAGGACCATTAATGAAGCCTCAAAAACCAGATAACTTCAAATATAACTATTTCCAAATCAAGAGGTATCTTAAAAGAAAATATTTAGTCCCTTTATATAACTATTTGGCTGTCCAAATTGGATAGCTATAGCTCAAAACAAGGAAGCACGGGCACGTCAAAAATTGTAGTCATACCAGTGTTGACACGTATTTAAGCCGAATATGATGGCAACACTTCAAATACTACTAGCTGCATTGTGCCATTTTTTTACTTCTATTTTTGAACTTTCACACCAATACAGAAAGGAATATCAAAATCATTAGATAAATGATAGCATTTTATCATGTTTACAATGATTTACTAACTTCAAAAGTATCTACTCTTTCTTTTTTGTTAATTTTAAGTAGCACACCCGTGTCCCATAACTTTTAAAATTTGTATTATCAGTGTAAATGTTGTATCCCTGCTTTCTGGGCTCAAAGCATTGGTTTCAGGTATCAGCTTCAGCACAGACTAGTCTATGGACTTGAAGATAAGAGAACAGTAGAGCTGAACATGCTCAGGAAGACAGTATCTGATGAGCAGTAAAGAACTCAGATGATCAGATATTATGGGGTAGAGAGAAGCCTAATTTTTATGTTTTGGAGGATGTACTTATCTCTGTTCTCTCTAATAAAACCACTTTTTCTATCCATAAAAAATTTAAGTAAAGTCCTTCAACAAGAACTATCCCAGGAGTTTTTTCAATAAATATCCCTGCTACTTTTTAAACCCAAAAGGCAAATTGACATCCAGATAACCTACTATAATAAGAGAATAAACATAAACAACTTCAAAATATGCACAGAAGAATGTTCAATTCATTCATAGCATAGAAGATGGAAAAACCAATCAAGATAAAATGTCATGACAAGCAAAACAAAAAACATATATGCAGGCTACGTGTCATCAGAAAATGGTGGTAGGGGATTAAAAGCAACAGTAATGGAAAAAAGCATAAATAAGAGCAACCTTAAAGAATATGCATTTATGTCACAGTTAGAAACAATGAGTGATTGAAACCATTTGTGTACAGAAGAATTTTATTGAGGCTAGAAGTGTGCAAAAGAAACCATTTTAGCTAAAACAAAAGAAAACACAACAACAACAGGGGAAAAACATTAAAAAAAACCATCTAAAAAGACAATGCAATTGTGACAATCCAACCTAAAATATAAGTGCCCATTATCACCTATAATTATCAGGATTCATAGAAAGTAGTTCCCGGTACAAAGTTTCGCCTTCTTCTAAGTGACCAATCTTCACTAAAAGTGAAACCTCTTGTTCTTTATATGCAAGTTATCAACCTAAAAAGACAATTAGAAACAAGTTACTGTACGATGCATAATAAGTTACATCATCAAATTACCCAGCTAAGAAAAACATACATACAATTTTGGATTCTTTTTTGCGCAACTCCTCCAGAGCTCTCTCAAGATATCCGCATTCCTCCAACAAAGAGATCTGGGCAATAATGTTTGGAACAAAAAAGAACCATCACAGAAAAAATTAATATCAGCACTCAAACCAAAATAATAATTTCATGAACATCCATAACTAGCATTGGAAGCAAAAAGATTCACATTCAACTAATGCAATTTGACTAGAGTCATATATTAATCAAAATCATTAATTTTAGAATCAAAGTAAAGAAAAAAAAATCACATTTGTTTTATAAAGCCCAGTTGATACTTGCTACCAACACCATTTAAAAGAGCATCACATAAATGCCAAAAAGATTTTCAATTACAGTAACCCCAACAAGGGTCTGATAATTTTCTAATTGATGGAAGCTTCAATACAATGAACTCCACCACTTAGGGATCAACCTGAGAATTCGTATTCATGCACAAATAAGCCATTTTCCAGACACATTATGCCTCAGATAAGTCTCCTGTATTTCTTGGACTTATTTTTAAAAAACCATTTTTTTTGGATACAGACAGAATTCTGAAGAACTTCAAGGGACTGCAAACCTCCCTGCCCAAAGGCCCCAACTCTCTCAAATGACTAGATGCCCTCTCCCTATCCTGCCCCCTATTATTTACATCCCGTTATTCCTGTCTCCCCCATATAGTGCTAACAGTGGAGTTCTCCAGACAGGTTGACCTAGTCAGGTGGCTAGTTCACTAAATTGCTGGTTCAGCCATCCAGTTAAAATATTACCCACAAAATTCGAAAGCCATCCAGATCACTGGATTTGACAGAAAAATGGTCATGTCTAACAGACCAGTAAGTAAAATGGCAACTGAGTCACAAGACTTCAAGTCCAGGTTTTATAGTATTGTTTGAACCATAAACTTCAAGGTCACAAGATCCTCACGTACAGTTTTGAAGTAAATATTACTGGTTATCTAAAAGTAGCCAACTCAAATATTTACAGTGTGTATACATAAGTCTAATTAAGTTAAAAATTACATCAAACACCAAATACATGAATAAGCATTATGCATCAAATAAGAAACAGCTGCAGACACACTGCAAGAGGAAAACCTTATATAAAAGCATTTCCCCATGCTCACAACCGTTCATTGTCTGGAGGATGATCATCTTCTAAAGTCCCTTCATATGCTTCCAAAATTTCAACAGCTTAGACGCACTGTTGCACATTTGAAAAAAACAGAATTACAGACTACCAAAAGCACAACATTATGTTATTTCAATAACAGCTTTTTATAATAATAGAGAAACTAATAGGGCCTCCTATATAACCTAAAAATAGGGAAACTCTTGCAATGAACCACACAATTGCCAATTAATTTTTTTATAGAGAAAAATAAAAGGGGAGAAGAAAGTACAATAAGGGCAAAGTGCCAACTAAATATATTGTGTCAAAGACATCAATAATGCAGAATAAACATTGGCAAACAAGAAAAAAAACATACAGTTCTAAGACAAGCATATTACTAATAATTAAGATATTGGCAGTTCAAGCAATCACCAACAACAACCAAAGCCTTTTCCCACTAGATCAAGTAGTCACCAGTTGCAAAAAAAAATAATAAAAAAAGATTCAATATAAATACAAAACATACTTAGAGTTCAAATGATGGGCAGCAGAAAACCCAATCCAGTTCATGCGATGATTTGGCTTCAGAGTCAATAGTTGTTGTCGTGTCTCAACAAAGCCACTTAAATCACGCATTTGAGCCTGAGTAAAGAGTATAAAGCACCATCACATCACATAAGAAACAAATTAAATCATTAAAAAATTCACTGAATATATACTCATGAAAACTGACAGATATACAGTACAATAGAACAGATATTTATTTGCTCCAACTTCATGGTGACAGCAAGATGATATTGTATGAAAAATAGCTACAAACAATCTTTGCAAAAACATAGGACGTTCCTAGTAATTAGTAAAGCAATAGGATGTTGTTAAAACTTAAAACGCCTTCAAAGTCAGCTTTTCAACTTAGAAAAGTAACTTTTGGTTTGCAAAAATTAAAACTTCCAACAGAGTATCGGCAGAAAATATTATCAAATAGCAGATTATTGAATATGTGCTTAAGCTTTCTGACACATATTTCATAACAAGCAAGACTCAGGCAAAGACCCGTGAATTTTCAACTCATCAAATTCAACTATCCACAAGGCTTTAACATGACGGGGGCACATTAGACAAAGGAAACAACATCATTGACTCTAACAGTGCTTAATAGCTAAGGCAAGGCTCTACTTTTTGCCTTATTAAGAGTTAGACATTTGTCATGGCAAGCATTGGATACAGGACAACTGGCACCTTTGGAAGACTAAAACTACACCAAACTTTTCTTTTTTGGTCCAAAGTAATTGACTCATGAAAGCTCATCAGTCCAATAAGCATGAACATCAATTATTGTGTGCAAGTATATCCGTGTGCTTTCAGGCTCATATTTGCTAGTGGCTAAACTACAATCCATAGGGCCTAATCTAGAATTTACTTGTGCCATTAGGACTTCCTTGTCATTAACTCTTCAATATAACGAGTTTAAGAATTCTAGCCATTCACCTACAATTATCTCCATGCATCTTCAGCTTTAGCAGATAATTAAGATTTAAAATGACTTGATTAGAATTGTGTTTGAACTTTAAGGATCCTAAACATGCAAAGAACGATATTTTTAGGACTTGATTGCATATTTCTTGTTTATATGAGCATAGTTCTTGGAACAGTTGGTTTGTCGAAATTAGAGTTTCAGATTTATGTGTTCAACCTCTTTAGTCATTTATCTTTAGAAACTTCTCCATGTAACCACTTAGTTACTTTTTGTTTGGTTATATGTTTCATATGACTTCTGAGCAAAACCTATTGTACTTATTAAATGTGCTGAAGGCAAAAATAGAAGATGTTTCCATAAATCAAAAAGACTCCAACTTTATGATTTCTGACTTAAGTACATGCCAGCATGAAAAACTAACATCCAAGTTAAATTGATTTACACACACACACGCATAGGGAGCATATAAAGTGAGAGCACCTAAGTCTGACAGTACAACCATACCATACATGGATGATCAAAATTATTTTTACTTGAATCTAATCTAAATAATCCATATATGGTCATATAAATTATGATCAAGGTTAACTCCTCTCGTGAGAGCATGTTCTTACCTGATACATTCTTTATACATACTTACATACATATACAAACACAAATAATTTAAAGGCTTTCTGAGTTCATATCTGCTACAGAGAAGCAATTAGAGGAATAGTGAACTTAAGATGCTACCTGTAAGAGAGATAAGTCACGCAGAATTTCAATGTTGTCAGGATCTATTTTCAGTGCATTCCGATAGCACTTGATGCCTCCCTGTATTCTCTATCTGACCGATAAAGGAGACCAAAAACATGCCAGCAAACATGACTTTTAAGGTCATTCTGTACCAGAACAAAGATTAAAGCTGGATCAACGGAAAAACAATGATTGCAAGATTAATAATCATGTAAATCAAAGACAACACACAGACCTTCAATCCTTGACGAACAAGATCATATGCTTCAGACTTACGATCCATGCAATTTAATGTCAAACCCTTCATTGATAAAGTTTCTATCATCCAGAAAAGGGAAAAGACATAACTAATATGACCAAAGAAGAAAATAAGCTGCAAATAAGAACAAAGAGATAAAAATAGGGGGAAGTTGTATCTAACAAAAAAAAAGTTTATGAAAAACAAAAAAAAAAACTAACATTGCGTTACTTGTATAACCCACTCAAACAACTGAGGAAGGAAATATAATGTCCCCTGCCCATAAGGAAAAGCTAAAAAAAAGAATTACCAAAAAGTATATACCTCCATGGTCTGGAAATTTTTTCAAAATGGCATCAGCTGCTTTGAGGCCCTTTTTATATTGCTTGGTTTCATATGATTTCTGCAGCCACAAGAACAAGGACAAATAACCACATAAAATTTATCAACCACCTCAAAAAGCAGATATCATTTCACTGACATAATTATCCTAATGATAAGATAATCAAGTTTCAATTACATAAGATTGTAAGCAATAAAAAGACATTTACACACAGAGAAAAGTAAATCACAAAAGAAAACCTATTAGAAAAAATTGTGGTACATATTCAGAGCAAAAAACTCACTTCAACAACTACTTTCAATCTTTTCGTTTTAACCCCTTAAGAAGGCAATAACTATTTCAAAAGTTTCCTTTTATTAATCACAGCAAGGCATAATGATTAAGTCTAGCAGTCTGTGCACACACATTGATAAAAACAAACATTCACGTCCAAGGTCATTCTGATATCAGCTCAAACTTCGAATAAACTCAAACTTAAGTCCCAAATTTACTACCTCCCCTAATCCAATAAAAACCAGAACTCCATGCAAGAACTTAGTGCCCGTTTGTTTTAGCATTAGCATTGGCACAGTGTAATAACTAAACGGGCACTTAATTATTTGGGATTCCGGATGTGATTATTTGGGAGCCCTGCATCACAGGTAAATACTCAGTCAAGGAGGGTTTTAAGTGGCTGCTTCACAGAGATGGAGTCACCGTGCAAGATACCTCTTGGTCATGGCTGTGGAAGATGCAGTTGCCAGAGAATTTGAAGTTTTTTACGTGGCTTTTGTGCCACAATTCCCTGCCCACTAAAAAACTTTTGACTAGGAGGGGTATTACGGCTTCAGTTACCTGTCCCTACTGCCAGCTCATGAGGAAACAACCTATCATTGCTTGCGTGATTGTATATATGCGCAAAGAGTTTGGAACCAACTGGAGATTCATTTTCCAGTTCAGCCTGGCATTAATTTAGAGACACATATGTGGGTCCAAGCAGGTTTGAAATTGTATGGTTCTGTCTTTCTCATTTCTCTATGGTTTATTTGGTGTAGAAGGAATAAAGTCTGTTTTGAAGGAGCTGTCCACTGAGAGGAAAATCTGCTTCCTAAGATTGTCTCTCTGTCTCAACTTGTAAATAAAGTTTTCAATCACCAACCGCTGAATTGTATGGATAATAGAATGATAGGTTGGCAACATCCTCAGTCTGGTGTTGTAGCCTTGAATGTAGACGGGAGTTCTCTGGGCAATCCGGGCTTGGCTGGGTCTGGGGGACTTCTTCGTGACAACTCTGGTCACTGGTTGAAGGGTTATTATGGCTGTCCTTGGTGTATCTGAAATTTTGCACGCTGAACTGCTTGCTATCATGCATGGTTTGGAACTAGCGTGGACTGAGGGGCACAAGCATGTCATTGTTTGGTCAGACTCTAAATTGGCTTTGGATTAATTGCCCAGGAATTTAGTCCCTTGCATAGGTATGCTGGAATAATTTACTGCATTCAGCGCTACAAAGCTAAGGATTGGATTCTAGTTTTCAATCACACTCTTCGTGAAGGCAACGCTTGTGCGGATCACTTAGCAAAATTGGGTGCCCGGTCTAATAGCAATCTTCTGGTTCTGCAGGAACCAACTCCTTGTATTTTTTCAAAGTTGCTGGCAGATGCGCAGGGGGTGTTGTTTCCCCGTGCCTAGCCTTGTCTTTCTTTCTTTTCCTTTTGTTTTTTTCCCTTCCTTTTGAGCGGTTTTGTTACCAAAAAACGGGCACTTAATTACAATACAAAAATAATAACTATACAATTTAACTGACGATCCTATTAAACTTTCTCCCAGGTTTTCAATACCGAAAGAAACCGCTTCCTATAATTGCAGGGTAAAACAAAGAGCACAGTGAAGTCAACCAAATAAAACTTCAGACTACCAAATTATCAATTCCCCGAAGACCTTAAACTCCACGCCAAACATCACAAATTACAAAAACAAAATTTAACCGAAGATCCCAACCTTCCTTCTTTCTAATATCCCCAGATTCTCAGTTAGCGTGAGAACCTGCTTATATTAGAACGGAGAGCAGAATCTAGGGTTTTAAGAGGGAGAAGCAATCGAGTGAGCATGAGACAGTGATTAAGTTGGATCAAGCGACAATAAGCATGCAGAAACTAAATAGAAATGGCAAAATAGAAAGAGAATCGAAGCTTACAACAATAAGCTTGAAGAGGTTTGCCTCCTTAGGGGGCAGAGAAGCACCCATTGTGGTTGCAGAGAGAAAGTGAGCTAGTGAGAGATAGCAGGGGAATGAAACTGATAGGGTCGCGTGCGCGTCGAGAGAGAAAGGAGTGGCGTTTTCTGAGCTGCAAATCTGCAATTGCAAGGCAACCCTACTGTGAACAAGAAGCAAGCAAAGCAAGCGTGCGCGTATATGCCATGAAATTACCATTTACTTTCCATAAATACCTCACTGAAAAATGGAACGAAGCTACTTACCAAAATAATATATTTGCTTCAGATTTTTTTAATTTAATTTGGACTTATATATGAGTATGAATAGGAACATGTTGCAAACTTGCCAATTTCTACGAGATTTATGAATTTTATTTCAATGCACTTTATTAGAGAATAATGTAGTCATTATTTTATTTTAATTATTATTTTATTATATTATAATATAAAAATATAATTATATGTATACTATTTTTATCTTTTTTTTAAAAGGTATATTGTTTTTATCTTAATTTTATACTTAGATTTTTAAAATAAATTATTTAATGATGGTTAATGCTGATAAAATTACATTTAATATGATTTATTTCAGAGCTTATTTGTTGAAAAGAAAAAAATAAATTGTATATAAAAGTGTCTCAAGAAACCACATTGTAATAAGATAAATGAAAAACAAATAGATGCTAAATATATTGTGGCATGGAAAGAATAAGGGATTAGTATTAATAATGTAATATTTATGCTTGGGGAGCTACCATTCATATATATACACACACTAAAACTCATATTAGATTATTTTCAAATCAAACTAAATTTAATATTAAATATATTTATTTTTATATAAACTAATTGATTCCACAACTTACCAATATACATTAATAGTAATAATTTAATTAACATAAATAATTATTATAAAAATTATAATGATATATACTATAATTTTAAATTTTAATATATTTAATATGTCATATCATTAGTTTTTTAAAACTTTTTTTGGTCCACTTTATTTTTATTTTTATTTTTGGCGGAAGTCCACTTTAGTTTTTTTAAAACTATAATAATACAAGGCCACGGGGCACGGGCACTGGGCCACGGACCACGGGCCACAGGCCCAGAGCCCGCTACTAATTTTTTTTGTAATTCCTATTCATTCCTGGACCAAAATTATAAATCCTTAATTTTATTGTTACTCTCTCTGGGCAATGACGATGTGCGTCTCTCTCTCACTCGCTAGTACCTCCTCTCCGTTTCACCACACAAGGCTAACTTCACCCGAGTTTGCATGTGTGCGTCTCTACCATTTGCAACTGTCACTTGTGGATTATTGTCATTTGATCATGATTTGGATTCTCATTTCACTTATTTAATATTTAAACTCTGAAAGATTTATTGTATTAGGAAAAGGTATATGCAATTGCAGGCAGTAACGGTTTCGTGTGTCAACAGATGATTCGGATTTTAACTTGGTGAATCCGCTAGGTATATATGTATATAATTCATGCATCTACAATGCCATTAAGTTAAAATCTGACATGTGCTGGCTGGTATATCAATTGTTGCATTGAAGTTTGATCGTTGATGGATTTTGCTGTAAAATTGCTCCGCTTAACTGTTGTTCTTCAATGAGGGAAAACTCAATGGCATACAATACAAGTAGGAGTGTATGATCAAAATAGATGCTTTCAGTGACATTCTCAATCTGAGTCATATTTCTAACAACTGTTTCACTGCAGAAATAGAATGCTGTGCATAATCTATTGTTAACTTAAAATTTTTATTTTTCCCTTAACAAATTGATGATAATAGCTGTTCAGGCATCTCACACTAAAATAGACGGTAACTGCTTGGTGACTGGCAATTTTCTAATTACATTATTCAAACGGCTAATGTATTAGGTTATATACCATGCAGCGGACAAAAATTGTTACATCACTTGGTGCGGTGGAGGGCAATCAAAATTGATTGGACCCCAGGGCTTCTCCACTCTTTATATATAGTTTATCCTATTCGAAAGGCAAAGTAAGAACGAAAGAATGGGTAATATGCAAGTCAGATTATAAATTGATACCGTAGAATTGAACTATAATTAGTGAGGCCGTGAACTCACGGGATACTGAGTTATGTTTCTTAGCTATAAATTGATTAGAAAATATAAGCCGTCATTGAATACAATGAACAATAGTAATAAAAAAAGTAATGAGATGAATGACCTTATACCTGTATTGACAGGGTAACCATATAAAATGGTGAATAATCTACTCTGTTTATGCCACCTATTTAATATATGATATGTCCATAGCCGATAGGAGTGGCAGGAGCAGGTTCACCATTCATATTGGAGGTAGGATGAGATGTTAGGTAGGCATGCAGGTATCCCCGGTACTCATATCTGCTAAAATTTCGAGTAGCGGGTATCCACTGTACCCATTAATATTTAAGAAATAAAAAAAATTATAGAAAGAAAAAAGAAAAAATGTCATGTAATATAACATAATATCATATATATAAATTATTATTATTATATAATACCATTACTTGTTAATCTAAACAAAAAATTATTAAAAAATAGTGAAAAAATAATATTATTTTATCATAAGAATAAAAAAATTATAATACTTTAATATATTTAATAGAAAAATATATTTTAATAAATAAAACGGGTACCCGCAGGATGGACAGTGTATATATCCGTCCTCACCTGTTTAATAAAAATGTGGGTACCCGTTTAATCATTGATAGATATTACAGAGTTAATTGATATACACAAATAGTGAAATCAATTTAATATATATACATTGTGAGTCTACCGAAATTTTACACGGATATCTAATGATATGTTTCCACATCATTTACTGAATTTAATAGCACATGGGGTGTTATATTCATTAAATGATGTGGCGACACACTATTAGATGTTCGGTTTAAACTTTTTTACACTAACAGTATATATCAACTAAATCCAAAAAAATAACACTAAGTAATGTAAATATATGAAGGCATGTCAACGGGGCGGGGGCGGGGGCGAGTAGTACACTACTTGCACCCATACTCGGTAAAATTAACGGGTATCCATTGGTGCCCATTAATATTTAAAAAAAATCAAAATTTACAGAAAAATCAAATATTTTAATATATTTAGCAGAAAATATATTTTAATGATTAAACGGGTGTCCGTGGGCGGGGGGTGTAATATTTGTGGTCAACATATTATTAATAAAAATGTGGGTACCCATCTACCATTGATATCTATTACAGATTTAATAGATATATACACAATAGTGAAATCAACTTTAGTATATACACTGTGAGTCTACAGAAATTTTACACGGATATCTAATAATATGTTGTGACATCATTTATTGAATTTAATAGCTCATAGGGTGTTATATTAATTAATAATATGGCGGTACATCGTTGACATGCTTGTGTAAAAATTTTTACACTAACAGTGTATATCAATTAAATCCAAAAATTTAACACTCAGTAATGTAAATTAAATATATCAAGGCATGTCAACGGGGCGAAGCAGGGGCGGGTAGTACAGTACCCGCACCCATGTCCGTTTAAATTAATGGGTACCTATGCGGCTAGTAGGTACCCATTTATACCCATTAATATTCTTAAAAAAATCAAAATTTATAGAAATAAAGAGAAAGATGTAATATACATATCATAATATCATATAATATTAAAATTATATAATATAAATTGACATCATATAATACGATTACGTGTTAATCTAAACAATAAAATTATTATAATATAGTAAAAAATAATTTTATATCATCTTAAAATAATAAAAAAGTCTAATCTTGTAATATATTTAATAAAAACTATATTTTAATGAATAAACGGGTACCCGCGGAGCGGATAGTGTAATATCGGTCCCCACCCATTTAAAAAATGCGGGTATCCATTGCGGATATATTTACAGTTATCTGCAGGTGGGGATTTTGTTGACAATGTATGTAAAACCTTAAATCATAAACCCTAAAACCTAAAAAAATTCATTAATCACGGTTACCAAAAAAGTAAATAAATTTCCGTTTACATTAACATTTAAAAGGAAATAAAATTCCGTTTGCAAAATCAGTCAACCAATGAAACTGATAATTTTTGTTAAGCCCAACTTTCCCGCCACAATATCTAAACATACATGGTTGCAATTTTTTTCAAACATATAATTTCCCCCCAAAAGGATGTGTACAGTATTGGCCAACCACCAAAGCTTTCACCCAAAAACATAACTTCCAAAACCAATTACACATTTTTCTAGATTATGTCAACACCATATATATAAATTATATATAGGGTAAAATATGTTTTTGGTCCCTGTAAAATTAGCGAGTTTTACTTTTAGTCCCTATAAATTTTTTTTATTAAAACGTTCTCCCAAAACATTTTTTTTTTTACAATTAGTCCCTCCCCTCGAATGGAGTGTGCCAGACGTGTTAGAAAAAGAATCAAATGATAAACAAATCGAAATGGAAAGTTGGAATATCATGATTATGGAGAGGATAGGAAGAGAGTTGTAGTTGGCATGAACCTTAATTTAAAACCGCTAGCTCTTTGCACATAACCACTTGGACTATCTCTGTTTTCTTCAAACGTGTTGGGTCCTGTTACTCAACTTAATTTAAAAAACCCCCAGTTCTCATGCGTTCATGTTGGGTCTGTTGAAAGAAACACCATTAAGCCAACAAAAAAATAAAGCTTCATGGTTGGAGGGGAGAAGAGAAAGCAGGGGAGTAGGGGAGAAGGGGTGGGGTGGGTTGCAAGGGTGGGGGAGAAGAGGGAGTGGAGGGGTTTTGTGGCAGTTGAAGTATGTCATTTTTTGGCGGTCCTCCAGAAATGCAATAATGTACACGTAGGAATGAGAAATGTGTCACATCAGTGTCTGACACACTTCATTTGAGGGGAGGGATTAATTGCCAAAAAAAATATTTTGGAAGGACATTTTAATAAAAAAAATTTATAGGGACTAAAAGCAAAACTCGCTAATTTTATAGGGACCAAAAACATATTTTACCCTTATATATATATGATACCATTATTTGTTAATCTAAACAAAAAATTATTAAAAAATGATGAAAAATAATATTATTTTATCATAAGATAATAAAAAATTCTAATATTTTAATATATTTAATATAAGATATATTTTAATGAATAAACGGGTACCCGCAGAGCGGGTAGTGTAATATCGATCCCCACCGTTTAATAAAAATACGGGTACCCGTCTAACCATTGATAGATATTACAGAGTTAATTGATATACACAAATAGTGAAATCAATTTAATATATATATACACTGTGAGTCTACAAAAATTTTACACAGACATCTAATGATATGTTTCCACATCATTTATTGAATTTAATAGCACATGGGGTGTTATATTCATTAAATGATGTGGCGACACACCATTGGATGTTCGGTTTAAACTTTTTTACACTAACAATATATATCAATTAAATCCAAAAAAATAACATTAAGTAATGTAAATATATGAAGGCATGTAAACATGGCGGGGTGGGGGCGAGTAGTACGCTACTTGCACCCATACCCGGTAAAATTAACAGGTACCCATGCGGTTAGTAGGTATCAACCGGTGCCCATTAATATTTTAAAAATCAAAATTTATAGAAAATTCAAATATTTTAATATATTTAGGAGAAAATATATTTTAATGAATAAACGGGTACCTGCGGGATGGGTAGTGTAATATCCGTCGCCAACATATCACTAATAAAAATGTGGGTACCCATCTAACCATTGATATCTATTACAGATTTAATAGATATATACACAAATAGTGAAATCAATGTTAATATATATATACAATGTGAGTTTACAGAAATTTACACAGACATCTAATGATATGTTGCAACATCATTTATTGAATTTAATAGCTCATAGGGTGTTATATTCATTAAATAATGTGGCGGTACACCGTTCACATGCTTTTTAAACTTATTTATACTAACAGTGTGTATCAATTAAATCCATAAAATTTAACACTCAGTAATATAAATTAAATATATCAAGGCATCTCAACGGGGCGGAGTGGGGATGGGTAGTACACTACACGCACCCATGTCCGATTAAATTAATGGGTACCTATGCGGGTAGCAAGTATCCACTGATACCCATTAATATTTTAAAAAAAATCAAAATTTATAGAAATAAACAAAAAGATGTAATATAACATATCATAACATCATATAATATTAAAATTATATAATATAAATTAACATTATATAATACCATTACGTATATATCATCTTAAGTAATAGATATAGGTTTAAGTGAAAAAGGATTATTTTAATAAAAAAATTGAATGAATAGTAAGATTTTTTTAGAGAATTGTAAAATTATAGATTATTAGGAGAAAAGAAAGGAGTTGGTTAGTTCCTATTTCTTTTTAGTTTAGTTCTGTTTCTATTAGTTTCTGTTTCTTTTTAGCTTAGTTCTGTTTCTATTAGTTAGAGTTAGTTTAGTTTCTTCTGGTTTAGTTTCTTTTAGTTTTGCTTGTATATATACTTTTCCTTTGTATTCCTTTAGGTCTCGATGAATAAAGTTTGTTTTTCTGTATTCACTGCTTTCTTCCTTCTCTTCCATAATGCAGTTTTTGGGTCTGATTCAATCTTCTAACACGGTATCATGAGCTATTGTTTCTATCCTTCCTTCCGCTAACCTCCTTTCTCACCTTCGATATCCCTCTCTTCTCCCTTTTTTCGTTTGCTTCTCTTCTTTTTTTTCTCCATGGCGGATTTGAAAGATTCTCCCACAGATTATCTTGTGAACCCTAATAACCCATATTATCTTCATCCTAATGAGAATCCAGCACTAGTTATTGTCACTCCTCCTTTAAACGAGCGAAATTATCATTCTTGGTCGCACACCATGTATGTAGCTATGTACTCCAAGAACAAGCACAAATTCCTCGATGGAAGTCTCCCCCAACCCCCAGTCACTGACCCTTTTTGTGAAGTCTGGCAGAGATGCAACAACATGGTGGTCTCCTGGCTAACGCGTTCCATGATCACTTTCATCGCCAATTCTGTTATGTACAAGAGAAAGGCTTTAGATATCTGGAAGAACATTAAAGATAGGTTCTCTAGAGGCGACAAATTCCGGATTGCTGACATACAAGAAGAAATCTCTCTATGTAAGCAAGGTGATTTAACTGTTTCAGAATTCTTTACAAAATTGACATATCTATGGGAACAGCTGGAAACCTTTTATCCTCCACCCATTTGTACCTATGAAAAAACCTTGTAATTGTGGTATTATGACCACCATCTAGAAAAGAAAGGAAGACACCTATGTAATAAAGTTTCTTAGAGGATTAAATCATGAATTTTCTCAAGTAAGATCACAAATCATGATGATGGAACCCACTCCCAGCATAGATAAAGTCTTTTCTATGGTCCTTCAACAAGAAAACGAATTTGGAGGTCATATTCTAGGTGATGAAAATCAAGAATCTGTTGGTGTTGTTCATTCTGATAAAGGCCTCTCCAAAGACTTCTCCAAAGGCATTTCCAAGGGGGGATATCGTTGAGCAAGTGGTGGAAAGTTTGTCAAAACTGGTGGTAAGCCAAATAGGATATGCACTCATTGTGGAAGAACTAGCCACACTATTGACACTTGTTTCTTGCTACATGGATACCCTTTGGTATATAAAGGCAAACAAAAGCCTAATGGAAAGTTTCTGCTAGTCATGTTAACACCAACAGCGAAGAAGAGGATGATGTCTTTGTTATGGAGAGGGATGAACCCAAAGAAGGTAAACAAGAGCAATTTTCTTTGTCCAAATAGCAATATGAAGGGCTTCTAAATCTCTTGCAGCAAGCTAACATAGGTAGTTCACATTCTACAAATCACATACAAACTACCACCATGAACTCTTCTAACTCAGGTATATCCTTCCTTGATTGGGTTCTTGATACTGGTGCTACAGATCACATATGCCCCACAAAACATTCCTTTATCTCTTTGAACAAAATTTCCCCTATTTCCATTAAACTTCCCAATAATGAATATGTCATAGCTGAGTTTTCTGGGCATATACAGTTAAGTCATATAATTCTAAAAATGTTCTTTATTTTCCTAACTTTAAGGTTCATTTGATTTTTGTATCTAAATTGAATATGACCCCGAATTGTCTTACCATTTTTACTGATTCCAGTTGTTTTATTCTCCAAAAAAATCCATGGAGGATGATTGGTTCAGCTAGTAGGAAAAATGGGCTTTATATTCTGCATGAATCTCCAAATTTTGCTAAGAATAGTATAATGAAGGATATTTCATCTCTTGGTGACATTCTCTGTAATAATCCATCTTCCTTGTATGTTGTGCCAAACATGTGTAGAAACATCAAAAACTTGAATTTCTTTACTTCTTTGATTTGTAATAGCAATACAGATTCTGTTGATATTTGGCATTATCGCCTTGGACATGCTTCCAATAAGGTAATAAAGGAAATCTCTATGCAATACCCTTATGTTCCTTTTCACAATTTGCAACCTTGTGATACTTGTCATAAGGCAAGACAAAAGAAATTTCCTTTTCCTGTTAGTATGAGTCATTCGAATAGTTTGTTTGACCTTATTCATGAAGATATGTGGGGCCCTTTGGGCATTCCCTCTTTTGAAGGGTATAGATTCTTTTTTATCATTGTAGGTGACTATACTAGGTTTACTTGGATTCATTTGATGGAACACAAGTCTGATGTTAAGATCTTGCTTCCTAGGTTTATTCTTGCCATTGAAAACCAATTTAATGTTAATCTTAAGAGAATCAGAAGTGATAATGGCAGGGAATTTAATATGTTGGATTTCTTTTCGACTAAAGGTATTATCCATAAGACCAATTGTGTGGAGACACCACAAAAAAATAGTATTGCCGAAAGGAAACACCGACATATTCTTAATGTCGGTCGTGCTTTACTATTCCAAGCTAACTTACCAATAAGTTTTGGTCTTATGCTCTTAGTTATGGTGTGCACATCATTAATAGGTTTCCCACTCCCATTTAAATAAAAGTCCCCTTTTGAAATGTTGTACAACATTAAACCAGATTTAAATGAATTGCATATGTTTGGTTGTCTTGTTTATGCATGCACGCTTAGATCTGGTCGTACAAAGATGGATCCAAGGTCCACAAAATGTGTTTTCCTTGGTATAAAAGAAGGAACCAAAGGATACATCTTGTACAATATTGATAATAGGATTTTTTTCATATCAAGAGACGTTTGCTTCTATGAGAAACAATTTCCCTTTTCTACTAACTCCTTTATACAGTCTGTTTGTGACCCTATACAGCATGATCATTAGCATTTGTTACCTATAAACCATCACAAATGTGATAGGCCTCTAGATGTTTTGGCTCCGCCGCATGCAACTCCCATTAGGGACATTGACTTTAGTCCCACTCAGATGCAGAACTGTGAAGAAAGACAAGAAAATGATAAAAACCTCTTGCAAGATGAAGAGATCTTGGTTCAAGATGTGGACATTCCACACAACAATGAAATTACAAGAAGTTCCACAAGAATGAGAAGACCATTGTAGACTTTCCCCCTGGAAAGACTCCTATCAGCTGCAAGTGGGTATATAAGATTAAACACAAGGCAGATGGGAGCATTGAAAAATATAAGGCTCGATTGGTGGCAAGAGGATTCACAAAACTCAGGGAGTTGATTTTTTCGAAACCTTTTCTCCTGTGGCTAAAGTCACCACTATCAGGTTTCTTTTAGCCATTGCTTCATGCAAAGGGTGGTATTTACATCAATTAGATGTAAATAATGCCTTTTTACATGGAGATTTAAATGAAGAAGTCTATATGTCTTTACCTCTTGGTTTACATCCTCCTTATCCTAATATGGTGTGTAAACTGCACAAATCTATTTATGGTCTTAAGCAAGCTAGTAGACAATGGAATTCAAAACTCACTAATGCTTTGATTCAAATTGGTTATAGTCAAAGTGTTGCTAGTTACTCTTTATATACAAAGCATAAATCTAATTCCTTCAATGCTCTTTTAATTTATGTTGATGATGTGGTTTTAGCTGGGAATGATTTAAATGAGATACAATCACTTAAGGATTTCCTTGATACTACCTTCAAAATTAAGGACTTGGGAGATTTGAAGTTTTTCTTAAGTCTTGAGGTTGCTAGATCTTCTTCTGGTCTCCTTATCACTCAAAGAAAATATTGTCTTGAACTTATTTCTGAATGTGGTTTAACTGCCTGTAAACCATCTTTTACTCCTATTGATTCCTCATCTAAATTGCATACTGATTCTGGTGAACTTCTTGTTAATCCAGCTGTGTTCATAAGGTTGATTGGAAGATTACTATACTTAACTACAACCAGACCTGGCATATCCTATGCAGTAGGACAAGTCTGTCAGTTTGTAGCTTCTCCAACATCCACTCATTTACAAGCTGCCATAAGGATTTGTGCGCTATCTGAAAGAAACACCGGGGCTTGGATTATTCTATCCTTCCTCTAATAAGGAGAAGATCACAACCTTCTCAGATTCAGACTGGGCTACTTGCCCAAGTACTAGGAGATCTATTACACGATATTGTGTTTTCATTGGTTCATCTATTGTTTCATGGTGCTATAAGAAATAGCAAATAGTGTCTAGATCATCTTCAGGAGAAGAATATAGAGCGTTGGCTTCTCTTAGTTGTGAATTATAATGATTCAACATCTTTGTAAGGATCCAAGACTTGAAATAGATACCCTTTTCTCTATTTTTTGTGACAATCAAACGGCTATATACATAGCAAAGAATCCTACCTTTCATGAGAAAACAAAACACATAGAGGTTGATTGTCATGTTGTGAGAGAAAAATTAATTTCTGGGTTGATTCGTCTATTTCATGTTCCCACTAATTCTCAATTGGCAGATATATTTACCAAGGCCCTTCTTCCTGGAAAGTTCAAAGACAACTATGTCAAGTGGGTCTTCTCAACATATATGCCCCAACTTGTGGGGGATATTAGGAGAAAAGAAAGGAGTTAGTTAGTTTCTATTTCTTTTTAGGTTAGTTATGTTTCTATTAGTTTATGTTTCTTTTTAGTTTAGTTCTGTTTCTATTAGTTCGAGTTAGTTTAGTTTCTTCTGGTTTAGTTTCTTTTAGTTTTGCCTATATATATACATTTCCTTTGTATTCCTTTAAGTCTCAATGAATAAAGTTTGTTTTTCTGTATTCATTGCTTTCTTCCTTCTCTTCCAGAACGCAGTTTCTGGGTTTGATTCAATATTCTAATAATAATGACAATACTTTAGCTTTGAATTAGTCTCTAAATTTTTTTAATTAAGAATTGTCAAAATTATTATTTATAAGCATTTGCTCATTATATATACACTGCATTTCGATCTGATCAATCACAATCTTGTAGTTAATTAATGTTATTGACCGTTTGCTTGAGTGGTGGTGTTATATATAATCCCTCAAACAATTAAGTCTTCTCTTGGAAAAAGTGTATAATTCCATCTTAAGTTTTCTTTTGGAAAAAATGTATAATTAAATTTTATCCTTAAAAAGTGTATATTAGAAAAATATTCTCAGTAGCTCAACTATAAGACTATTCCCATTTTTATAAATATACTTGTGTGTCTATGTGGGGAGGCAAACTCTCCTTATATTTGGTCGTATATATCTTTCAAATTGTCATATTGTTGTTTCAACATTTGTATTGATCCTTAGTATTAAAAAAAAATTGTTTAAGAATTCTTATAAACATCAACAGCCTTTTATTCTAGCTAGATTTAAATATTTTGAATCTTAGTAACTTCCATTCACCAATTGTCTTATTTATTCTGTTACTTTGCTAGTATTAGAGCCCAAATGTACTTAGTGAGAAGTGTTTAGTCATTGGACAATCTTTACCTTGAGTGGTCCTAATAGCATGTCCCGGAAAGGTAGTAAATCTATAGAACTTAATGCTTTGTTTGGTGTAAGGAAGGAAATAGAAAAAAGAGAAATGAGAAAGAGATAAATATGCACGAGATAGAGGTGATTTATAAGTTGTTTGGTGCGATAGAAATAAAGGATAAATAGAAATTTTTGTTATTTAGCTTGATAATAATGATAGGAGAAAATGAATTTTTATTATTTTATCAATTTTACTGGTACACATACTATTAAAATTGGTTTTTCCAAGTCGATTCTCAGGGTGATAGCTAGGTAACAACGAGTCAGGAAAAAGTCAGAAGAATAGGAGGGAGCAACAACTTGTGCAACTTGTGATTTCTCTGTATCTTTCTTCAACTTCGCAAAGAAATAACATAGGTATAGGACACACTCACTTTTATCATTTCCTTTCTAGAGAAATTCTAATATGGACACGAACCCAACACCTCATTTTTAGACTCAACCAATTAAAATATTACATCTCATCAAAATTAAATTATATAAATAATTTATAAAACTAAAAATTCCCACAATAACCCAAATCCATAACCAAAAACTAGTCTCATAACCCTCTTCTTCCTCATTTCACAAAGTCTCTTCACTTAACCACTACACCTCCATGACGTCTCGTTAACCGTTGGTATTTCTTTGTATTTCCATGAATTAAGTTGAGCATGTTCATTAGCAAGACAACATCAAAAACAGAATGAATTACTACATAATTGTTTCCTTCTTTAAGCGTGGTTTTCCTACTTCCTTTGTCCACCCAAATAAATTGCTTCCTATGATCTTTTGGGCACACGAAAAGGTTTGTGGTCATAGCCGAATCAGGTGAGAGTGATAGCTTGTTTGATCCACAATGAATTTATTTTTTATTACCGCCTTTATTTTGACACACCCCTTCAGCAATTGATAGCCATATCCTTAACGTTTTTTTCTCCTTCGTTATCAGCCATGAGAATCTGGGATGTATTAGAAAGAGGGGGTAGAAGAACTATAGAGAGAAATTCACGTTGTGAGAATTTTTAGAATTTAATAAATTATTTTTAAAATTTGGATGAGGTGTAATATTTTGATTGATTGTGACTAATAATGAGGTGTTAGGTTTGTATCTATGTAAGAATTACTCTCCTTTTATCTCTACATAGCACCACACAAGGGAAGTGGTGCATTTCTTTGCCACTTGCCACTTCTCTCCCACATATCCATTTCTAAGCTATCTCACGTCAACTAAACTGAGGCCTAGGGAATAAAGTTTGATTTGAACACAATATTCCAAGGCCTATTTATGAAAAGACTAATAGGTCTTAACCTCCGTAATACTCTCTAACTAGATCTCAGATATTAAATGTGCTTATATATGCATAGAGTATAATTACTGAAATAGTGTCTAATGTATCTAGAGCTGGGTATATGGGCCAGCCCGGTCCGTTTAGAGGCCTGGTCCGCATCTTTGCGAACCAGGGCGGGTTGGTCTGCAAAATAAATGGGCCTGGCTTTTGTTGGTCCGCGTCCATCCCATTTAGCCCGAGGGCTAACGGGCTGGTCTGCGGGCCCATACATTAAAAAACATAAAAAAAACCTATTTATAACAATTAATAAAATCTGAAAATTTTTTAAAAAAATAAGAAAACCGTAAGGGAACCACTTCTTAACAACGACCCACATTTCAAAAACTCCATATCTTTCTACAGGCACTCAGCAAAATGATCAGAGACACGATCGTGAAGGAACTGGAAATTGGGGTCACGGTTATAAAGTCATTCAACGAGCTTCTTAGCCATGGCAACCCTCTTCTCTTCCCTCGAGCATGAGCATTCTCCTTCTCAGCCTGGCCCTCCCATTCATCACCCTCATCTCTTTAGGGTGATGCTCGTGAAGCCAAAGTGCGGCGGCGTAGAAGCCTTCGAGACCAGATTTTCCGGTACCACGGACGCCGCAAAGGTTGCAGACGAGTTTGAGGGATTATGCCGCGAAGGTTGCAGACGAGGTTGCAGGCGCGACGGTTCTGTTACGGAGAAGGTGAGGGGTTACGCCGTAAAGGTTGCCGGAGAAGGTGATCGGCGCTCACCTTCTTGCTGCAGCGAGCGGCGCTCACCTTCTTGCTGCAGCGAGCGGCGCTCAGATCTCCCTTGCTTGCTGAGCGGCACAAAGACTAGAGAAAGAGAGCCAGAGAGGAGAGTATTTTGTTTTTTCTAATTTGTAAACCCTAACTATGTTAATCTGATGAGTGATGAATGGTGATGCGCGTGGTGCACTGGTGCTCCCCTTTGGGCTTTGGCCTTTTCATTTATTTATTTTATTTTGTAAAATTACAAGCCAACGACGTTGTAGCCTGTCAAAAATTTAAAAAAAGAATTGCTGGTCCACAAACTCGCGGACAAAAACCCGTTAAAAAAACCCGGGGATAAATGGACCGAGCCAAAAAAGTTTGTGTTTTAAATCATTGTTGTTAAAACAAAGGACCGGCCCGGTTCGACCTGGAGCCGGCCTGGTGACCGGTCCGTTCAACACCAAAAAAAACCGGAGAAGCTCAAAACCGTGAGAACCGGTCACGAACCGGTGAAAACCGTCCCTGAAAACCGGTTGAACCCGGTCCTTTTCAAAAAGATTAATTTTTTTTTATTTATTTATTTATCTAATTTTTTTAAGATAAATAAAGACTAATTTAAGGATTACACATAGATGATATTATTTTTACTAATAATTATTAATTTTTTCTCTTATAATAAGGTCATTTATAGTGATTTACAACTTTATATAGCTTAATTTCTTATAATTTTGCGTTATTTTATTAATTAAAATATTATATAATATTAAAAAAAATATTTAATAAAACCGGTTCAACCCGGTTCAATTGATTGAACCGTGAATCGGTGCCTTCACCGTTCAATTTCCGGTCCGATTTTTAAAACATTGGTTTAAACGGACCAGTATTTTTCTGGTCCTAACCCACGCGGACCACGGGTTACGCGGTTGGTCTGCGGGCCCAGACCCATATACCCAGCTAAAAATGTATCAATATATATGAAGAACCATTTTGAATAAATTTTTAAATAAACATTCACGAAAAAAGAATACAAAAGATAAAATATTTTTTTAAGTTAAAATTAGTTTTTATAACTTAATTTTTTTTAAAAAATTATTTAATTTCTATAAATATCTTTAAATTTATGTGTTTTTTTTTATAAATTGAGTTTCAAATACTTAATTTTCTTTTCTTTCCTATTTTTGGTAATTGTTAGTTTAATTTTTATGTATACGTACATGTCCTATTCGATACTATTAATTAATCATCTCTAGGACGGATCTGATCACGGGCAAGTAGAAGAAAGAAAAATGCAAGTTGCATTGCATGACAAGTTGGAACTGTGTACGACTAGAAAAACAATATTGAGGCGCATGTAAGCACATTCACCGTGCTATGTTGTCCCCAATCTCCATCGACGGTGCACAAAATGCTTTTGCGTTTAATATTATATATTGAGATGGATAGCTTGCATTATTTCAGCTTTCTAGAAGCTTTGGAATTTGTTATCCCAAAAATGAAACAAATGGACCACTAAACTAATGTCTGTTCCATAAAGGGAGATAACTCGATTATATCTACTGGATATGTGGCGCCGCTCGATGCGTACTTTGTCTGCTCATACATCATTCACTCATGTGCTCACCTCGTTTCCCTACAAAACATCATGTTAATTAATCTCTCTTCAATCTAGCTAATGCACCATTATTATATTATATAATATGATATGATAAAATCTACTAGTAGTATCTAATAATTTAAAATAGAGCAGTGTTATTTGTATATATACCACTATATTATACTACCATAACATAAAAAAATATTGATGGAAAAGAGAGAAAAACGTGAAATATGATAAATAGTTTAATAGAGAGATAAAAAAATAAGTATTATATGAGTTTATATTTTATTATATGATTTGTTTTAAAACAATATGTTTAAAAATGCAAAAGGCGAGAATGTGTGTTATTACTTTTGCTTCTTAATTTGTGAATGAGAGAATGCAGGTGATTAAATCAAAAAGTCGACGGTAACTGATAATAAAATTAAGTTCTTGGAAAAAATTATAGCACAAAGGAATGGTGATATTTCAAAATTGGAACTATCATACTATATTACATGAAATAAAAATTTAGATGAAAAGTCAATTTATATAGATTTCTTAACAAGTTATTATAAAATAAAAAAATAACTACTTCTTTTATAGATTTGAAATTAATTTTTACACTTCAAGTTTTGACATTAACACAGATTTCAAGAATTTATCTGTATTGAAAAAACTCCTATAACAAATTAAAAGACTAGTCTAAACTAGTTAAAAATGTGAATTTTTTAGATTCAACTTTTTGGGCAGACAGTTAAGCAAAACATAATTTAAAAGAAAACGTGGGAATGATGACTCCGCTGCGTGCTAGCTTAGTGGAAACCAGCAAAATTCATATTAAAGGACCGGGAAAAGAAAAAAGAAAAACAACAGAAGTATGCAACCACTGAGTATATATTATTTTGATTAATCTTATTGACTTTTAGTTTCACGGACTATTCCTAATTGCACGGTCAAAACGATTATAAGAATGTCAGCTTCGGTGTTGTATTTGACACGCATTCCATATATGAAAGAAAATCATACTTTGATTTGATTTGATTTAAACAAAACATTCGTGGTTCTGATTAACATTGTAAGACAAACTAATTGAATCATAAATCTAAGATTCTAAATCCTTATATTATTAAACATACGATTTTACTCAAATAATAAGTGACGACTATAATTTAATTCGGTCTCCATAATTTGATGACGGAGATTGAAGGGATCGATTTGCATATTCAAAAAGCCTGAATTTCTAAATGATCATGTAGAATTCTGAATTTATCAAGTCAATGCATGGTTTGTCCAAAACTACTAGGAAAAAAAATAATCTAAACGTCATGTGTGATGTTAATTAACCTGCATCCACATTGGGAGCCACGGAAAACTAATTTTCAAGGTCTAAAGAACAGTGATTGAACCGCGACTTCGACCTCAGAACCTTCTTTAGGATGATAGTGCCTTTTTACTTACAAATGAAGAGGTAGATCAAGACTATGCTTTCCATTCAAATAAAGAAAATTATCTAAATCTATTCCTTATTTAATTTCTTTAATCTTTATTGTTGTATTCTGTCTATTCAGATTCTACATTATGACAAGTCAGTTTATGCTATGACAATTCGCAAATCTAAGTTGTTAATCTGTTGTCTTCATTAGTTTCGCTTTCGCAATATTAAAACGAGTGATCAAATTTAATGATGCTCATGCCTTTATCTATTTAATTTTGACTATTGTTTTTCAAAGAATGGATTTTCCTTGAAACAGATTGCTATATATCCCGCATTCTAATTAATACTCCGTCCTTTCTTTTTAATAGTCGTTTTAGAGTATAAAATTTGTTTCTAACAAGTCAACAATAAATGCTAATTTTCTATCTTTACACTATTCCAAATTTATTAAGTGGTGAAGTATTTATTGCATATAACTAGAAATGATGGAGGCCTTTAAATGCTTTAATGAGAGGGAGAAAGAGTATATTTATAAACAATAGAGCTAAAAAGACACACTTATTACATTTCTTAATCTATGTACAAAAATCTTAAACAACAGATAAAAAGAAATGGAGGGAGTGGTGTTTTTTTAAATGCCCTAATAGGTTTTTAATATCGAAGCATTGTGAGAATTAATGATATAAAAAATTCGGTGTAAAATACACTCTTATTTAACAATGTTATCACATTACTCAATGAATATAACACCTTATATTCTCATATGATATTAAATTAAATAATTATGTGATGATACATAGTCAGATAATAATGTAAAATTTTATTACATTGTTTTGTGTATATTCACTAAATTTATAATGTAAAAATATTGAGATTATTTACAGAAAAAATATTGTATATCTAGTTATTAAGATAGATTAAAAATATTGTATATCTTTGCTGGTCCTTTAATTATCTAGCGTGTATAGTATTTATAAATTAAAACTTTGAATAGGTTGGTTGTCTCTTAATTTATTTCATTTTGCTTAACTATAAAAAAGCATAGATTAAAATTTTCTATTTAACATTTCAAAGTGACACATGCAATCACAATCTTATTTAATTTTATGAGATTAAGAAAAAAGAATAAAAACGTTTATGGTTGCAATTTTATTTCTAATGTTTGATTATGATTTAACATCTATTATTTTTACATTATTATTCAATTATTAAATGTTACTAAATCATATCCCCTGTCTCTTTTGTCTTGTCTTTAATTTGTTTACTCCCATCACAAAAAAAGAAGTCGGTGTTCTGTTTCTTAGGTACGTAAGGGCTGTTGATGACATTTGTTGATTTATTTTTATCCAATAGATTTCCGTTCTAGACTTTGGCAATTCTTAATAGCAAAATGTTTCATGGAAATCCCTTATGATGTCTACCCCTACAAAGAGATAGGGGAAAAAAAGAAAAATAATAAATATAATGAGCGATGGAATTATACAATAAAATATATATCAAAAAAGGTGTAAATTGTTTGTCTAAATATCAGGATTGTGTTTAATTAGTGCACGGATATACACTTTGTAAGCAACATTCACACATGCAATGTACAAAGTCAATTTGTTTTTTTATTGGATAAAACAACACCTATGTGCTGACGTGTAGCGTACGTTCTCCTTTGCCTTCTCAAATCTCAAGTGGTCTGGAACTTTGGCAATTGGCATATCTTGACTTGGTTATTCTGACGTGTTGCTTTGCCTTCTCATTCTCATGTGGTACTGGAACTTTATCATGTTCTTGACTTAGTTTTTAAGTTATTAATTAATTATTATAAATTATAAATAAAAATATATTTGAATAATTATATTTTTTAATAAAATATTAATTTTAAATGATTTAATTTGTATTATAACCTTATACTGAACAGAGATGAGAACAAACAAATCTGATTATTTGAGTGTAATTACTAGGTTAATTAGTCCCTCATATACCCGTAACAAAATACTCCTACAAAGAAAGAAAAGTCGAACGTATTAAAAGTAAATTGAATTTCACTTGCAACTAGTCAACTAGATATGGACTCCAATATATACAAGATAGGGAGTGATACGAAATAATCAACTTAAAAGCATTAAAGCCGAAATCATTGAGTATATATTATATATATATATATATATATATATATATAAATGATTTTATATTTTTATAACTTATATGTATTTAAATTTAAAGCATAAATAATATATTTACATATTTTATGTTGAAATTTATTCTTTATACAATAATTAATGCATAAAAATCAAACTTTATATTATTTAATAATAAAAAATTGATATTATATATATGATTAAAAACTTAAATTATCAAATAATTAAAGGCATATAAATCATTTATATATGTTTCAATCATACATGATTAGTTAGTTGCAGTGTTGCACTATCGATTGCAAATTGCATTCACGGACATTTCTTCTAATTAACTCTGACCCCTACACAAGTTGCAAAAACCAAATGGGATGTGGTGTTATCTTACTACCAATGTCAATTCTTTTTCAAATTTTATTTATTTGACAAAGTTTTGAGAAAATTTGTCCTATATATATAATTTTCAACATTATATTTTTTAATGTACAAAAAATGTTAATAAATTAATTAAAACTGAAAAAATAAATGTTTTTCTTTAATTTAATTTAAAAGAATAAAAATGTTAAAAAACATTATTTTTCAAAGCTAACAAAACTATAAGTAAAACAACCCAAAATGAGACAACCTGATAACATATATATAACAAAGCTAAAACAAAAAGCCATGATTAATATCTAATTGGAATAGAATTAAACAACATAAAAAAAACCGGTTGAATGATTGAATCACCCGGGACATTAAATGGGATACACAACAATGCTACTAGGCGTGACAAATTAATTCAATTATCCATGATCTAACTAATCCATTCATGCACAAATTCAATTCAATCCATCATATTTAAAAAAGAAAATAAATAAATAGGATGGATTGGATCATTTAATTTCATGGATGGATAGTGATCTATCCATCCATTTTATGTTTTGAACCCATTGGATTTTCATGCGCAACAATTGTACCGATTATGCAAATCCATTTGATTTTTACCGGCTGTATAATTCCACTGCATCTTCCCATTTTTTATTGCACGGAAAGTGAAATTGAGTTTTACCAACTGCACTACAATATGGAATTATATTTCAGTAAAACTAAGATTAATATTTGGAAATATAATTCTGGACGAAACTTTCGCAATTCACATTGTTCATATAATTTGCATGCACGGAAATTTGTAATTATTATGAGATTGATTATTTAGAAGCTTTATAAAAAATATATTTTATGATACAGATTTGTTAATTATTTTTTAAAAATTATTATTTTTAAATTATAAAAATAGTATTAAAATATTTTCTTGATATTTTTAAAATATAATTATTATAATTTTTCTAAACATTTTTTAATGGAAAAGATACTAAGAAACTTAAACTCATTTTTATTATATATTTTTTTAGATTTTTAACAAAATATAAATTTTTCTTCAAAGAAAAATATATTGTTATAAATGTAATATTTTTTTATAAATGTTAGTATTATAATTATATTTTTTATTATATATAAATATGTGAGCAAATTGTTACCATGAAGGCACTACAAATTTCATAAACCCAGAAAGACACATCAAGGTTCTATCCTAACATATTCGGCCATAATTGAAAAAAAAAAAAAAAAAGAGTTTCGATGCCCCTTTAATTTTGCGCTAGGTTCTTTGATGAGGTTTGTCCCCCGCGTCGGGGAGGGAGAGGGAGAGGGAGATTTTTCAGTATTTTTTAATTAGAAAAAAATTATAAAATAATATTTAAAAAAAAAATGGATGGATTGAATATTCATCCATAACATAGTTGTTGATGGATGGATTTGATGGTTTTTATTTAATAGATCATGGATGAATTGAATTTTTATAATATATTTTTTAAACGGATCATAAATGAATTAATGGATTGTTTTAATTCATCCATTATAATCGTGATCCAAATCCATCCTATCCATCCATTTGTCACCCCTAAATGCTACCAACAGCACATGCACACCAATAAAGCCAACATCAAATGCAATTTGACCAGTGTGAAACCAGAAACCAAATGAATAACACCAGTTTCATCCAAAAATTGGCAGCACCTAAATTTAGCAATCTACCAAATACAGAAAAGTGGTGCACACCAAAATAGATCCAGTCTACCAGAATACCAGCTCAATGTGGAATATAGTGCAAATTAAGACAAGCATAAGGTTCGTAAGAGCAACAAGCATATGCATAGCAAAAAAACATTATCTTTAGCTCTCAACTACTTCTAAGAGCGTAATTTAATCATCTCTAGAAGCTCGAGTGGTGTTGCAAACTTGTTGGAAAAAACAACTTCATTCCGGGCCATCCACAAACTCCATAAGACATATAGGCAAATGACATATCACCTAAACTAATTTTTGACATTACACATGAAAACACCCAAAAACTGGTCAAAATGATCAATAAAATTTTTGGTAGAGATGTATAAAAACCACACCAATAAAGACACAACATCCAAACCTGATAAGAAATTGGGCATTAAAAAAATAAATGGGAATAAGTCTCTAATTCATGATTGCACCATAAGCATCCAAAATCTGAAAGTTGTACACTTCCACTCTTAACCAGATTAGCCTTCGATGGAATTCGATATAACATCACCCTCCATGCAAAACAAGAAACATTGGAAGGAGCCAAAGTACACCATATAAATCTATGCAAAGGTATAACAGCTGGAATAGTATCATTTACAATTACTTGGTGAGCTAACTTGACAGAGTAAACACAACCAGGATCCACTGACCATCGCCAACAATCTTCTATACTTTCATTCAACTGAACCAAGCTCAAGTCCAACAACAAAAGTGATAATTGGGATATCTCCCACTGGAAAAGTTGCCTTCTCCAACTCCAAAGCCACCCAGAATCTCCCTCTCCAAGCCTCAACATCTCAGCCACAAACACATCTTTATTAGTAGTAATGGAGAATAATCTACTATAACGCTCACAAAAAGGAACTGTTATACACCAAGGGTCTCTCCAAAAAGAAACACTCATTCCATTCCCTATGACTCTCACACACTTACTAGAAAACCAATCACAAGATAAATTCTCATAGTCTTCAATATTCCAAAGGTCATATCACCATCTAGAAACTACCCTTCTCCCACACTTCCTTCTCACATTAGGCTCACTACATATATATGTTAACACTCTATTCCATAAGCTTCCTCTCTCAACTAATAACTGTCATCTCCATTTCCCTAAAAGAGCCAAATTAGAAGCTCTCAAGTCCCTCACCCCCAAACCCCCATATTGTTTACCTTTACAGATATCGTCCCAAGCAACCCAAACTATTTTCCTATGCTCATCATCCCCACCCCAAAGAAAATTTTTGAATAAAAATTCGAGTTGAGAGATGACACCTCTGGAAGCCTTGAAAAAGGAAAGAAAGTAGACCGAGATTGAATTTAAAATGGATTGCAATAGAACAAGTCTACCACCAAAGGACAAGAACTTGCCTTTCCACCGGGCCAATCTATGTTTCACCTTCCGAATAACAGGCTGCCAAGTTGCCAACCTTTTAGGATTGGCTCCAATAAGTAAACCCAATTAGCATGAGCAAGGAAAAGACCTAACTTTACAGTTCAGAAACTGGGCCATAAACTCCAACCACTCCATATCAACATTAACTCCCAAAAGCTTTGCTTTTAAGAAAATTGACTTTTAACCCAACCACTAACTCAAACAATTGCAACACTGATTTAATAGCCCAAACATTTTCTAGAGAAGTATCTCCTACAATAATATTGTCATTTGCATATTGTAGGTGTGAAATCATAATGCCATCCTGACCTGCAGAATAACCCATATAAACGTGCTCATGAACTGCTCTAGACATCAAGGAATTCAACCCTTCCGCAACAATTAAAAATAAGAAATGTGCCAATGGATCACATTGTCTCAAACATCTACCCACTCCGAATTCACTTATAGAACTACCATTAATAAGAATTGAAACTCTGGTAGTAGATAAGCACTCAACAATCCATCTTCTCCGCCTCAAAGGGAATCTCATTCTCTCCATCACCTTATTAGCCACCACAACACTATCAAAGATTAATCTACCTTTGACAAATGTAGATTGACACTCAGAAATGACTATGCCGATCACCTTCCTTAATCTGTTAGCTAGTAATTTTGCCAGCACCTTGTACATACACCCAATAAGAGAAATGGGACGATACTCCTCCACTTTTTGGGGATTGTCTGTTTTAGGTACTAAGACAACAAAGGGACAATTAGAACCTTCAACTAACCTGCCATTAATATGGAAATCACGAATGGATGACAAAAAAACCAGATTTGACTACCTCCCAAAACTCCATTATAAAGTTGAAGTTGAAATCATTCGGACCTGGGTTTTTGACCCTTCACAATCCCATATTGCTTTTTTCATTTCTTCCTTAGTGAAAGGCACAATCAAAGCATGCATCTACATCATCGTCCTGCAATCTCTTAAAGTGGGAATCTTGAAGATAAGGTCTATGACTAGACTTTTCCTCAAAGTGTCTCTCAAAATAGCCTTTAACTACCTCTTTAATGTTTGTAGAATCGACATACCTCTCATTATCCACCTTCAAACATCAAATATAGTTTCTAAGCCTCCTCTTATTTAGACAAGCATGAAAAAATTTAGTATTGGCATCCCCCGCTTGTAACCATGATAATCGTGATTTATGGTGCAACAAATTATCCTTTAACGCTAAAAGATCACACATTTAGGCCTTTTACTCCTTCTGTTGAAGAACTTCAGCCTCCTATAAAATAGATTCTTCAATTTTAAGATCTAAATTATTCACGTTATCTTTTACTTCATTGATTTTCCTATCCAGGTCACCAAATGACTCTTTATTCCACCTCCTAAAACTATTTTTCAGCTGTTAAAATTTTTTTCTTTTAACAAAAAATCCGCTCTACCATCCACCACAATTTCTTTCCGTTGATTTCTTACAAATTCAGAATAACTAGCGTCATTCCTCCAACAATCAAGAACTCTAAATGGTTAAGGCCCCCAATTAAGATCTTCAGTTTTCAATAAAATTGGCCAATGATCTGATACACCTCTACATAAACCACATTGTGATGTATTTGGCCAATAAGACAACCAAGCAAATGATACTAGAAATTTGTTCAGCCTACTCATACAAGACCCATCAGCTTTATACCAAGTGTACTTTCTTCCCGCCAATGGTAAATCTACCAACTTAGCCTCCAAAATAAAATTGTCAAAGCATATCATGTCATCATTCCTCCAATATGTAGACATTCCCCTTCTTTCACCCACTGATCTTACAACATTAAAGTCTCCACCAAAACACCATACATCACCCCCCACGACTGACCTTAGTTTGCAATAGAGTATGCCATAACTCCTTCCCGTGTAACTCACACAATGCATAGATACTAACAAAAGAGCAGGTTACATTGCTTTCATTCCACAAGCCAGTCACTCCTAGAAAATTTTCACCTAACAAACATCATGCAAAACAAGTCTATACTTCCTCCAAATTAATAACAAACCTCCTGACATACCAAGATAAGGTTTAAATGTCCGCCCATATTCACTAGCACCAGTTAAAATTATGCAAAGTCAATCATCAATTGCTTCTAATTTAGTTTCTTGTTAAAATAAAGTATCTACCTTCTCAACAAACAATAACTTCCATACTTCCAGCTTCTTTACCCTTCCCCATAATCCCCTTATATTTAGAGAGACCACAATCATTTTAACATAAAAGACACCTTACACCAACCCACCACAAAAAATCTCCCTATTCAGTACCTTTCCTAGCTGCCGATTGGTCCCTTACCTCCATATCTTCTAAAATTTTAACATTAACCTCATCCATAGACACACCTTGTACCCCCAATTGTTTTCCTACCCCTCCATACATGAGCAGCAAAGGAAGCAACATCCAAGTCTACTAAACAACAAAATAAATTAGATCACAGTTCGCATTAGCTTACTTGCATGTGAGCTCAATTTTTTCTTTGGTCGTTCTCTTTTCCTCCACCACCACTTTTTGACGTTAAGACATAGTAAGTAGAAAATCTATTTCAGCACCTGCTAAAGAGATTGGGACCTCACACAGTTGATCGTCACACACTTCATTGTAGTCACGTTCCACTGTTAGCAGCTCATTTGGGATTTTTTGAAACACTTTCCTTCGTCTGACCCACTCCACCCTCGGTGCTGTCTGGTAATTCTTGCAAATCTACACTATTATCGAATGAGGAGGAATCTGGCAGTGTATCACGTGCATCCTTACGCTGGGCCACATGGATTTCTCCGTTTAGGAATCCAACATAATCACTTTCATTGGCCACTTTAAAATTGGGCCCAATGACTACTTCTGCATGTACAACATCCATTGTCTCGGCAATATACCTCTGGGCACAATTTATTTCCATATTACTATTTATTGGGTTAACTCGCTCAAGACTAGGCCCAGTCTTTATTCCATCTACAATCCGCACAGCAGCACATCGGACAAGTCCATCCTTGGAAGAACAATCATTGCCAATTGGGCTTTCAATAACTTTTGGTCCATTTTGTAAATTTTCCTCCAACATTTCATGATCTGGATATCCCATCATATCACCGTAAACTTTATCTTGCAATTGGGCCCCATAGCCACACATAGAAGGATCAAATGTGCCCTGCACTAAATTGCCCTGATTTCCTCCCTGTAAACCAACATTAGCATCATCGTTACAATTGATCTCCATTAAATCAGTATCTCCCAGGATCAAAATCGTTTCCTTGATTTTTGCAATTGAGCTAGGATAATTGTACAACGAATCATTTGCCCCTGTATTATTTGAAATTCAAAATCTCCAATTTTTTCCCTGCATCACTTGGTAAAAATATCCCAATCACTCCCATTAAAAGGTGTTTCTGATGAGCAAATACTATAACTTACAGAATGAAAGCGCTAAGCCTTACCCTTTGGTATAATTCTCCAAGGATTAACAAATGGATCTTCAATAATGTCTATTGAAAAAAAAAAACATCATTAATCTTAATTTTGAGCCATCTATTGATCATCTCCATTAAATTTGTATGAATAAGCATCCAAGCTACATCTAATCTATCCATATTTTTTTGCTCCCATCAATACAGATATATCTACCAAATAAAACAACTATTGATCTGAAAAAAATCCTCTGACCAAATATGCTCCGGAACTCCATTATATCTAACCCAAACATATAATCCACGTGGAATATCATCTTGTCTCCATGGGCGTATCGACTCAAACCAAGACTCAAACATTCCTTCTAATTCCTTTAACAAGCCTCAAACATATCCTCCTCATGTGGTTGAATTAGGACTAAATCACCACCCATTAGTATAATCTTAATGGAACAGATTCCCTCTGCAATCATCTTGTCTTGTAATAGAAACACTTCAGCAATCTACCGCACCTGTTGATAAGTGAAAATTATATGATAAATTAGAGCACTTTTTAGTTCACTTATCAAGGATAAAATGGTATTTTTGCCCCAGTTTAATCATTTTTTATTAAATATTAGATAAATTGTATTTATTAATCTTGGATTTGAATTTGATGCTATTTTGATAGAAATATTGTTGATTTTTGCAGGATATTGCAAAGATTTGATTTGAAGGAAAGATAACATTAAATGAGGGAGATATCTGCAAGATTTGAGTTTGATTGAACACATTTAAGAAAGATTTGAAGAAGATTTGAGGCAATCAATGAGGAGATCATTGCCAATCAAATAAGGATTCTGCAGACAATCTTTTCAATTAAATCCAAGATGCTCAATAAATGCAAGATTTCATCAAGAAAAGGGAAACAAGGAAAGACAAATCAACCAAAATCAGTCTCGGGGAGAGATCAAGTTAAAAATAGAAAGATTGAAGCTGCAGGACGCATTCTGCGCTTCAACCTGCGCTGTAGCACAGGGTGAAGCGCAGCTCTCTGGAACCCGCGCTACAGCCTGCGTTGTAGCTCAGCTTGAAGCGCAAGTCACGCTGATTCTTGCCCTGTTGCCATTTTTAGATAGATTTCTCCCCAATTTCCTTTGTCTTTCCTTAGCCTATAAATAGGACCTCATTGCACCAGATCAAGGTGTGCACGATTATTGCAATTCAGTCTTATTTCAGTGATAATGCACCAAAGCTAATTTTAGAGTAGGAGGGGAGGAGCGCTTCACAGGGATTGAAGATGGTGACAACATCTTCAGTGGTTTGTATGGCTACCCTGTGTAGTTAACTCTTCATTAGGATTGAATATAATTGATTCTATCCCCAAGTGTATGTAAATTCTATTTTATTATTTCTGAGCTCTCTGTCTATAATATTGGTAATCTTATTCTGTGCTTAATTCCTAACTTCCGCGTTTGCGCCGAAGTTATAGGCTAGTTTTGACTAGGATTTAGGATGAGGGAGCGGATCCTGAAAAAACCAAACTCTGATTAAATAAGAGGACTCGGTACTCTGATTGAATAAGAGGACTCGGTGCTCTGTGACCGACACATGAGCGTTACTAATGAGCGATGGGTAGTGACAGAACTCTAGCGAAGGGCGTTTACAAGATTAGGCCTTAGTATCGATAACAAAGGATTAGTTGATTGTCAATCCAAGATCGACACATGGATGTATCCTGATGAGTAATGGGTAGTGTGAGTACTCTAATGAAGGAGCGTCTACAGGATTAGGCCTCGTTTATCAATTAGTTCTTTTACAAACGGAATAAAGAGAATAAAATAAGCCGAGGGTAAGTCTGTCGCTTGGGAGAGCCCGCATGGATTATCTTTGAGTGTGTGAGGCCGCTGGTAACTCGAGGTCTTAGCAATATAGTTTGTCTACAGTATTATAGAGTAAACCTAAAATAATAGATAGTTTTTACATGCACAAAGGGTGTGATGATATGAAGTTCAATCCTAATCCAAGTAAAGTGTCTCTAACTCTTCCTTTCTAATTTCATTGATTATTTATTTATTATTTATCATTTACGCAACAATACTCTCATAAATCTGTTGTCTTCTATTGATAAATAGATCACAACTATACGCGAATTGACTGTTTCTTGTGGATATGATAACTCTTCTTACTATTATACTACTGGATTTTTGGTTCGCTTGCCAGAAACCTATCACTTGTCCAACATAGCATCTTTTTAGCCATTCTATCTCACCATTAGATACTGAGAATTGAAGACCGATTCATTGTTCCATACTCTTAGATCTGTGAATTGCTCTAGGCTGCCAAACTTTTTTTTGTCTTTCTTGTCACCACCTCCGCAAAAGTATGTCCTTCTACCACACCCCTTTCCATGTTGTTGTTGATGTTTGTCCCCCTTTTTATCACCATCAACCTCCACACCCGATACGAACTCCACCTTTTTCCTGCCAAATCAAGAAATGTTAACACAGAGCTTAAAAGTGCCAATCTAAATCTGCTACAACCGCTTTTCCAGCCAACCAAATTTTTCATTGTCCATAAAACGGACAAAGCCAAAGCGATATCCTTTCGCAGTTATCTTGTTTGGAATGTACATGTGAGCAACCTTTTCTCCTTATCTTGAAAATTTTTTTCACATATCTTCAGTACCAAAATCATATTGAAAGTTTGTGAAGAAATAAGAAACAAAGTCATCTCGATTCTTAACAGTTTGTCTTCCATGTCGATACCACTCATTCCCATTGTACCTTATGTCCTTTGATCACATATTGTCATCCTGCAAATTCAATCCTGATCGTAGTTCTTTCCCTTTTCTTGATCTCATCAAGGTCCACCCTCCCCCGCTCTCCCTCTCTCATCTCTCTCTTTAAAGGGAGGATTAACTTTCTTCAATTTTAAATATAATTTATACTGAATGTACCTGAAAAAAATTATTCAATTTTTTTTTGTCTTTGATCGGGAAGCCTTGTAAGTAAAGACAATATATTGTCACAGTCCACTTCCATCATGACCCACCACTGTCTAGTTATTCAAATTGTTTTTTTATTTTAACAAATTCATCACTTAACTTATATTTTTTAATTTTTTTCATTTTTATCGTTTTAAGAGACAATCTTATTCTGAAAATTCTAATTAAGATAGAAAAATTGTTTTTTTTATTTATTATTATTTACTCACTGGTATTTGGATCTAAAATATAAAGCAATAAAACCCAATTAAAATAATAAAATACCAAATAATGAATAAAAATGAAGGATAATTATACTCATGCACTTAAGAGGTGGATTTAATCTCTAGATAGAGATAAAAGAAAATGTAAAAGATTGTAATAGATTATATGATAGAAAAGTAAGAAAGTGATAAGAAAAGAAAATATTTGATGGAGAAAGAGATAAATGCGTCAATATAAAAAATCAAAAATTAAATGATAATAATAATTAATAATAATAAGCCAAGTTTCACGGTAACATGTTGAAGTTTCATCAAGCTTTTATTTAGTATAAAAAATCTACAATGAAATCATCAGTCTCTTGTTTATGTCTGCAAAAGCCCGTAAAAGTGTAGGGCTTCAGACACTTATTTCAGAAGCTTGAATAACTCTAAGGTTTTTCCCGATAAAAGCTGCAAGAAAACCAGGTCACTCTCAAAATGTTTGAAAAATGTTCAGGTACTTATTTTAAAAGTCTGAATAATTCCCAGTATTTTAGCACAATCCTACAAAGCTCGCTATAACGCATCGGGTCAAACTGGACTGTCTGGGTAGCCTGAATTGTCACCTACCATCACATCCCACATTTTCTCTTTCTTTTCTCTCTTCATTTTCCTTGGTTGTATGTTGTAGAGTTGTATAAATATGAATTCTCTTTTTATTATCTTTTTAATGAAAAATATAATACTATAAATTCACCTAATCAACTATTTGTTTTTTTAATTTTAAATTTAATACTTAAAATCTATTTTATTTTTATCTTTTATTTTTTATTCACTTTAATTTTGTATAATATTCTCATTTAGTATTATATATGAAGAGTCTTCCATCATATTTATTATCAAATTTTATTATCATATTTTGAGTAGAATTTAATGAAGTATATAAAATTATAAATATAGAAACACTCAATAATAATTAAAATTAATATTAATATTTAGAATTATTTTAGTTATTGATTAAAATTATTAAATAATAAACAATCGTTTTATATGGAGTAATGGAAATAAAATTTTATATAAAATATAATACTTGCTGATATATATAAACTTTATGAATTGTGATCATTATTTCTATCCTAAGTTGATGTTCCAAACTAATTTGATTAGAATTAGTTTGGTTGGAAAAACTTTTAAAAATTAAAATTAAATATGATGAATTTAATTTTTATTTTACTCTAAAATCCAATCAAATCAATCTTGGAATACTCTAGCGTTGAATCTTAAATTTCATTTCTTTCACGTATTAAAATGAAATATAATATAATAGAAAATTTATATTTAAATTTAATATGTTGTAAAATATAAAATAAAATGTGACCTATGTAAAAGAAAAAAGATATCTTAATTTCACGAAAAGTAAAAGAATGGAAAAAAAGAAACAAAACATTGCCTATTTTCCCGCCAAATATTGTTTATGACCCAATCAATTTGAGTTAATTTAAGGTAAATGGTGTAAATCTTTAAATAAAAATTATAAAAATAGAGAAGTATTTCCATTATTTTAAACACATATCTGATGATTAAAATTTAATTTGTACGACTCAACAATTTTTAAATCTGTACATCATAAACTTAGTTTGTATAGCAATATTAAAATTTTTTATTTATATTTTATTTGTATTATATATTAATCAATTATGTAGACGAATATTTAGATAAAATAATTATATCTACAAGCTTTTTATAAACTACATATATAAACACAAAAACAAAAATGATCTTACTGAGTACAATATGATATAATTAGCTCAACTAATATGATTAAAAAATGTTGACCAGAAGTTTTTATTTGATTTTTGTTAATATAGTTATTTATTAATAATTTATTATCTATAAATACTAATATAAAAGCTTCATTAAAATGCGATTTTTTTTTTTTTTTTGGTAATGGTAAGATCATAAGATGCTCCATTATTGCACGGAAGTATCAATGAATATGTAGTATTAGATATTATCTATTTGTGTATGCAATGTGTGGACATTATTAATGGTAAGGATGATTCCATAAATGAACACCTTTTTGTGCTTCTAGAACGTTGGCAAGATGCACAACTCTTCATGGCTTCTAGAACACGGGACGGGAAAATGTTCAAATCAAAACACGAGCATTTATTTATGAATTGGACTTTCCTTTCCACTCTCTCGTCCTATCCTAACCATTGCCTTTGGACCCACTTCCCATCACATCAGTGTTAATTCGATTATGCCAAAAGCCGTTTCGATTCTTATATTTGAATTATCTATTTACGTCACATCATCTTTTTTTCTTCTTCACATTTATATTCAAAAAATAAATTAAATAAAATAATCCTGTTTTTGTATGGTAATAAATATATCGATTAATTTATCTTATTTTTATACATTGATTATCTAATTATATATCACGTATTCTCAACCGTCGTGGAATGTATTTTTAAATAATAATTTTAACATATTTCATTCCAGTGTTATGAGGTCGGCATCCATTTTTCACACTTCATTTGTTAAATATAAAATTATGTCCAAGTAATAAATCAACTATTATAATTCTCGCCGGAAATTTTATGTTTAACCAATGAAAATTAATTATTATTTTTTATCAACGTACATTTAGAAAGAGAATCAACGATAAAATAAATAAGCTTAAAGATGGTTTCAAGATATAAGAATATTTTATAATTCTAGAAATTTTATTATAAAAAATGTTATTTATGAGTAAAATTTATAGGTATATTTGATAGGAATATTTCTAAAGATATTTTTAAAATTAGTTTACTTTAAAAATAGAAAAATATTATAGAATGAAAATTCTCACCCCTCAGGCCCTCACCATGAGATAACTTTTTTGGAAATTAATAATATCTAGAAATATTTTTACAAAACATGGAAAAATCATATTTCTATACTTATTTTATGGAAAATATTTTCGCATATCTTTAAAAAGATACTGTTTATAATGTCATTTCAAGACAAATTTTTGGTATATGATTATTACTCCATAGTTTCTTTTTAATTATCATTTTAGGGTTTTAAATTTTTTCTAAATAAGTGTTGTTTTCGTATACCAATATAATAATAAATGTTATCTTTCCAATTTTATCCCTCTAATAATCTGATTTTTTTATTTTAAATATTTATTATAAAACTATATCATAAATGTTTTAAAAGTTCAAAGTTTTAATAAATGTATTTTTACATTTCCAACAAAAAAATTTATGGTAATAGGTAAACCATGCATGTGAATATAAACACATGGTGTTTATGCATAGTTATTGAGAAAAGAGAAATATTAATTGTATTAATAAAAGAATGAAAAATGGTACCTTTGGAAAAAACTGGGACTTAAAAGACATGGTTATTGCATTCCATAATCCTTGTGTGAAAACCTTAAAGGATAAAAAGAAACATGGGGAGTATTAATTAATTTTTTATCTTCCATTCTTTGTTTTGCTATGATAATTTTTTTAAAGTATAAAATTATATTTTCTAATTTTTAAAAATTGATATAATTTTATTTCAATTTAATATTTTTATTATATATATATATGTATATTCATACAATTCAATTATGTGCCAATACTACTAGATCCGAGTACTAACATACTCCCTCCGTTTCTTTTATCTGTAGTTTAAGATTTTTACACGTGAATTAAGAAATGCAATAAGCGTGTCTTTTTAGCTCCATTGTTTACAAATATACTCTTTCTCTTTCTCATTAAAGCATTTAAAGTTCTCCACCATTTCTAATTATATGCAATAAATACTCCACCATTTAATAAATTTAGAAGAGGGTAAAGATAAAAAATTAATATTTATTGTAACCTTAATATATGAAAATGATACTTATTTAGAAATAAATTTTATACTCTAAAATGACTATTAAAAAAAACGCAGGGAGTATATTTGAAACTTGAAGTCTCTGCATGTGTTGAAAACATAGAACTGCTGTCGTGCAACTCATTTCAATTAGGAAATTCTTGTTTCTGTTATTTTGTCTTTATCCCCTTGTTAATTTGTGGATAATAAATTTTTGTTAATGTGATTCACAACATAACGAGCTAGAATCACATGAATTTGACCATATGATATGACCTTTTCCGGTCTAATGAAACAGAGGGGCCAATTAACTCACCTAAAGTCTTAAAAAACTAAGGAAAACTAATTCCAAGGAGCTCCTCCATTGATCGAGGATGTGGAAGAGAGACAAAAATTGAAGAGAAGGGAAGTGTGACTTGTGAGGGTTATAACCAACACATAAAATTAATAATATGATAATTCATATAATATAATTTTTTTAATATATCACATATTTCTCTATATCTCTTTTATTGTTAATGTATAAATTATTATATTTTTTTGTGATATAAGTTATTGTATATATTTAATGTAAGAATAATATTTCTCTAAATTGAATAGATGTTATAAGTCCATCTCTAATAGTGGCTCGTTATTATTAATTATAGCAACCGATAAGCCAATTGAAAAACAACTCAAATGAAAAAAGTGAAAGAGTTAGTTTTGTAGCTATCGTTACTTTTAAAAAATAGTGGTTTTCATTATACTTTTATAGAATTAAAAGATTATATATTAAATTGGAAATGGAATGCATAATAAAATATAAAAGTGTTGGAAGCATGAAAAATAGGTTGAATTACTTAGCACTCGATCATTTCATTTGAAATAATGTCAACAGGCCGACCCAACGTATATGTAGGCCTAAAGCAAATTATATAATGAGGTCTAATTCTAAGCGATAAAAGACCAGAAATGACCTATATTTCTTTAAAAAAATTATGAGTCTATTTTTACAAAAAGAAATTTATATTAAATTTATTTTTTTATAAGAAAAAGTATTTTTAAGTATTATCTATTAACTAATAATTAGTAATATTTTTATATTTGATATAAAGATTTTATTAAAATTTGGATAAAAAATGTTTTTGATCTTTATAAATTTAAGCATATTTGGGTTTGATTCTCATAATTTAAAACCAATGTGTTGATTTTTCTTACTTAAAATTACCTCAATTTAATCCTTATCATTCTTCTGCTAGGGAATAAAAATATTCTTGATAAGAAATACTAAAAACGCACTTGATAAAAATTAATTTGGGATAATTTTAAAGAGAGAGACTCAACAAACCAATTTTAAGTTATAAGAACCAAAATTAAATTTATTTAATTTTACATAAACTACAAACATATTTTATCTTTAATTTTAATATATATAATATATCTACAAAAATTTTGAGGCCTTGTAACATGGGAGGCCTGAAGCGGTTGCTTTTTGAAAAATAGTACAAATTTGATTTTTGAAAAAGTGAAATCAAATCACTTCTGCCAATAATATTAATTTTAATTTTTTTATCTAATTATAAATTAAATAGACACCTAAGTTATAAAATATCATATAATATTATAAAAAAGGTTTAAAAGTTTTTTACAAAACACTACATTTAACAACTCATGTTTCCTAAGAAAGGTGAAAAAAAAAAAAAGTGAGAGCAGGTAAAGGAAAAGGTGAGACAGTGTTCGGCTCAATATTTTTTTTTAGTGTTTTCTGCTTTTTAAAAAGAAAAATTAGGATTTAGTTGTGAAAAATACTAACGAGTGCTTTTAAGATACTTATTAAGAAACCAATTATACATAGAAGTATTTTATTAGAGTATATAAAATTTAATGTTAATATTGTGATTTCTAATAAAAACGTTTTATATATGAATCCTTAATCAGTGTCATTAGGACACTCGTTAATAGGACTCTTTAGAATTCTTTAATAAAGTGACTTATTTTTTATTAAAAAAATAACTTATTTAAAAGTTAATTTCACTCACTTTTGATTTTAAAAAAATTTTATATTAAGAAACTCTTATTATAACTTTAATTTTGTGCTTTAAAATAGCTTTAAAAAAACACACAAAGCATATGACAATATTTAGTCACAAAATTTACAATAATGGATATGTTTGATAAAATTAGCTAATAAATTAGTTTATAGCTAGTTTATAAGTTAGCTATTAGTTTACAAGCTAGTTTATTGAATTAAAGATGTTTAATAAGCTATATATGTAATAAATGTAAAATGACATAAAAAAAATAAAAAAAAAGTGTACTAAAATATGAGAGATAAAAATGTAAAAAAAAAAGTTACACATTAAAAATTAAAAATTATTTAAAGTAGCTTATAACTTATAAATTAAAAGTTAAAAGCCTCTGAAATAAACTTGAACTTATGTTTTATCAAACTATTATATAAACTAATCAAATAAATAGCTAGTTTATTCATCTAACCAAAATAGTTTTCGCGGAAAATGTGGTTTGCAACTTGCGCATAGCACCCTCAATGATCTCCTTCACTAATCACCAGAGAAGCACGTGGATGAATACCTCAGACCAGTAGACCACTATAATAATAACTCAATAACTAACAAAATGAAAGAAAAAAAAATCTTACATAGTTACACATAAAACTTTTATTTAAATATCTTGTTGTAATCCAATAATATTCCCGTTTTAGAACAGTCTATCACTGTATTGTGTAGTTTTTCTTTCGCATTACTGTTTTCATTGAATAATAATAATAATAATAATAATAATAATAATAATAATAATAATAATAATAGTCTAATTTTCCTCTCCCCGCCCACACACCATTTCTCAATTTTAATTTTTAAAAACTGTTTTATAAAACTATTTTTTATAAATAAAGTTATTTATTTACAGTAATTAATTTCTTACACAAAAATAAAAAACTAAAAAACACTAGTTTTTCAAAACATCTAAAGAGTAGTTTTAAAATTTTAGTTTAGGTTTTAAAACTATAAAAAATAGTTACACTTTCAAATGAATTTTTTTTTAAAACATGGCAACGTAAAATGGCTTTTTTTTTGTATAAATTAACAAACCATTTCAAGTAAACTAGAATAGCATAAAATCTTAAAGAGATAAAATGATAATAAATTCAAAAATTCTTTTACGTATGTTACAGTGTCAGATATTGCAAGAGATGGTGGGACAGAAAAAAAAAAAATTAATGCCCAACAAGGGATATAAATAATAGTTGTACATGACCAAACTGTTAACACGACTTAATCACACTTTTTGTTTGGATTTTCCCCCTCTTAATTAATTGATAACATGATAAGTTATGGAAAAAAATGAAATAAATTTATTTTTTATTAGAAAGATTAATAAAGGAACAAAGTAAAACTTTAATATTGTATTTGGGAGTTAAATTATAAAAACAATATAAAATATTAATTACTTTTGAAAGTTTATTTTCTTCTTTTTGTCCAATACCATTTTTTCTTTTAATTTAGGTGAAATGAGATGTAATAATATCTTTCTCCGATCTAGGTCCAATGTTAAAATATTTAAATAATAAAATAATAATTTTATTTTACTATATAAATATATATCATCTCATTTCATTCTCAAATAGATATTCAAATAAAATCTAACTAGATTTTTTTTTTTGTGATTGAAAATAATGGAAAAAAATAACACAACACATTCCAAAGAAAAATAAAAATAACAATTAAAGCAACATACAAAACTAGAATATCAATCTACAAAGACCAAAAACAAAAAACAAAAAAAAACTATCTAGAAAGAGCATTTTCCTTCCATCTCTTAAGCTTCTCACAGGTCCTATTTTTGACATAATCAAACACTTGAGTCTTTGATCTACTAATGATTATTGGAAACCCCAAGTATTTAGGATGACTTTCCATTGCCTTAACTCTAAGCTAGCAAACTTTCTAACTCATCAAAACGGGTACTTGATATAACATCCCGAATTTTTCTATTCTAATGAGTAAGAGTAATATATAATGGAAATAGGTTTTTATAAGAGGAATTAAGAAAAATTGGATTAAAAGTGGAAAACCATAATCTTGAATTTTGGTGTTCTCGCTCAAGCGAGAAGGCCTCGCTTGAGTGAGCATACCGCTAAAAACCAAAAATTTTGGTTACTGGCATGGTCGCTTGAGCGAGAGCCTCTCGCTCAAGCGCAATTCAATTTAGAAATTGAGTTTTCTCTTTAACTTGCTTTCGCTCAAGCGAAGAGGTTATCGCTTGAGTGAGGCAAAGTCAGAGAGGTTGGGGCATTTTGCTGAGTGAATTCCGCTTAAGCGAGGAAGTTCTCGCTTGAGCGAGGATGCGAATATTCTCAAGAATCTTTTCCCTCGCTCAAGCGAGAAGACTCTCACTTGAGCGATAATCCACGAATCGACTTTTAATGTTGATTTAAGATTAGGGCTCCTCATTTAGTTCCTTTCCTCCTTCTTAGAGAGAGAGAGAACCTAGAGAGAGATCGAGGAAGAGAAGGGCACAAGGAGCTTGGCTTGGAGTCTCCCCACTCTACTGGAGCTTGGAATCATCACCCCCAACCCCTTCATCATCTCCATTCTTCCTACCTTTGAGGTGAGTGTGGTCACCCACTCGCTATCATTTACTCGGTCCCTTGTATGTTCCTTATTTCTTTCATCCCGTGCTTATTTACCTTGTTTATGAGTGTTATTGATTGATTTTCTTGGTTGGTAAATTCTACTTGAATGGTATGTGTTATGGTTTCAAAACCCTAAAGTATGCCTAGGTCTTGATGTAGTTATCCCCATGAAATTGTTATTGGTGTTTTCCATGCCATACATGTTCATAAACAAGTATGAATTATAAGTATTCAAGAGTCATTGGCCAAGAAAATACATATATCATAGGGTCTACGGACCATCACAAGGTCTTTGGACCATCACAGGCCTTCGGGCAATCATGTATAAGAAAGAACGAGGTAACCACATCGACCTCTCGCCCAAGAGGAATATGGGGGTCCTCAAGTTAAAATGAAAAGCAAGCATTATTCATTTGATTTATAATAAAACTTAATCATGGGTGGCCCTGGACGACGGTCCTTGGTCACATGGCTAAGCGCCCAATCACAGTCACAACTAGAGAAAAGACCCCGGGTATCGGGTAAAAACACATCACAGTTATGTTCTTCTTGCTTTCATGTATTTGTATTCTTGATGGGATTAAGTAGGATGTATGTTTGTTGCATTTCATTTTCCTAATTATCTACACTGCATGTTTTATTACGCTCACTAGGACGTTAGTCTCACCCCACAATGTGGGAATTATATTCAGACGTGCAGGGTTCCCTTCCAGATGCTTGATCGGGAGGTGGGAGCCGTAGGTTGGGCCTTATGGTGGCCCAACCCTTTTGATTGATGGTATTTTGTATAGGCATGGTATTATTTGTTTTGATGGGATAGGATAGTACATGTGGAGTTCTCAGGGATACTTTTTATTATTCCAGGACACATGTGTCATTATATCCCATTATGCCTATTTGTGGATTATGTATATTTGAACTTTTGTTGACAACAGTATATGTAGACTCTATAGGTATTGATTTATTGTATTTTCCGCTTAAGTAACTGTTGGATTACCTAGGCCTTGTACTGCGATCGATGTATATGGATATCGATAATGCGCGAAAAAATTTCACGGATTTGGAAATAGTGCTTCCAATAGGCATTATTTTTAAATTAAAAAATTAGGACGTTACACTTGGCACATCTTGGTTACAAGAGAGTTCTGATATATTTAAGTTAACTTTTTGTCTAAATAATTTATTTAAGTTAGCTCATATATGTGAAGGATTTGGGCAATATGTTGAGCCTCTTTCCATGCATGCCCTTGGAAAAATTAAAACTATTATCTATAAGAAGAAGATGAGAGATGATAGGGGCATTATTTGCAATCTATATATCGTGTAAATAGTTGATTTCATTTTCCCTCAAGAACATTGCAGAAAAAAATCTCAGCTAATAGTATAAACAAATGTGGAGAGGTGAATCTCCTCGTCTTTATCCCTTATAATTAAGACTTAAATTTCTTACATGGTTGTTTATTAAGTATAACCAAGAAAGAAACTGAGGAAATACATATTATTATCAAATTTATCCATTTTTGCGAAGAAACCAATATTCGCTAAAACACTTTGTGAAAAGGCCACTCCACCCTATTATATGCTTTTGACATATCCAACTTCAAAAGCCATGCATCGTCCCCCCTCCCACAGGCTATATCAGTTATTAAATCCCAGGGACAAAGACACTCTTATTTTCACCAACAATATTAGGCAGAATCTTTAATTTGTTGGTTATTATTTTGGTCACCAATTTAAAGATGACATTACACAAACTAATAAATATATACTTTGATGCATGTTTAAGTTGTTTAACCCTAGGGACGATGACTTTCAAACTTTTTATTTATTAAAACATTATCAACATCTCCGTTAAGAATATTAGGAACTAAATTAGTAACCTCCCCACCAACTAATCCCAAAATATATGATAAAATAGTGTTTGGGTGCCATCTATACCTAGTGTCTTTGTAGGATGCATTTGTCCAAGAGCTTGTAATACCTAGGGCCGTTTGCTTGCGGTTCGGTTTAGATCGGTTTTGAGGTAAAAAAAATCCGATTCGATCATTGCGGTTTTATCATTTCATCATTCGATCGGTTTTGATATTTTTTTCAAATCCAATCCAATTTAAATTGGATTGGATTGGATCGGTTTTTGGTTTTCGATTTTTTAAAGCAACAATAAATATTTGATAAATTGACAAAATAATGAAGTAATAATAAACATTTTCTTATTGGAACATACATTTATTAAAATTATATAAACAGAATGACATGAGACATGAAAACTAAATTAAAACTAGCTTTATATTGATATATTTATAGAAATATTAACATGATATTAGATAATAAAATTATAAAAAATATATTAGTATAAGTATTTTTGTAAATATATATGTATATAAGTATAGATATATGATTATTTTATAAGTAATAATATATGTATATATAAGTTTGGTTTGGATTGATTTTCAACTTAAGATCCGAAAACTAATCCAATCCAATAAAAAATTTTGGTTTTTGCGGTTTGCGGTTTTTTTGGATTTTGATTTGATTCAATTTTCGATTTTGCGGTTTGCATTGGATTGGATTGGATATGAACACCATATAGCTCTCCCTTGTCAAAGGTGCATCCAAACATTTATTATATCTTTATATAATAATTCTGATATATCATTTTTTTTCTTTAAAAAAATTAAGTATTAATAATTATGAATTATTTCTTAAGAAGTACAATCAATATTTATAATTGAAACAAAATAGAATTTTCATATTTTAAAATATGAAGTGTAAACATATACTTATTGTCGGAACCGGGGTCATGATGAGACGACGAAACGAAAAGGTATTGAAAAATCATTTTCAATGGAGTCGCCGCCAATATTTATTTTTGAGGGAAAATATCGGAAAAACCCTTTTTAAAAAAAATGGTCTTCGAAACTAGATTTGGATTCGGGAGTCCATTATGTGTAGGAAAGGTATTAGCACCCTACAACATCCGTCTTAAGATGGTTACCTCTAATTAATTGTGCAAATTTATTAACTTTTAAAAAATATTTATTTTACCCCTAATTTTTTATATTTTTTTTGTTGGTAAGTAATTTAGTGTATATATTTTTGAGTGAAAAGTGATTTTAGGTGTATCTAATTGTATAAATATTTCTGTTAAACTTGTTTTGGTGAGTACTTATTTCATGTAAATATTTGTATGCTTGTGTCTATTTAAAAATCGAGACTTTATTAATATAGGTTTAATTTTAAAGTCTTCAAAATTAAATTATAGAAATTTAAAATAATATGAATGCAATAATTTGGTAATTTTATCGAATAGCATTACTATCGTTAATATTATCTAAATTATATAGGACTATGGAGTATAACCATTTGCTAACGAGATAGTACTCGCATTGTAAATCATTTTCAAAATTAAAAATAAACATTTTTTTCTAAAAATAAAACATTAACGAGTAGCATTTCTACCGTTAACGGGACTATGAAGTATAACCATTTGTTAACAAAATAGTCCCCACACTTGTAAATAGTAAAAAATATATTTTTCAAAATAAACAACGTTAAAACTAGCATTTCTAGCAATAACGTTGTCTCTCAAAAATAAAAAGAGTTTTTTTTAAAACTCAATTGATAATAAATTTTTCTTTAAAAAAAAAAATTACTCAATGATCTAGTGATATTAATTGAATAGCAATTCTATTCATTAATATTACTTGAATCAGGAGTATTCATTATATAGCCATTTGCTAACAGAAACCCTTCAAAATTAAATTCTTTTTAAAATCAACTCTTTAAAAAATAAAACAAATAAAAAAATATATCTTTTCAAAATCCAGACTCTCAATCAATAAACAAATCAACCTTTCAGAACTACGTGACTTTGATTCCCCTATTGCAGTTGGAGATACATAGGAGCGGGAACCAGCCCCATCAAGCCCAAATAAATATTTTTCTAAATTTTTCCCATAATTTAAAAAAATAAAAAAATGTAAATAAACTTGTAAATATAAATTGTAATTAAAAATATAAAATTATTCTTAAAAAAGGGGGTAAATTAAATATTTTTCAAAAGTTAAAAAGATTTGCACAATTAATTAGGGGTAACTGTCTCAGGACGGATGTCGTAGGGTGCTAATACATTCCCTATACATAATCGACTCCCAAATTCAAATCTTATTTCAAAGACCATTTTTTAAAGGGTTTTTCCTGATATTTTTCCTCAAAATAAAAATTGGTGGCGACTCCATTGAAAACGATTTTTCAATAACTTTTCATTTTGTTGTCCTGTCGTTATTATTTTTAAAATAAGATTTCGGCGGCTGGAGGAACATTAATAATATTTTTTTTTAATATTTTGCTTAACACATTGTTTATAATCAATTCTTTTGAATTAACCAAATTTAAAAAAATGATCAATTTATGAAATGAGTGTATTAATTTTTTTAAAATGAATCAATTATAAAAGAGATACAAGCTTGCCTATTTTAGACAAATTAAAATGTGTACATGGAAATAAATTAGAAAAATCCATTTTAAAAATATATCTACAAATTTGTTGAAATGAATATGAATATATTATTAACATTTCTGTTTGAGACGTTTTCAAATAACTAAAAATGATGAATAAATCTTTCATAAACATGTATTCGTTGAATATAGTCAATTAAGAATTGAATATAATATTAGAAACAAATATTTATTAGTGTCTTCAATATTAAAAAGGATTTTTATTTACAAGTATAACATTTAATATTATAAAAACACCAAACGTTATCATTTTTAATTTACAATTTATTATTATTATTAATCTGATATTTGTTTAATATTATTTTAGTACATCTTAATTTTTTTATCAGTTATGTACAAAATATGTTTCTTGCAAGAATAGGAATTGTTCAAAAATAGTAATGCACTCCATTGGTGTCAATTGCATAGTAAAGGCCGTTCCTAGTTTTTTTCAACAATTACACTTATTTGTCCCTTTCTAACAGGTCTCGCTACTCAATCAAAACCCTTGTGTTTCTAGAGCACTCATTACTTCTTCACTCACAATTTGGCTTTGCCCCAAACACCGTCACCATGTGCACCCCTCTTTCTTGTCCTCTATAAAAGGCCCAAACCTTCAATCTTTCATCCCTACAACACTATCTTCATACCTCAACCATACTTCACTTCGCTAACTTCTCAAAACTCGATTCGATCAAATACCACAAACCCCTCTTCCTCTCTGCCACGCTTTCTAACACTAATCCAATCAAGTTGCAAACTTGCACCTTAAGATCCTTTCTTTCTTCTATTCTAATTTATGGGTGTTCATTAACTCAGTACTAATTTTCGTTCTCACTGAGTTTCTTCTATGATGGAGTTAATTTCGGGTCTACCGGAGGACGTTGCCCGAGACTGTCTGATTCGGGTTTCGTACGAGCAGTTTCCCACTGTAGCGTCGGTGTGCAAAGGGTGGAAGACGGAGATACACACGCCGGAGTTTCACCGTCGACGGCGTAGCACAGGGCACGCCCAGAAGGTCCATGTGATGGTTCAGGCACGGGTTGACCCGGAGAAACCCGAAACCGGGTCGACAAAGCGCCTTACGAACCCGGCTTACCGGCTCAGCGTATTCGAACCGGGAACGTGTAACTGGAGTGAGTTGCCACCACCACCCGGTTTCGGATCCGGGTTACCCATGTTGTGTCAGCTGGCGGGTATCGGGTACGATCTAGTGGTGATGGGTGGGTTGGACCCGGATTCATGGAAAGCATCGAATTCGGTGTTTATATACAACTTCTTGTCAGCGAAGTGGCGCCGTGGGGCCACCATGCCCGGTGAGCCCCGCGCGTTCTTCGCGTGCGCATCGGATTCCGACCGGAGGGTGTTCGTCGCCGGTGGACACGACGACGAGAAGAACGCGCTGAGGTCGGCGTTGGTGTATGACGTGGTGGCGGACGAGTGGGTCCAGCTGCCGGATATGGCGACGGAGCGAGACGAGTGCAAGGCGGTGTTCCGCCATGGGAGGTTCGTCGTCGTCGGTGGTTACCGGACGGAGTTGCAGGGAAGGTTCGAGAGGAGCGCGGAGGCGTTCGATGTTGCGACGTGGAAGTGGGGCCAGTTGGAAGAGAACTTCCTGGATTGCGCCACGTGTCCGAGGACGTTGGTGGATGGCGGGGATGGCGACGAGACGGTGTACATGTGCAGCGACGGTGACTTAATGGCGATGCGAGGGGACACGTGGCAGAAGATAGCGAGGGTGCCGGGCGAGATACGAAACGTGGCGTACGTTGGAGTGTTTGATGGGGCAGTTTTGGTCATCGGATCAAGCGGGTACGGTGAGGTACACATGGGTTTTGTGTTTGATGTGAAGAGTTGCACTTGGAGAAAATTGGAGAATCCAGAGTGGTTCAGGGGGCATGTCCAAACCGGTTGTATTTTGGAAATTTAGCAATTTGGCTTTTTGAGTTTTCCACATAAAAATGATAGTGAGGGAGGACAAATGGAACCCCATATTTTGGTATCAACTTGTACCTCCTTCTGCAGTTTGCATTATGCTAAACAGAGGTTTTAGTTAGTACTCTGGGTTTGACCCCCCATTTTCACAAAAAAAGGAAAAAAAAAATGAACATTATATTATATATAGGTAAAAACATATTTTTGTTCTGTAAAATATATCAAAGGCATGCTTGTCTTCTAATTGCGAACAGATTAAATGTTATGTCATTAAAATCATTAAAATGAGTGATATAAGTTTTATTGCTAGCTGAACAAGATCTAAAAGGCTTTTAAACATTATTACTTTGAAGAAAGTAAGTGTAATTAAGTGTAGGTTTGATTGGGAACATAAAACCTGAAACTTGAGTTTTACAAATTTTAACCGCATACAGACAATAATTCTGTTAACTTGCATGTAAGCTCCACTATTTTACTGTTATTATTTCACGTAACAATGTAACATAACATCTTCAGTGGAACGATATTTATGGCATTTAAAAGATAGAAAGTTGCTACATGTTGGGTTCTGTGGGTGACATTCGGTATGACACCTATTAAAAGCCGTTAGATCACTTTCATTTTTGAATAAATGATCCTGATCGATTAATTATTTTATTTTAAATAATTAAGTGACTTATTATTACTACTAAAAAGAGGTGTCATACCGGTGTGGGTGACACACCTAGAAGCACCGTAGATGTTGATACTTATTTCATTATTTTAATATTTTTTCATCATAATTAGTTTTGAATGATTTATAACATTCCCTCCTCAAATATTGTTACTGTGATGAAAGTAATCTTTATAAAAATATTACACTAATTTAATAATTAGACTACTTTTTTCAAAGAAAAGTTAAGACGATGGAATTATGTGATTGGTTGCTTTGTTTAGGTAATTCTGATTTCTGAGCAAAATTTTTGTTTTCCTTAATTGATTTGGTTAGATTAGTCATACAATATAAATTTGGAAAGTCTTTTGGCTCTTTTTTTCTCTCGGTCTGTTGCGCGGTTTCATTTTCTTTCACATGGGAGCAATTTCTTTGACTTGAGTGAGGGTGCAATGCAAGTGCAACTGCAAGTGCAACTGCAACTTAATTTTGCCCAACTCTTCACTGCCACGCAAATGTAATGGCACGTTTTGTAACCAAAAAGGAAAAAAATGCAATGGCATGTTTCTTCCTCTCCTTAATTTTCTTTGATCGTTACCACCGTACCGTCCCCACAAATTCTTCTATCCACCCACTTGGTGACTAGCAATCAAACAAGTTTCAATCTTTCTCCTAAATTAAGATACTGTACCTTTTAATTACATGTTTGGATTATTACTACTTATGAGAATCCTTTTCAAACTAAAGTAACATAAAATCCAGAGCATCTAGCTACTATCTAATTTTGCTCCACATTAATGTATTTACATCTACCACAAAATGTAAGAATCTATTTATTAAATCTGACATGTGAAATTAATGTACAATTATTATGCCAATTTTTTTATCATTTATTTTTATGCCACTAAGAGCGTGTTTGGTAAAACTAGTTGAAAAGCTAGCTGAAAGCTTAAAACTAGCTGAAAGTTGAAAAGCTCGCTAAAAGCTTAAAACTATTGAATGTGTTTGGTAAAACTAGTTGAAAATCGTAAAATGATATTTAAGGACAACATTAATTATTAAATAATGATAAGTGGGGGTGATTGAGGGTTAAACTTGTAATTAATTTTCAGCTAGTAGCTGAAAATTGGAGCTTTTTAAAAAAAGCTACCCCAAGTAGCTTTTTAAGAAAAGCTTGTAGTTACCCAAAAAAGCTACTTTCCCAAATACTGCTGAAATGGTTTCAGCTACTATTTTCAATTTTCAGCCAGCTGAAATGACAAGCCAAACACACTCTAAGCAATTTCTAACGTTACATCCGGGTCCTCATTTCATAACTCTTCAACATCTTTGAATCAAAATTTATTTTATTTTATTTCCCTTATGAGACAGTAACATATTTCTTTCTTAATTGTCAAGGCAATTAATTCATTTCAATTTTTTTATTGTTTTTTGTGCTTCTACCTTACAACTATAAGATCAGCAGTGTCTTTAGTTTGAATACAGCTTGAGATTAGTTTGCATTGACTAATGTGATTAATACATGTACAATTTTTTTTTTTTTTGGGTTAAATTGTTTTTATCATTCAAACCCTGAGATTAATTAGTTTGCATTGACTAATGTGATTTATACATATACATTTGTTTAATTCTGGGTTAAATTGTTTATATTCATAAGGAAGAATCATTGAGATATTTAAAAATACACGTTTCAGTTTCTTCAACTCTTTCATAAGGTACAAAAAATTTACTTTTTCAATGTACTTTCTAACCAAAATAAAATATAAAATATTTTACTTATTTAAAATGAATAGCGTTCTGGATAGCACTCAAAACGGCATACCTCTAATTAATAATTCAACAATCTTCCATTGGATTTATCCAATATCCTAACCATGTCTAAAATTTACATTAATTGACAAAATTATAGAAAATAATCTTCATGTGCCAGCTTCATTACAAAATTGTCACTTTCGAAGCATAAAGGATAAAGACGTCAGAATATTACCTTAATTATGCATGAGAATATTACCAATTACAGTTTTCCGTCATAATATGTGACAGAGATCATAAGACGAAATCTTTCAATTTATGCAAAGTGGAACAGCTCGAATGCCATAAAACGGGATTTCCAGAATTTGAAGAAATTGGGCATGCGTCATACATTTTGGAAACATACAAAAAGAAAGAATATAACCTACAAGGGTAAAAGGGTAGTGGAAGAAGAAACATGTAACCGAAAAAAGGATGGAATATGTGATGAAACTAAAACAAAGGAGAAAAAAAATTAAAAGTGAAATAGGTATAGTGTCCTTTGACAATAATTTGAAAGCATCACACTAATAGATAAATGGGACCAAATGAGTTTGAGCTCTCAGAGGGATCTTCAAATAATGCTCATTCGTTGTGGGATTTTTCGAGTTTGGAATAAAGATAACAGCAGCGTATTAACATTTTTCGAGCCATAGCCCAAAGTAGCAAAATAGCAATGACCACTCTCTTATATTTTAGTCCAAATAAGTTATAACCTTTTTGTTTACAAATATCAAATGATCACTAGTTTATCAGGAAAGATCATGTATAATTTTTTTTTCTCACTTTATATAAATCCGTCAATTATAGGCTTAAAATAAGTAAAGCTAATGTGCACTAGCCACTAGGCACTTGGTTTTGAGGGCCTAATGTTTGATAGAGGTTCTTTTCTTTCATTTACTTCTTTGCCTTCTCTTGAAAATATCATTAATTAACTCCATTTTGTTCTTTTCTTTCACTAGAGATGAAATCAATAAGCTAACTAATTAAACAATGTAGTGGCACGAGACTTCACGTTACCGGTTTAATCACCAGAATGATTTTTAGTTGTTATCTCCAATGGTTAGCTTTCAACTGAGCTCTATGTTTGCTCCAGCTCCGCAACCGCAATGCTCTTTACTTCTTTGCCTTTATCCCCAAAGAGACAATGCATTTGTCAATTCACACATAACTAGTTAAATTTTTTCATTTATACTATTTAATAATTTTTATAATATATCAAATTTTATATAATTTAAAGGTATGTTTTCAGATGCTGAATATTTACTTATATTTTAAATAAGTATATATTAAAATACAGTTGTACGATGGAGTATATATAAATTAGTTTGACATCTATACTATTTTGCAAAGGTGATATATTTTTTAAGAACTTTTAATTCAATGATTAAATTAATTAATTTTGTGTTTTATAAAAAAATTAATAAATAATATTAGTATAAAAATTTAACATTTGGTCATGTAGAGGGGCGTGTGCAAAGTTCATTTCAAAAAGAAAGAAAGAGTTTGATTACGCAACATATATACATTCTCAGTATGGATATATGCACTAAGAGGAAAGTAAATATGAATAATTGAGTTAACATTTCTAAAATAAAATTATGGTAATTAAAAGGTGAGAAACAAAAGTTCTTTGATAGTGTAAAATGATGCATGCCTAAAAGGATTAGGTAAATATAAAGAGACAATAATAGAATTGAAGGGCTTTGTGGTAAAAAGTAAAGGGCCTGTTTGGTTAGTGTTTCCATTTCCTGTTTTTATTTTCTGTTTCCTGTTTTCTGAAATTTTACAAAGAAAAAATAAAAAATGCTGGAAACAAAATTTTTCTATTTCCAGCATTTCTAGTTTTTCCTTTGTAAAATTTCAGAAAACAGGAAACAGGAAATAGAAATGCAAACCAAACATTTGATAGTTTATATTGATCCTTGGTGGCGGGACAATAACATGGAACAAAAGATTAATATTAATTTTTTTGGTGATAAAAAAGATTAATATTAATTAAAGCTAAAACTAGAGCATTTGATAGTTTATATTGATCCTTACTCTTTAGGCACCAAAGGAGGGAAATAAGGTATCTATAGACTTGTTAAAAGTAGGGAAAAACACAATAGACTTGAATTGGGTGAGATACATTAACAGTGATGAGGGGGGATGTTGGTCACAAAAGAAAGTATTAAGGAAAGATAGAAAAGTTATTTTCATAAAATCCTTAATGAAAGATGCAAATGTTCATTAAAATTTAGATAAACCTAACACTAACTAGGAGGATCAAAGTTACTCTTACTATAAAAAAATCAAGAATATGAGATACAATAAATATTGAAGCTCATTGCTAATGATAAGAAAGCTGGATCAAATAATATACTTATTGAAGTATGGAAGGGGTTTGGAGAGAAAGATATAAGATGACTATTTAAGGGGCCGTTCAGGGTGGTTGCGAGTTTTCAGTTTTTGGTTTTTAAAAATTTTAAATCAAGTTTTTACAACAAAAAACCAACAATTGAAAGCCTATTTTTGTGGTTTTCAAAACATACATTTTGAAAACCATAAAAAGTGGTTTTCAGTTTTTGGTTTTGAGTTGTAAAAATTTGATTCAAAATTTTTAAAAACAACAAACTGAAAACTCGCAACTACCCCGAACAGCCCTTAGTTGTTCAATGAGATTTTGAGGTTTGAGGGTAGTTTGGATGAATGTAGATGATGTTAATTTCAGAATAAGGGGGACATACAAAGCTATGCAAATTATAAAAGGATTAAACCCATGAGCCTTATAATGAAATTTTGAGAGAAAGTAATTGACAAAGGATTAAGGATATCATATGAATCAATTTGGTTTTCTAATAGGGAGATTGATCATAAAATCCATATACTTGTTACAAAACGAATGAAGAGATGTTAAAGGAATTAAATAGACTCACACGTGATTTTTTTTAAAAAAAAAATTAGGAAAGGAATTTGATAAAGTATTTAAATAGGTGTTGTGGACAACTCTAGAAAAACAAAGGAATTCAAATTATTTATATATTCGACCAATTAAAGATATGTATGAAAGAGTCATGATTAGTGTGATAACGCAAGGTTATAAAATACAAAAGATCTCCCTATAACTATTATGTGCACCAAGGGTTAAATTTGACCCCTATGTTTCTATCTTCATTAATTCTAAATGCACTTACTATACATATAGAAGATAAAGTGTCTCGTGGTATATGCTTTTTGTAGATGATATAATTTTAGTTAGAAAGTTAAGAGAAGAAATAAATAATGAAAAGTTAGAAATCCATATACAAGTATATATAAAAAACGCATGGCTATATGGAATGCAAATTAATTTAGCAAAAGGCACACAAATATCATAACTAAAATTGAACACCACAAGTCTCACATTTTAAGTACATTGAATCTATATTAAATAACAAGGAGATAGAAGAAAATATTGATCGTATAGGATCAAATAGGGTTGTTGAACTTGAAGAGTGCCTGGGGTGATATGCTATAGAAAAGTACTACTTAAAACTAATGGAATCTTTTATCGTTTAGTTAAACAAAATGTTGGGTGGCAAAGAACCAACAAGAAAATAAATTACGTGTTACAAATATAAGATTAAATGATAGCCCAATAATTAAAGATATTGATTGAAACCGAAACCAAACCATTACAATAGATTTAGTGGGTTTTCATCAAAATCACGTTACAAATGTGGATCAGGTGGAAACCAAACACACTATTAGAGGTAAACGATCTACCTTTAGATTTTGGTACATGATAGAGAATTATGACTTTGTTTGTCCATGTAACCGAAAAAAGGGTCAATTTGGACCGGTCCGATTTAGTAATAACATTTTATTGACCCAACTCGGTGGCCTTTTGTAGACTAGGGTCCGAATGAGCTTTCATACAAGCCTCTTGATTTTTAAAATATAATAAATGAATCAAATGTTATAAAAATAAATAACCCATATAATAAGTTAATTTTTTTAATCATCATAAATTAAAATGAATATATAGAAGTAATATATTATATTTTATAATTTAATTAATAAAATAAAATAAAATAAAATAAAATAAATGGTCACGCTTTATTATAAAATATCAAAAGATGATACATAATAATAAAAATAAAATAAAGTTGGTCAGAAAAAAATACAAAAACAAAGTTAACCAATAAAAAATGTTATTTGACAGAAATAAAAGATGGTAGTTAGTAAAAATATAGAGAAATAAAAATCATATTAGGTCACCTATAGAGTAGCTGGCAATATTTTTTTTTTTATAAATTGGGAATAACATTTTCACTATAAAGAGATTCATATTATGTGATTTGAATGAATCCAATAAAAGAATGAAAGTATAGCAAAAGGTAAGTAGTTATTTGATTCTGATGCACCTGACGAGAACCTCTACAAATTTGTCATACATGTGCTGCTTCAAGTACATCCTCTGCACTTTCTTTCTTCCATCCATCCCCATTTGCTCTCTTGCCAATCGGTTTTCAAGTAAAAACTGGAGATTTTGTGCAAGAACATGATTCCCTCGACGTCCAATAGGATGAACAAGACCTGTCACATTATGCCCCACAATCTCTTGCGTTCCCCCAGCATCTGTTCCAAGCACCTACTCCATATATTTGGTTATTAATTGGAATTAATAGAAATGTCAATATTCACTTGTACTACTACACATAGAGACATAAAACCATAAAGATTATCAACTACTTTCACCAAATAATAAAAATAATCTAGAGGTAGCAAAATCTGTCCCACACTTCTTAATACATAAATGAAAATAGAAACCAAACTAACCTTAGTTAATTTTACATTTGTAAAGTCAAGTAAGTAATAAAATTTCAAAGGATGAAACTATCAACATACGTCATTACATCAATAATACCCTTAGTTAATTACACATTTCAAGTAAACGTACCGGAAGACCAAATGCCATGGCTTCTATAGTCACCCGTCCAAACGTTTCTCCCAATCCCTATTCACCAATTTGCAAATTAGGTATCTCAATTGTCAATAAAAAAAAGGAGTGAGTAAATTTTAACAAATACACGATTTGTTATTTTTTATATATGTACATATAATATTAATTGCTGATTTTCTCAACCCTAATTGAGGTTCCTTATTTTTTCCCTCTAAAGTGAAAGTCAAATTCTATGCAGCAATTATAATACATATTTAGCGATAACAACAACATCAATAATATAAAACCCTTATCCAACCAGTTGGGGCTGCTAAGCTATTATTATAGAATCAATCCCATTTCTGCTCTCACAAGGCACTTATATTCTAGTTATACTAGGCCTGTTTGTTTAAAATTTCAACAGAATCAATTCTTCGGGATTCGTAAAAGGTGATTCATTCATTTTTAACCATAGATACTAAAATCAATTTTATCCCAAAATCACGTTTAAAATGTAGATTCGCGTAAACGCTACTTAAAGTAGCTTAAATCATACGCTGCTTAAAGTACTTGAATCATGTTGATCAGTATAAACTAAACACACCATTAATAAATAATTCAAACACGCTTTACCTGAGAGTTTATGACATAAACATCTGCAGCAGAGTAAAGTGAGGCAATACGTGTTGTGGCTGGAGTCCACAAAACTGACTTTGACAAGTTTGAATGTTGTGCTAAGAAACTTAGAAGACCTTTAACATAATCCACCTTGTTACTCTTAGATCCCACAGAACCAATGAGAATTTTGAGAGATTGTTTCATTTTTCCATTGTTGTGGGACAACACTTTCCTTCTTCTGTGTACATCAAAGTATAAATCAATACTGCAATGAATAAATTTACAATACTACTGTGCACATAATCATATATTTTATTTTTAGATTCATGTAACCTGTTTAATGAATTGCTTGATATATTGTTCAGAGCTACCCTGCTTCTATCCTTCAACAATGGCAACAATTTTCTTATATGATGTTTTCTAGCCAGGTTAGATAGGTATTCTCCAACGTCTGGTGACTTTTGCATTCTCTTATCATCTTGCAATGGTCCATGTTCTACTATTGAGTTTGCTGATTCAAGAAGCAATAGCTGACCCTTTCCAGGGTTGATGCTGCTCAGAGATATCACAAGCATATCATTATCAGTTAAGCCCATTTCTCTTCTGACTGAATCTCTCAACAACTTCCTCTTCTCATCTATTTTCTCAGCACTGAAGGATTGGCTATCAAGTGCAGAAGGAATGCCAGCTATAAAAGCCAGTTCATCATTAACAGACAGTGGAACAATTGCAGGTTGGGATCTCAGTTTTATGCTTTCTTCTTCACACCATTTTTGCCATTGCTTTGATTGTGATTCAGAAAGGAAAAACAACATCTTCACTCTGTGCAAGACACCCTTTGAACGATCAAAGTACTCTCTTCGGTTTTCCATAATCCACCAAGCAACTTGACTTGCACCAGTAGGAAAATGTTCAATATATTGTTCTGGAAACATACAAGACAATGTTGTTTCTAATTAGACATGTGTAGAGAAGCATGGACTTACATATAGAAGATCACTTATTCTATCAATTCTAAATGACATGAATGATTAAAAGGCTAGAATTAATGATTATATGAAAGAGACCAAGCATGGTGACAACCATATGTGATATTTTTTGTGTTAACCAAATATATACCCTGTTACAGGATCAATCCTGTTTGGGGCTTGGTCACAGTTAAGGTTCCACAATCTCACTCTGCGTTTCCAATTGAGCCATATGTGATATGCCAATGTCATTTTGTAAGATGTTGAGATTAAATACATTGCAGAACAACACACAAGGAAACTTTACCAATCTGTTCATACCAATCCATGATGCACAGACAGCTGATCCAGCAATGACAAGATCTGCTATCACTGCAGTTTTGAAGCTGCGATTAGCTTTGTCATCAAGCACCTTGATTTGTCTCCTAGCAAGCTCTTGCATCAAACCACCCTTCCTACTAAGCACAACAGCTGAAACAGTGGCTCCACAACTCAAGAGTTCGGTTGCCAACTCCATCATTGAAAGTGGAGCTCCAGTCATAGAAAGCTCATGAAATATCAACACAAACCTCTTGGAGAAAACAAGGTGTGCAAATTCCCCTTTCCTGTTACAGGTTCCAGAAATTTTCTCATGACTCCATTGAAGAATTCTATCCTCTTCTGAACCGAATGGACCAACAAGGAATCCATAGGTAGAATTCCTCATAGGAATTTCTGGCTCCTGCTCCTCTATCCCATTCCCACTGCTCTCAACTCTGAGCTTTCGTCTGCGCTTACCTCTCAATGAACCCCTTGGTCGTCTGCTCCTCTTCTTTGTGCTAGTTTTACTTTGGGAAGGAATGATATTTTCTTTCTTGGCCAAAGCCACATCCTCTGTGTCACCAATCAGCACCTTCTTGATATTCTCAACCGTTTCATTATTAACAGATAAGGACTTGTACTTGTTTTTGGCAATCAATTCTTGATGATGCGGACTCTGTTCAAAATCTGAGTTTGTACCATTTGGTCTGCTTCCAAAGCCTGAAAATTCTTCTTCTTTATCATCATGAGCCCACCATGACTGAACAAAAAACCCAAGATAAGCCCAGAGGGTAATTATAAGAAGCCACAACAGTAACCGGTTGATCCGAAACCATTGTGCACCACCCCTGCCTTCTCTTCTTGGTGTAAAGCGCCGAAATGATGGAGAATTTTGTGGGGTTGATCTTTCAGAAAATGTAGATTTCAAACCCCTTCCTCTGTTCTCTTCCATTAGTTTTTCTAAACTACATCATCATCAAAGAAGCTTGAAACCCCACTTGTAAATTCATTTCCTTTTTGGGATGATTCATTTCAACATTGCTGTTTCTCCCTCTCTTTCCTATCATACGTAGGGAATTTTAGTGTTGTCAAGATAGAAACATTGAAAGGAAAATTTGTAAAGAAAGGCTCTGTTTTTGTTCTTGTTCTTGTTCTTGATGCATTTTTCTTAAAAAACAGAGGTTGGGTTCTTGTGGTGGCGCGAGTAAGAGCATGCATTACATGGGTGCTGTTCAGGCTGTGCTGGAGGTTCTTCTCCAAGATCTGTACTTTGAGGGTCAACAGTGATTCTTGAATTGAGTGGTGAACCACCGCAAGAGAGTTTCAACAAAAACAGAGTGGAAGAGAAGAGACAGAGAAGGGTCTGAGTGTGACAGAAAAACGGCTTCACGTGCGGCGCACACGTGTTAGGTTGGTCAACGAAAATAACCTCTATTTTTTAAGGTCCCAAACACAATTTATTGAACTAAGCATTAGCGGGACTCATTATAGATGCCACGTCAGAGTATTGGTACATGATAATGAAAGCTTCTCATTTCCATTATTGATTCATTTTATTATATTGTGGTCGATCATTTTCATTAAATAAATAATCGATAGTATACTAAAATTTATAAACAATAAAACTCCATTCGTTATATTAACATGAAAAGTGGATGCGGTGAATGACTCACGCTCATCATAATTAATTTCTAATGATTTGCTTTCCACCACGTATTCTCTTCAAGGGAATGCTTTAAGCTAGATCTAGTAAAAAAAATTATGCACATTCAATTATTCATCTTTCTTTCACTAATGAATTGCTAGAGAAGCAATTCATAATGATTAACCACAATCACGATCACAAATCTAATTTCATACAAACAATTATAATAGATGGGCAATAAAATCAAAACTAAGCATAATGTCCAATCCATGAAGCTAATAACAAGCAAATAACTCACATCACATCAATGCTCTTTCAATAACAATATTTATTAAATCCCCTACGTGATGCACTGGAACTGTTGATAACATGATACCAAACTATAGTCTTTTTAAGTGTCAATAGGTGAAACAAAACCAGCCAGTTAAAAATAATTGATTTTTCCTTAAAGAAACGATACATTAAAAATGTCTCACATAAGCTTATAGATAATCTAAGCACAATAAGAAAACCATTTACACGAGGAACTTTTTGAACTCCCATGATGCAAACAGCAGCTGCACAATAA